>JAQGDQ010000020.1:890000-895157 GCA_030141605.1 Tubiluchus corallicola
AAACCCAGAGTGCTTTCTGATCTCATTGAGCTGAATCTTGACAAGCCACTACATCCATTTGAACATTCTTTTATCCGTCACTCCTGTCCTTGTTTTGCAGAACTTTATCATTTTAAACTGCTTAACGTCCTCTTTTTTGTTATTTTTTTCAATTATTATTTGAACGTGCTTACAACGGCGCAAGCATCTAACAAGCTTTCACTTCTGGTTCTTGGCATCAATGATATGTCGCATCATAGTTATTAATATTAATTGCATATTTTTTTCACTGTTTCTTTAGATTGTATAACTGTATTTTCAAACAAAAAAATTGCTATGAATAAAAAACGGCTGGAGGGTATGGACCAAGAGATGCACATGATGACTACAGTCGTTATCTCGTCACAAAGCTTTTCACTAGCTACAAAATGTGACCAAAAAAAACTGTAATCATAAAATTTTAACTCATCATCCCCAAAATGGACCTAAAAGCGGCTACTTAACTTCCCAACACTTGAAATGCACATTAGCGCTAAGCTTCCTAACTCTTTGTGTTGGTAAAACGCTACTATGAGCATTTACTACTAAAGTTCAAAACCCTATGTACTGCTAAAATGCTTCTATGAGCATTTACTAAACTTCTTAACTCTTTGTGCAGTTAAATATTAGCATTTAAGTGTTTTCTAATCTGTGACATGTTCGTTCTTGTTCTGCTAAAATGATAGCACGAGTATTTACTAAACTTTTTAATTCTTGTACTGCTAAAATAATAACCTAAGTATTTACTAAACCTTTTAACTTTTATACTGCTAAAATGATAGCATGACTATTTACTAAACTTTTTAATTCTTGTACTGCTAAAAAATAGCATAAATATTTACTAAACCTTTTAACTCTTTTACTGCTAAAACGATGGCATGAGTATTTACTAAACTTCTTAGCTCTTGCACTACTAAATTGATAGCATGCGTATTTATTAAACTTCTTAACTTTTGCACTGCTAAAATGGCAATTTTCTATGCTCATTTTCGAAATCTCCTAACTCTTGAAATCTTAAAATGTTACTGTAGACTATACTATGACCGCTAAATGTACTATTTACCCTGTCATTAGACAATCAAGTCATTAAGCTCTCACCATTCATTACAAAGTTTAATTACTACCTGCTGCAAACGTCTACACATTACTAGCTGACCACTGGTCAGTAGTTTGGGCAGCTGTCTTGTAAGTGAAGTTTAAACGACTCTACTTGGTTTAACTTTAATGGGAGTAATAAATCTTTTCAGACGTGAGGCGTGGTGAACCTCGCAACGCGCTTGTCTAGGAAAAGATTCTTGAAATAGTTAACATTCAGGTGTTCATTTAACTGCATTATGACATCTACGTTATGTAGTCGTTTGTTAGTCATTTGGTCAGTCGGTTGGTCGGTATGTTTTCCAATTTGTTAACTGGAATTATCAGTCTGCTTTTTCAAAAAAAAATTGCATAGCAACTAGCAAAGTTTGCGTGAGCTTTGTCTGTTTGCTATTTTCATATATTTTGGCATACTGCAAACTCAGTTGATCGATTTTGTTAGGCAATCAGTTAGTTTACCTAGTTTATTAAATTGTTTGTTGATTGTTTGGATGGTCGGTTAGTTGGTTACTTGACTGGTCAGTCGGCTGACCCGTCAAGCAATCGATTGGTTAGTTGGTTGGTTGGTTTGTCGGTCCGTCGGTCGGTCACTCGCTCGCTCAGTCAGTCGGTTGGTTGGTCTTTTCTCGATCTGTCGGATACTGGGTCATTTCAATGGTTGGTTGGTTTTTTGTTAGTTACTAAGCTGGTTTATTGGTTAGCTAATGAACAGTCGGCTGTGCTATAAGGTTGTCAGTTAGTTGTTTAATTGCCATCAGTTTAAGGCCTATAGCTGATATTAAAGGCTTTTTAACACATATTCTGATTACACAAAGAATTCATAGTTATTTTTGCACTAAAGAAACTTTCAAATTACATAACTTACCTTTTTCTGGCAAATTTCGAAAACGTGCATTGCTGTAAAGATCGCCATGTTTCGCGTCTCTTGTACGAGTTAAAGAAAATGGCGTAGTGCAGAAAGAACTTTTGGTGCCGATATTTGTTTGCAGAACTTTTGGTGACCACGTGGCTGTTTTCATAACGTCATTTGTCTCGCGCACCGAAAAATAGCGGCTCTTCAAATTTAATATCGCTAACAGCAGAGTGATAAAAAATCAAAAGAAACAAGTTTTACAATAAATTTATAAATTGAATATTCGAATGAGAGTAGGATTTTATGTTTTAAAAGCTTATATTATAGTGAGGCTGAAATTTGACTTTAAATAAACAGTCCATGTTAATGAAAAACGATACCGTGTGTTTAAGTTTTTCAGCCACTATTGAACTAGTTTCGTTAATCGAGGATCCCCTGGTTAAAAAGATTTTTCCTCTTGTCAGAACATTTTGTGTAAGAGCAAAACCCACATGTCTGGTATTCTAAGTTTGGGTTCTCGATGGTCATTTAAAGCGACCACTGGGCAAATTGCCTGAACTGCTAAATCAAGTCCAAATCTCTTGCCATCCAGTAGAAACCATAATGTTCGAACTTTGAACATCGGCGGCAACAGTGCTATGACATACCTATGTCAAACAAGCCCTCATTGTCCCTGTCACAGCCAAACTCATTTGTTACTGCCCTACCTGACAGCTACACGAGTGAGGGGCGGATGTGGCAAATTCATTCAGCATGCAAGACAAGTCGTTATAGGTGTCAGTAGTGTCGCGGTTAATCAGTCACCATCATTTAAAAGAAATCAGTCTAGCGGCGGTCAGTGAGACGTTGTGATATGTTGAAAGTTTGCCAGGCTATCAGCTGCTGTCAATGAAATGAAAATCATTTGAAAAGAAATTAAATATGCTAAAATTCACATGCTCATAGATATTAATATGCTAAATGATGTAGAAGAATCACGTAGTCGTAGGTATACTTTATAAAGCTGCTTTAATAGTTTTAGTGATCTACACTTTTCTCAAATTAGCTGCCAACTAATTAAGATATCCTTAGATTATAACCGTATTTGTTTGACAGTGATCTCTGGCAATCAGAGTTATAATCTAATTAATTAATTTTAGAGATTTAATTAATCATCTCTGTAAGGTCTTATTTCAGTGATTTTCAATGTATTTTAATTGCAAATAACGATTAATATATTCATATATTAAGTGCTCTAATTGAAGATTTTGTGTATAAAGGTACAATAAAATATTTTTATTGTTCGACGTTTAAGAAAAGACAATACCGTATAAGAGTTACGTATAAAAAATTAATAAACTTAAGCAAACTAAAAAAACACTTCGTTCGATTGTTCGTTAGTCTTTCTCAAATAATAAAAACAAATGTAAAACACAGTTAGCATAGCTGCCAGGAAAGCAGAAGGCATCGGGTTCGAGTTCGAGTCCATGTGGAGTGAAATTATTTTTCAAAGTTAATGAGTTAATGTGTTTGAAATGCTGCAAATATGAGAAAGGTCTGTAAGTAAGTAAGTAAGTTAACAAGTATGTAAGTACGTAAGCAAGTAAGTAAACAAGCAAGCTAGTAAGTAAGCAAGAAAGTAAGGAAACAAGTGAGTGAGTGAGTGAGTGAGTGAGTGAGTGAGTGAGTGAGTGAGTGAGTGAGTGAGTGAGTGAGTGAGTGAGTGAGTGAGTGAGTGAGTGAGTGAGTGAGTGAGTGAGTGAGTGAGTGAGTGAGTGAGTGAGTAAGTAAGTAAATTAACAAGTAAGTAAGTAAATAAATTGACAAATAAGTAAGTAAGTTAACAAGTAAGTAAGTAAGAAAAGAAACAAGTAAGTAAGTACGTAAGCAAGTAAGTAAACAAGCAAGTTAGTAAGTAAGCAAGGAAGGAAGGGAACAAATGAGTGAGTGAGTGAGTGAGTGAGTGAGTGAGTGAGTGAGTGAGTGAGTGAGTGAGTGAGTGAGTGAGTGAGTGAGTGAGTGAGTGAGTGAGTGAGTGAGTGAGTGAGTGAGTGAGTGAGTGAGTGAGTGAGTGAGTGAGTGAGTGAGTGAGTGAGTGAGTGAGTGAGTGAGTGAGTGAGAATTCAATTTTCTCTGCGTTTATATTTTCATACTGGGTGCCATGGCTTTGTTTTGGTGATTTGTATTAAAAAAATAATGACGCGATTACAACAATCAAATTAATTTTTGCTTAAAACAGCACAGAAACACTTCTTCAGTTCAACGATTACATTAATTTAGAGTAGCAAATACCTCCTCTATCAAACCCCACCACTATAACAATAAAGATTCGGAGGAGGTGCTGGCAATGTTTGTTTGCTAAAGTGAAAAGTTTATCAGTCAAGCATAATATTGTTGTGGTCACTGTTTGCAAAACTTGCAATTATGGTCGCAATTATTATTAAAGTAAACAAAGGTAGGTAAACATGAGCTCAAATTAAATGTACTTGCCATCCTACGAACAGGTGTACTACACACCTCTATAAACCTGTAATGACGATTAGTGATATGGCAAAATTTATGCGCCTAAAATATACTAATTATTAAGTTCCGTCAAGTTGTCTATAGGTCTGACGCAGCATAATTGATTTTTCTTAATTATTTGATATGAGACTTAAACTTTCACCTGTGTTATTAAGTTAGGAAGAAGTTTACAATTCATTTGACAATTTAAATACCTTAACCCTAAAGCTTCCCCTAACCCAAACCCAACCCCAACCCTAACACTAACTCCAACCCTGACCCTAACCTTAACCCTAACCCTAATGCGCTTCACGGACTAATTTCTTGTGTGTGGGGAATTGTAAACTTTAGTCTTAGTTATTAAACCTGCTCACGTTAAAACTTTGTAATTTTCCACAATTTGATTTTTGCTGTGTCCGTTGTTACATCTAAACGCTTTGATCTAAAACTTCACTAGCTAAAGTTAATAAATCCAGCGATTAAACGCTATACTGCATATGTCACTAAACGCTGACGTCCTATACTGCATATGTCACTAAGCCTACTACAGATCGATAAAAAAGAATGAATTAAAAAAGTTCCACTGTCAAAAAAATGGAAAAAGAAGAAAAACCCGCGACGTTTCAAGAATCATTGTCTTTTATCTTCATGTGCCAGAGAAAGGCAGATAAGTCAATTATTATTATTATTATTATTGTTATTGTTATTGT
>JAQGDQ010000020.1:895587-1280543 GCA_030141605.1 Tubiluchus corallicola
TATTATTATTATTATTATTATTATTATTATTATTATTATTATTATTATTATTATTATTATTATTATTATATTATTATTATAATTATTATTGTTAATACATTAGTGCGAATTATTGAGGGGGGAGTTTTTTATCCATGTTAATATAATTCCCACGAATCAATTAACATTAATCATTGAATGTGATTTATTTGCATTTTCCCTTTCACGTGAATCTGAAGTACAGCGTTACTTTGAAGTGACGTGCCCTTTCTTTCTTCTTTTATCTTGTTCTTTGTTTGTGCGGTTTTTACAAAGAAATTTGCCAGAATTTAGTGACAATATCGAAATGCAATTCACTACCACTGCAATTCAAATGTTTGTTTGTTTATCGAGCGTTAAATAGTTTCATACAAGTTAAGATAGTCTGTTAGGTAAATTGTTAAATTATCTGTATAATATTTATATCATATAATATATCATGTAATATTATATCATATATCTTTTGGCTATTAACTACTGAATTGTATTTCGATGTTGTTTCTAAATTCTGGTAAATTTCTTTGTTTTAGATGCCTTGATGAGCAGTTTTGTATGAAACCGGTCGGCAAAAAAATTCCATTTTGATGAAATTACATTTATTTGCCAAATATGGTTAATTCTAATTATATCATAACAACAATTATTGTTTCTTTTCATTTTTATACAATTTACTTGCATGTCACTAAAAAGCGACATTTTCTACCCACTGATAATTATTTTGCAATTAAGGCATCTTAATTTCAGTGTCGCATAATTCACGTGCCGCTTAAACCTCAAAATAAACCCGTTTCTGTGGCTTTTGGTTTAAATAAAACAAGCTTTAATGGCAGGTAGTATTGGAAAAGTGCTGCTACAAGAACAATACCTCTAATTTAACTATTTCATCACTGATATTATTTCTTACTGGTATTCCTTCTATTTCTTTAATTGCCAAGAAAAATTTAAAAAAAACATTTAAAAGTTTATTTTTGGTATCAAATAAATCTATATAGAAAATCTCACGGGTAGAGGTACGGATCGATCCTCATAGCAATCGAAATTTAATATCTTCTTTTTAAGAAAGTCATATAAAATTTTACTAATATAGATAGGAATCAAACAGCGCAAACTTTATCAATTTCTTGATGAAGAAAAATTCTGCTCAGACTAAATGAATGTTTTTATACAAAATAATTAAAATGCAATGTCAAAAGTTGCGCTCTATATTTAAATTAATAACAAAATGAATTTTAAGACTGCTAGTGACCATGACTTTGCTCAATTGCGCAAATATACTGCCGCTTAATTACCATTGTCTGGTTTGTTACAGAGTTACAGGCCCAAAATTTCATTTATTGCACTACTTATGCAACGCTGCGCTTTTGATTTTCTAATTATTCAATAGGCGATAATTAGAATTCATTAAACTACGTGCGCGTGGTTGAGAATTGATTAGCTTCGAGGAACATTGCTTTCAGAAATGCTAGCACAGATGCTAGAACAGCCGAGCTGCATATTAGCACAGATAAATTGACTGTTTTACAACGAGCTATGGATGTGATAATTATTGAGCAGTGAGCGCGCTGTTTTTGGGGTAACACTCGCTTGCGATGTAGCCTTATAAGCAGATCAGTTTCGCCATGAAGCCGGCCTTGTTCTCGTTCTTTTGTTCGTGTAATAAGTTTTTAGCCATTTTTATATTTCGAGGTCAAAGAATATGGTAGCTTCTTTGGGATGCTCTGACTAGAGAGTTTTTTCTCAGAAGTTCTTGCGCAAGTTCTCTCTGAGAGTAAACGCGCAAGTGTGAACGGTTTTTCAAGTTCTTTCGCAAGTTCTTGCAAATTCAGCGAGAGTTGCAGAGATTTCTTGGGCAAGAACTCGCTAGAAAACTTACAAAGCCGTTCACACTTGCAAGTTTGCTCTCAGAGAGAACTTGAACAAGAACTTATGGAAGAAAACTCTCTGGTCTGAACGCGCCATTACTCTATTTTACGATACAACTGATAATATGGCAACGCTAATTAGTGTTATAAACGACAAAATGTTTGTAATTGATGTGGCTCTTCACTTAATTTATTCTTTTTGCAGTTAAAAGTACAATAATAAAGTTGCATTAGATATTATAATAATTGTTATAAACATAAGCATCTACTGATAGGGAAATAGAACAATAGAACCTAGACTGGCTGTATGGAGAGAACGGGGAATTCTAGGCTAATTTAATAGGCGCTCACAGGGGACCTAATCTAATCCATCAAGTGTAGACATTTTTCATTAAAATAAAATTACTTGCTTTTAGCTATATTTAGAAAGTTAACTTGTGTTAAATTCAATTTATAGAGTTTCCTAAAGGTCATTTTTATAACTTGAACTTATCGCAACAGACCTAGATGGCACTGTTCTAATGATTCGTTCCTGTGCCTAATAATGACTTATTTGCTGAACAGTGTAGACTAAAATTATATTTACACACGTACAGTGCACATTTACATTCACATTAGCACAGCTAATTAGTAAAAAGTCCGTACTGTTTATATATTTTATAAGACTTATTTAATCTATATTGTGGTTTAGTATAACTGGCTCGTTGATTATGCTTGTTAACCTGTTTATTATTATTATATTTATATTACTAATCGTGAATCTTATTATGCTTTTTCTTTGCTTTGCGCCTTTATTATATGACAGATATGGTAACATTTCTGGAACGAAGTACTTATAAATGTGGACAAAGTAGATTCGAAATAAAATGATGTTAATAAATAATTTAGTTAGGTTAGTAACATTGATTAAATTTTCAGTGCATCATTCATTTAATAGAAGTGGCCATAAAAACTTAGGCAGGTAACATTTCAGTTTAAGATTGTCAAGACGCAGACATTCATTATAGTGGACAATGTCCGTTATATGTCCAGCAAGAGGACCTCTGATCGCGTTAGGAAACTATTAAAATGTGGAGTATTAGTCATAAACTGTCTCTTCCTTCTGTCAGCATTAAGTTTTGTCTCACCACTACTAACACTGCGTGACAGACGACTGCTAAACGCGTTAAGAAAATCCTCAATACCTATAAAACCATTAAAAATTCATCTGATCCCGTCGATACGAGTTTATAATAAAAACCCGTTCACTGTGCGGTATAACAGCATCGCTTAACCAATCATAGCACGGCTCGTGACGACAGGCGTGGCTAGCGTTACGCCAACCAATGACAGGCGAGACGGCTCAGTTTTCAGCGACCAAGCTCATTGCAAATGAGAGGGTAATGAATTTACAACAACAGATGAAAGTCTGAGGAGCTACGAGTAACATCTTTCGTATTTAAGCTACAGAATGCTGGTAATTCATTATAAGTCTTTCGCGTATAATAATAGTTTACGTGAAACCGAGCAATTATTTCAATAATAGACACGTCATCTGCATGAAGCAGCAAGTCTAGTTTGGACGTTTTCGTAAATCCAAGAGTAGTTTCACACCAGAGCGGTGTGACGCGTTTTTTTCACTTCATGTTGGAATTTCGCTCACCAAACAGCAACGCTGTGCCAATATCCATGGTGAGCATGAATCAATTCGTGGATCCCCACCACCAGGGGTCTTTCGTCGGCGGTACCCCGCTCGCTGCTCTACAGGGGATGACAGACATGAAATCGCAAATGCTGCAAAATTCTTATGCTAACCAATCCGTTTCAAAAGCACTAGCCGCGCACTACAATTCAGGAACACCGCATGGCATCAATGACATCTTGAGTCGGCCGGTAGCTGGATCGATGGCTGGTTCAGGACTTTCCGTACCGCAACTGAATCTCAGTCCGACCGGAATGTACTTTAGTGCTAACCCTTCTAGTCGCTTCGGGACTAAGCCGATGACAGATTTGGCCAGCAGGGCTCACCTGTACTGGCCAGGTATACCTCTGCAATCTCCTAGCGCCACATGGAGGACCGACAGGTTTTCTTCCTGTACAGGTAAGTTACTTCCTGCTGGATTCTCACCTACTAATTATATGACATTTAAAATTTTCTCCCAATAAATTATTGTTTTGCTCAGTTTGCGAAATTCCACAGTTCACTAAAAACTGTTTTGTAATCATAATTTTTAAATTACTACCCATTTACACGATGAGTTTTTAAACTGTCAAACAAAAATTGTCAGTTCTAAAAAGTGACGCGTATTTAGACGACATCAAACTTTACTCCGTCGAATTCTTGTAATAACTATTCAACAAGGGATGTCAATCAAATTATTGTGGAAATACGCAGACGCGCTTTGTTTTCTACTGGACTAACTTATTGGTTCATTAGTTGTTTCAACATACGTGACTTCTGCTTAGACTGATGTGAAAAGTAAGTAAATGACACTGTAAGCAAATAAAATTTTATTTCAGACTGAGTTTCCACAAAAAGATTTTTGCAAGTAAACACATACGTAAAGTGCCACACAGAAAAAATAAAAGTAAATAATTAAAATGCAGTGGGTGATTAAGAACTGCAATTAAAAAATTAAATGAGATTGTTCAGTACACACGTCTAGTATATGAGTCTAGAATTCTAGAATTTGCGTATATGTGCTAGTATGCATATTAAGTGCAAAAAGTTTAATTTTTGGCCCTTCTAAGTAACCCTACAGTTTTCTTGTTAGAAAATATGATTGGGTGAGTGTTTAATTATTCTGAGAAACAAAAATTGAAAGGAATTGCTAAGTATTTGCAGATGCTATTTCACTAACTGCAGAAACAAATGCATTTTTGTCTGTTAAAAAGACACTTTATTCCTCTGCTAGATATCGAAAAAACTACATCCGAATTTTGCTTTTTGACCGCAAACAAATTGTAATAAAAATCGATAAGTGTTGACGTAACTAGGCGTAACTAGCTGATTAACTCAAGCAATTTTTTATAGTTATCGTTTTCATCCTTCTTCATTCCTTCCCTTCCCCAGAAAATTCTAGGAGAAAGAAATTTGTGGGAAAGTATTTTCCCGCTAAAGCCTGTGTAAAAGGCCTTTTAAAACCCCTCTAATCTTATTGTAGCCAAGAATGGTATGTCATTTACGAGTATTGCGCCTGATCTTTTCTGTACAAACTTACAAGACCTCATTGTGAACAAAACTGTTGTTACTAAAGTTTAGCGGCATTTAAAAGTTGACATCTGAATTTACAGGTAAGGCATTTCTGGGCGGTATACCTGTCCTACAGGTGTGTAATCTATAGTCAATTCCTTAAGGAATGTCCACCCACTGAATGGTTGGCTCGCTCCTTGACTAAAGTGGAATGCAGTGGGGGGGGGGGTGGAAGCATATAACTTTACTATGAATTACTTTATACCCAAAAATGGAGCTTCTTTTTACACAAAATTCCACGATTACATTAAATTTTTAATATTAAATGAAAACGTTTCGATGATGCCCTAGTTCTCATCGTCAGATCTATAACAAAGTTGGCGTTAGGCCTGACGTTGAGAAACAGTGAATTCTCGAAATTTTCCAAACACTATCATTTAATAATAAAAAATATAAATTTTTTGTACGATTTTCTTTAAAACACGTATAGCTTTCTGGAATATAAAGTTCTTTTCAAAGATTAGCTTAAAACTTTATAAATGTATTGTTAACATAGTATGATAATTTTTACCTAGTCACACATTTTCAATAATGTATTACAAGCAAATTGTGCGTAACATTGTACCATAGATGTACAAAATCCTATACACAAACAGTAAGTCCTGTATAATGTGATTCTTTTAACTATATGCTTTTGTACCATAGATGTACAAAATCCCATACAAGAACAGTAAGTCCTATATAATGTGATTCTTTTAACTATATGCTTGTGTATTATCAATATACAACACATTAATTCGTTTTTACTGTTTTTTATAATAGTTATATAGCCTCTAAGTGACTAAGTCAAGCGTTTTTCAAATTAAGCTTTAAACCATAAAGATACCTAGACGTCGCGCTATACAAAGTTTCATGGATATAAATCTTATAAATGTTTAGGGTCTATAGTATTAGTAGTCGGTAAATTGTTTCCACTGCACTTCAACACAAATTACACTATCAGGAAATTAAACTCAAACACAAAAAATTAGAATGATCTGAATGTTAAGATATTAGTATGGAACTAATATATAATATATTATATTATATTATATTACATATCATATATAATATAGTATAGTATGGAATATATAAGATTTTGAAAAATCTCGGTGAATTTGTGCCTCTATTTCGAGTAGCATGGATCCACGGATATTCTATAATTCTAAATGCTTTTGTACAATGTAACAATTCAAAGTGTTAGCTGCCTGATTAATTATCTGTTTTAATAAATATTATACTACAAAATATGCAGATATTTATTCGCAAGTATAACGATTCCTTACCAATTTCGCACAGTTAAAGATAAATTTCAAAATATACGTGTATAGCACATTAAGCAAAAATATCGATGTTGATAATATTGCACAAACAAGACGCATGATGTTAAACCCAGTTCTTTATCATGTATGTTATTTCAACATAGTTTGTCAAACGGGTACAGCTGTAACCATCTTCTAGCAATGTCTAATATTTGCCTTCTTAAATCTCAATTAATCTTCCCTTTCATTACACACCAGCACCTCTTTTCGGCAAGTCGTCTCTTACATTAATAGAAAATGTGCCAGATAAGTGCGTGAAAAATAGCGCAAGCATTTGGCACAGCGATCTATGTAATATTTGCTATATCGATGATTTGCGTATTTGGTAATTTATTAAATGCTGTGATGTGTTAAAGAAGATTTGTCAAACATTTACATACAATAATTAATCACTGTTTTCTGATAAGATAACATCGGTGATAGACCTAAGCTTTAAAGGCATAAATTACTGTTTCGAGTCTTTAGGCCTACAGTTTAGGCCTGCATTTATCATTGGAATGTAATTCAAACTGTTATGGGTAACTGAAAAAATTCCAAGAAATGTTAGAGTTTGATTTCTTGTGGCAAAGGTTAAAATTTTGGAGTAACGTACATCAATATTTTTATTAGATTTTTACAAAAAACTTTAAAACTGGCCATATCCCAAATAACAATTAGTTTTTCTTTGCCTATAACAACAATCTATTTGTCCACCTATAAAAGGCAACTTCGGTTAACAATAGTTAATGAAAATTTTACGGTAAAAAATTAATTAACTCGTGGTTTCATTGGCCAACGTTTATGTGACCTATTTTAGATGAGACGCAAAAATAAATAAAGCAAAAAAATAAGCAAAAGTAAAAAAGCAGAAAAAACAAAAGCAAATAACACAAATGTTGTTGTTTCTTTTATTTCTCAATTGAATATAGTTCACACATGTTTTTGTATTTGTTTACTGTATTATGTCATTAAGGACTATTATATGCCTTTGTACGCCGTTATTGTATCATTAATAAGGACCGTAATGGAAATCAAAGAACGTTCCTCTTTTTACGCAATCCTGACTATGATAATCCTTTTCATTACTTTTATACTCAAATAAAACCTGTCTACCTACCTATTTGTCAGCTATGCGATCTCTTATTATCGATTCTAATCCTTGAGAATTATTTCAATGGTATTAAGTAACTTCCACATCTCTTTCGTCTGCTGTTTATTCGTTTTTGATAGATGCGTACTGTAAATGGACTAAATACACCATAAAGTTACCAAATTATTAATTAGTTAGATTACGACTGTGATTGTCAGCATGTTTATGAACCATTGTAGTTTATTTTTAACATTTATTGCCCATTGCGGGTAATAACTTGGAGAAAAAAGGAGACGCTGAAAATTTTTTGACTAGTCGGGATTTGAACCCGAGACCCGGGATTAGTACTCACTTGCTCTGCCAGCTGAACTACTAGTTCAAAATGAACGTACCAGGTACCTATGCAATGCAACGTTTTTATTTATATATAAAGTATGATTATAAATGGTTTATAAACATTCTGGCAAACACAGTCATGATATAACTAAGTAATGATATCGTTAGTTGCCAGCTAATTTGAGAAAACTGTTAATTACCATAATGTTCCTTAAAGTACATGTACCGCGGCACTTTTTATGTAATATTTCTCTGATCATGGAATTAAAGTACGTTTTATTTTCGTTTCAGGGCCTCCAAGTGGCATGACAATCGACAAAGATGGCAAAAAGAAACACACGCGGCCTACCTTTTCTGGTCATCAGATTTTTGCTTTAGAAAAAACTTTTGAACAAACGAAGTACCTGGCAGGTCCAGAAAGGGCGCGGTTAGCGTATTCACTAGGCATGTCAGAGGCACAGGTTAAGGTGAGTTCAGTTTTCTCTACTCCCCTTGCATTTCTCACTCCTTTTTTCGTGCAGCTTAAAGACACTGTTGAAAAGAAGTGATTTTATTCACACACGTGATTAATTAATCATTAGTCTGCCTAATTTTATGATGCGCAATTTCGGCTTTTCTTCATAATTCACAAGTGTGAGTTCGAATCCCATAGGAGCACAAGTTTTTGGGCTTTTTCCATACATTATTTTGTCTACATGAACCGAACTCCCTCTTTCTCACAGGTGGAACTGTTGTCCCAAAAGTAGAGACTATATATAGACTGTAAAGATAAGCCTAGTTTCCACAATTCTTCTATGTAATATTTTGTTTATACCCAGAAAGAATATAATCCGTATAATTTTTGTTTGCTTATTTCCTATAATAAAAGACGATTGCAAAAGTTTTTTTTAAAAAATTAAGCCTCTATTGTGTAAAATAAGTTTAAAACAATCATATTCTTCCTAAAAAACATAATTACTGTATATTTATAACTACTAGAATAATCTCTATTAAATTAATTTAGTGAAACTGACGCTTATATTTCATTAAATTAAACTTAGAGAGAAGTGTCTAATTATTTAATACCAGAAGAATTATTCAAAAAAAACTATATATGTACTAAACTGTATGCAATCCATCTAAATACAGCACTAATACTACAACATAGCCTAAATAAGCGACACTGTTTGACACTAATAATAATTAAAAGCAATGACAAAACAAATTTGAAAACCTATCATTTAGGATCTTGGCCTGCTCCTTGCCATCTTTTAAAGCAAAACCGGACCTAATTTTACACTGCAGGTCAAAGCAATCTACTCTTTAAAGAATTATGACCACACAAACGCAATTTCTCGTTCGAGCGGCTAGTTCTTTGCTGTTATATGCATTTCGTCATTCCTTAGTTAAATGGACACTAATGCTTGTATTTCGGAAACGCGTTGCACAAAAAACATTTGCTGTTCAATGATGTTCAATTGTGACATAGTCCACACATTTGACAGCTCATGCGTGAGCACAGCGATAAATTTGAAATTGAAATGTTTACCTTAAAACTTGCCGAGTTTTAGTACTACATACTAAATCTCATACACTGGCACTGTATTTTAATTTTCGCTTTTGCAAACACGTGCAAGTCATGTTCAGCTGTGATGTCATGAATAGTTGGGCTCACTCGCCGTTAACTAAGATTTTAATCTATTATTTGATTATCAGAAATGCTTTTGCAGCATTGTCGTGTTAAAATGTGTACTTTTTACCGTACTTCAAAATGGAGTAAGTTATGAAAAATCATCTTGTTTTTCTATAATTTAATTTGTGTTCTGAACATATCTAAATTTGCGTTTCGTATCAACGCAGAGTAAAACAGTAAATTGTAGGTAGTTGTCATTAAGCAGACATAGAGGGTCAAGATGCTGGATAGACAGGATGGAAATTCACCATACAGGCAGGTATCATAAAAGTTACCTGTACTATAAAACGATAAGTAGACGTCATTAGAACAGGTGTAACATACACTCCTACCTGTCTTCTTACTAATGAATGATGGCCATAATTAGCGAAACATTAAGCTTTATGACCACTGGACATGCACAGTCTCAACGCCACACCAACATGTCCACAACGCCTCGGGTCACGTGACATAATGCCCATACATCATGCATGATAATGTAAGCGATCAAGCTAAATAAGGATAATTCTCATTAGCCCTCATGTCACCTGGGTTAAATGATTTTAATGAGTTTCTGATGCTGATATAAACCCAGTAATTTAATTACAGTCATTGTTTAAATGACTAATACTTAAATTTAATGTCTAGCCAAAACAATGCCTTATAAATTAGCGCCAGCCGAATTGCTTTTTAACGAAAGCAAACAGTTAATGAAATTTTATGACTTAATTACGATGAGATTATCAGCTTATGAGAACTGCCTATATTATATAGAGTATGAGAAAAGAGTTACGAGTAACATACCATGTACTTGCACAGCAAAATTTTTTTACTTATATATATAAAGTATTATGATAAATTGCTAGTAATTACGAGCATTTGTTTTTGTTGTTTATTGTCATTCAAAACTTGAAGTCCTTTGAACAAATAACCTTCTCGCCATTGCTGCGCATTCTACTATATACTTCAGCATGAAAAATTTAAGTTCAAATCTATAATCTTTTAAATTCAAAAAGAATGAACTATACAATATAATAAGGTCTTTGTTAAGCAACAATTTTATTATGCTTTCAAAATTATCAGGAAATCTAATCTAATCGCATGTTTGGACTAATTTATTGTCCGTTTTTACGTGCTCAAAACTCAATCTTAGCTATCAGATTACTTATTTATTTGCTGCACTACATTTTATAGACCTTTATGTTATTATAAAAATATTTAAGCTCGTTCTTGATGATTCACTTTTTGCTGTATAAGAAGGTATAATTTTATCACTATCAACAGTTTTACATTATAAACCTACTGTTTACGTTAATTATATAAATAACTTATCAACTTGTCCTACAGTAACAACAACAACTGCAACAACAACAACAACAACAACAACAACACAGCAACAACGACAACAATGGCAACGGCAACAACAACAACAACAACAACAGCAGCAGCAGCAGCAACAACAACAATAATAATAATCAGTGAAAAATTAATTCTCCAATATTGGTATCCTTGGTAACTATTAGCTGCAGAAAAAGAATATTCTTCGCATAACATTATACCATGTTGTAAAAATATATTACGGACGTATGTAATTGCATATTATAGCTAAAATTATAAAACTTGCCAATTAGAGAATAAGTCAAAAGCTTTTTAGTCAGACTTGAAAACTACTATTTAAATGCTGAAATAAGATTTAGTTTTCAACTATATTTGCGTGGAGTCAGACATGGTGTAACTATAATTGTATAAAAATCAAGGTTGCTCGCGGCATGTCAGCACATATACGAGTCCATACATTTACATAACCTAAGTTAATAATAGTTCTAACCTGTATATTTGCTAACAAATGATTAACATTACCCCGAGGATTATAAAGTCTGTTATACCGCCTGTATCAGTTGGTCATATTTTACATAAGGTCTCACAGAAAGATTAACATCCGTATCAGTTCATATTAGTTGACGCATGCGCAATGCAAGTACGCTATCTGTCGAACTAATAATGTGTAGATAAGTAATACAGGTGATTATTGATCAAAGAACTGCCGACATTGTATCAAACCAACACTACAGGTGAAGCAAATAGAAAGTTAGTTTGCATAGTTTGTAAGTACGAATGTGTGATAGGTATTAGTTGGTCCTGTCTTGCGCTCATGATTATTATAACATACATAAAAAAAACACAAAAAACAATAATAATTTGTACTGAAAACAATAATAAATTTTATAAAATTATGCGAACCACGCTTTGAAGCAGAAAATCAAGACATCCAGAGGTCAAGTAATTAAAAGTGTGAATTATGTAACATTGGAAAAACTGAATTTGGCTGACCAACTACAAGCTTCTTCTTCTTCTTCAATGAATCACACGTCCAGGGACATGATTCTGCTCACCTCTCTATGCCAGGACTCCCTGCAATGCCCCAAGTGGATTTATTTCTAAGGATCAATGCTGAAGTGCTTAAATCTTTCTGTGCAAAATTTAAGTATGTTAACATTTGTCCTCCTGCAGGTTTTTTTAGCTGGTTCTAGGGCTTGTTGAAGAGCTATCTTCACTGGAATATCATCAGGTAATCTAAGCATATCCCAATCCATCTTAAACGTCGTCTCTTTATTTTTCTTGTCCAAGGTTCTTCTTTTATTCTTTCATATAGATCTTTGTTTGAGATTTTCTTTGGCCATCTAATACCCAAAATGTTTCTGTAATTTCGCCTTTTAAACGCATCGATTTCAGCTTTATGATTTGCTTTTAATGTCCAGAGCTCAGAGTTATACAGAAATACAGTTTCAACTAAGGCTGAGAATATTCTGATTTTTCAACTACAAGCGGTGAATTCTAGACTGAGACTTAAAGTTGCAGCCCACTCCCTGCCGACTTGATTGTTTTAAAAGCTTTTTCTCAAACAGAATAATTAAAATGTGGAATCAACTCCCTAGGTTTCTCAACGATGCCCCTTGCGTCAGAGTAACAAACGTTTAAAACTTTTGAAAGTTGTAAATCTTAATATTCCGTAAATCTTTCAACAGGCACCTGTAGCCTTGGCTCTCTGTGCTTTTATCCGTAATCTTTTAACAAACCACTTTTATCTGTAAAATTTATATCTGTGCTGTATATACGTTTAATCCTTTTTTTATATTCTATACTTGCTTGTAAATATTTTGATATTTTTAATAAAGATTACGTGGTAAACTATTAGCTATTAAATACTGCCTTAATTTGTCACTGGGGAATACAGTGGCCTAGCCGTCTAAGGCAACTGCAATATAAGAACAAAGTTCCTAGATCAAATCCAGGCTATCTTTCAACTTTTTAGATTTCGTCTTTCAAGTTTGATATCAAAATGTAATTAATTTTGGGCTAGCATCATCGTTTATAATAATACTGATACATTGAGTTTATAATAATTAATTAAGAAATCAGGGCGCATTCATTTAGATATAATCTTTTTAAAATTAATCAGCTTGTTTAAAAATTGTAATCAAATTACAAACTGATAATTTTTGAATATTGCCATTTTGTAAAGGTGAACAAGTTGCATACAGGTATCAGTACCCGGGACTGCGTTACATACAGGTGTCACTACCTGTGACTGCATTTTGAACACCTTGGCGACCTTGTACAAACTATTACAGCAATGTGGCTCCCAAGAGGAAAATCCACCTACCCTCAACACCCCGCCTTATTATTACTGTCGCACGAGCATGTCGTCGATCAGGAAGTTAACCCCATCCTACAAATCACCTATCCAAGGTGTAGAACGTTTGTCTGTAAGCTGACCCGGTCCTGTAAGTTACCTGTCCAAAAAGGTGCAACTAAATTTGTCTGGTGGCTGACCGTCTCCTTACCTGTCCAAAAAGGTGAGGGAAAGTTTGTCTGGAGACTGAGCCTGTCAGGTGAGCTACCTGTGCAAGGTAGAGGAAGGTTTGTCCAGTTACATCATCAATGCGTGCCGCCGTGTTACCTTATACGGTCAATGTTTTGAAGGTAAATGCAAGCGGCTTCTTTGAGTAGTGATAATCTTAGGTAATATATGGTGTCTTGAACAATACTGTCTCGTTTACCTTCAAATTTACACCTTTACTTGTGTAACTTCGAACTTATAATATACTAACTTACAAAGATATAGTTGAAATATCAGCAGTAGCAACAATGATGCAAACCTGTTATCGCACATTTCTACAATTGTTGAATATTAAGTGAAACGGAAAATTGGAAGAAAAAATAAATTTACTATAGTATTAATATAATAAAGGACTTTATTATCAAATAATAAAGGACTACGTTACTGTTTTTATAGTAGTCCTTTATTATTTTATTTCACTTTTAACTGCCTTGTCACTCATGTATTGCATTTTGAAGGTTACGAAATAAATAAATAAATTACTGTTCTTGGGTTGTTGTCGTTGTTGTTTCTGTTGTTATTGCTGCTACTGCTGTTGTTGTTGCTGCTGCTGCTCCAGTTGTTGTTGTTGTTGCTGCTCCAATTGTTGTTGATGCTGTTGTTTTTTGTCATTGGCATTGTCGTTGTTGTCATTGTTGTTGACGTTCTTGTAAAATGAATAATTTTTGGACCGGGGAAATGTAAATATCAGAACTTCACTATTCAAGTGTGGTAAAGTTACTTTATAAAACGCTTTTGTACATACGTGTTCCAGTTATCATCATCATCTCCTCCACCACCACCATCACGTTCGTCATCAGCATCCAGCATCATTCAGTTTCTCGCTTGTTTCACTTTCGACAGAGTCATTTTTCTTATCATTGCTTATTTCAAACGGTGTAAAAATAAATGACTTTCATATGTACGTGTGTTAGTTACTCCTGACTTAAGAACATAGCTCATCTAAGATAAATTGTGCAGACCTCTCCACTACTATTCAAAAGTGATGAGATCTCAGCAGGTGCAGACCTCCAATTTCTCATCATTTATCATGTCAGCTCATATCATTCAGTGTGTTTATACTCGCTTACAAATACACAAACAAATTGCCGCTGCTTATCGGCGGCCATTACGCAGCAATACGGGAAATCAACACCGCTGCTTTGCTTCAATTGTCGGCTATTTATTCCGTTTCGTTTTGAAACCTAATCTTAAGTTTTTAAATAAAGGGTGGATCGAAAATTGTGACCCTTAATCGCAAAACGGGGGTGATAGAAACATTTTACATTTGCACCATCATTTCTCTCTGCAGATTAAGTTAAAACTGAAGCGAAAACTAATTCCCGTCGAGGTCACCTTGCTGTTGGTGTCCGGATCTTGACAAAATCATGTTCATCGACACCTGTGCAACCCGGCGAGAAATTCTATCCCTAATGAAGACGCACGGGAAGCATTTACGGGAAGACACATGCTCCCGTACATCACTAACCCATCATCGCCTTGACACTGCGCAATAACTTGTTTATTCTCGTATCCAATGCGCATATGTTTAAGCGATTATAGCTCCGCCATCGTCTACTTATATAAATAGGCAATGGCCGCCAAGGCGTTAAACGGCCATTAGCGCTAATAAATTTCGCACTCGGGTTGCCCATGAAGACGTATGGATGATTTAGTATGGCGCAGAAGTGTCATTGATGTTCCAAACAACTGCAGCATTCTGTAACGGGAATGCCCTCTTCTAGAAGCAGACATCCTGGCGCCGAGGAGGGTCTAGAGTTACCCAGCTGTCCTGGCTTGTCAAGATTACAGCTGAGAAAAAACCCGCATTGATAAACACGTTGAAAAGCTCTGAGAGACTGAGAAGCTAGTGTTGGGGCTATCTGAAATGACTTAATATAAGAAACCTGTATTAAAGGTGCGTGATTATAACGCTTTCTATTTCTTGCCAGTAGACGTCGCCACGTTATGTATTACATATTATTAGGCCTACAATTTTAATAGGCGTCAAGGTGTTAATATGATGACTTGTTAATAGGATGATTTGTTTCTTCGACAACTTATGTTTAATGTCTGATTTCTAGATATAATTTCTGAGTTCCTTGTCTTTTGTGCTTTTATTAATTATCTTTTCATTTCTGTCATTTCTTCTCCCTTTCAGTTCGTTTTCATTTTTTCTTTTTTCCATTTTCCTTTCTTTTTTGTTCATTTTATCATCTTTTTCAGTTCATTCTTAATCCGTTTGTTCATTCATTCAGTCATTCATTCGTTCCTTGTTATAGTCTTTCTTTTTTCTTTCGTTTTTTCTCTCTTTCTTCTTCTTCTTTTCTTCTTTTTTCTGCAATTCTTTGCTTTTTTCTTTTTCATTTTCTTTCTTTCCAAGTTTTCTTTCCTTTTTCCTTTTTCTTTTTAATCCATTTTCATTTGTTCGTTTAGTTTCTTAGTTCTTGTTATCCTAGTCTCTCATTGTCATCGTCATCATTGTCATCATCATCATCATTGCCAGCATCACCACCACCGTCAACTATCCTTTTCATTGCAGTGTCCCTTCTTTATTATTCGCACCCTTTTTGCAATTTTATTACGTTTCACGCATATCATTTTCACAGGTAATAGCACAGCACACGCTTTCCTCATCATTTAGCCCTCATTGTTCGCGTTTAATTCACTTTGTTCTCACGGCGTGGCGCTACTAAAAAGGCAACGCCATTTTAACGGAACCGATTACTATTTATAATCGGTTAGATATAAATTAAGCCACAGCCGTTTGACAAAGGCCACCATGGCGCGATGTTACGCGAAACTTTTACAAGTTTTTAATGTTGCGTTTGGCACAACAAATAACCGAACATAAACTCAGTTTCATTGTTCGCACGTGTTTGGCGGTCTATATACAAAATGGTGGAAAATGGACCTCAGTGGTGCGCATGAATGGAAAGCCATAGACTTCAGAGCTCATCAAGGGTTGCCACCTGGTAACACATAACGACCGAATCACCCGGGCAATGGTCGACTGTTACCCGAACACGCACAATTTGTCATCTTAAACAGGAAAACACTTACTATGTGATACACTGTTGGCTATTCTTTGCAAAGATTTATAACCATTTTTGGCTAATAATGGTGCCTAAACACGACAGGTATGGACAACAAAGCGCTGTTGAAATAAATTTCCATTGTCATTCGACTGCAATAGTTTCTGTAGTATACAACAACACTTATCACATTTCCCTCATTAAAGGAAAAAGAAATGATTAATTATTGTAATGCGCCTCTGTACGCAATATTCTTTGGGACACAGCCATAAGGCCATAATATAGAAGACTGAATAGATAAGAGTACAGTAAACACAATGAAACAATTTTCATACATGTATAATCTATTTTCACAATAAGTAGACCTACAAATGCATAGTGTATAGTTTTAATGTTTAGTATTGATAAATAATTTTTGTGAAAGTTGAATTTACTTGGTCTTTTGACAATAAATTAGGCCTACTACTACAATTTTTATATGTATTACCTAGGCCTAATTGAACTCTTATGTAAACAACGCCTAAACAGATTTAATTTTATTTTCCTCACTGATATGACTAAACTGGTTGACAATATGGACATAATAACGTAACGTTAATTGGCTGTCAATTTTATCAACTTTATCGTAGTTTAAGCCATTGGCGAATATTACATTCTTTGTTTATACTTAAATTAATCACGATATTTTCTTGAATTTATATCATTTTTGACAAACCACACAATTACTAAAATTTCAATGAAATTATGGCCCCTGGGCCGGTTTAGGGCAGAAAAAATTGTAGCGGGCTAAGGAATACAAAGTACGTATTATAGTTAAATTTGTTCCCTATAAACATATTACGAAATAGACCTATTTGTAACTTAAAGATCTCAGATTTACAGACGCACAGGTATACGTTTATAAGATCCAAAGATTTATAAGATATATAAGATTTTTAAGTTACAAATCCTGGGTTTAATTGTCAGGATTGACAAACCTAAAGATCATTATTGCGTAAAAGTAGAATAAGGAGAGTTTCAAACAGCGTTTTTGCTTCTTTTACTCAACAACTTGCGACATTTTTAACTGCCAACGTTTTTTTCTCCGTTGAAAATTTGTTTGAAATGCTGTGAACCTGCCGACAACAGTTGTGCAAAAAATGTCAGCAAATTTAAAACTGACAAAAGCTCCAATGAAGAGCAAAGTGATTTCTTGTCTAACCGCCGACTGTCCGGAAACTGCCGAAATTTAACGATAATTTGCTCGACTAAGTCGTAAAGTTAACACCTTTCAGGTTTATCGTGTTTTTATGTTGTCTCCTGCTGGTTGAATGATGCACACGTGGTCTCCTAGCAACGTGTCAGCGTCCCAAGAATTTTTTTCATAGTTATTTTCTATACGAAGGACTAATTGTGGAGTGGGCTGTCAGAATAGCAAAAACGAAAAGTTAGAGAAGAAAGAGAAACGAAACAGACAATAAAAAATCGGAAGCAGTTTACAATACCCCACACAATTTAAATGCCCTGACTCTAACCCTAATCCTGATCCGAATCCTAATCCGCTTTACGAACTAATTTCTTATTTGTGGGGAATTGTAAACTTTAGCCAAAAAATCATTCCAAACGAGTAATCGAAGCAAACGATCGAATGCTTAAACTTGCAAATAAACAAATTATATCTATTTATCAATAGCCCAAGAACTATGTCTAAGCTTCTTTAGCGATGTACAGGGTCAAAGCTGACCATGCGGCCAGCCTGTCGACTTGCTTTCGTTGTTCAACTCGAATAATTTAGGGGAAAATCGAAAAATCTCTGTCGTTTGAAACCAAAAGAGAAATGGGAAAGAAATACAAATATTTTTTAAATATTTTGTTGTGTAAATACTATGCACACAATAAGTACATACATACATAACACAACAAAGCATATACTATATTAGTAACAGCACAATAATCCAAATTACTGTAATACAGTAATAAAAACAATTTAAATCAAACACAGAATATCAAGCTTAGATATATAGGCCCAAACATACATGTGTATGTTCAAAGTAAAATATGCGCAGATAGCCTACACATACATATATAGCATTTAATTAATATATAATGGTCTTAGTTATATATGATTAAATTTATCGTCAATACATCCTGATTCCGAAACATTTTAAGATAAATTACAAAAATAATTTAAAGAATCTCTGAATCATTTGAGCCTAATAAAAAATTTTAGTTTGACATCATGTGATAAATAAACAAATCTAGCATATGTAGTACTAATTTCTGTATAAAGGGCGTTTCTTAGCTGTTCATATCTACTACAGTGTAGGAGCATGAGTGTTTCACCTTCTACGTCTGTTTATTGTTTGTTTGTATCGTATTGCGAACAATACCTTTCATTGGCTGGTATTTTATTGGGTTTGTGTAGTCTATCGGTTTCTGTTGCAAGTGAGAGCATTTTCTAATTAACAGATAAACTTACTTAACTATAATACTGTAACCTGGAAACTTCAGGTAAAAAGCCTTAATAGTCAAGACGCCATATTATAAATCTTTCAGGTCTTGTTAAGATGCAAGATTAAAAGTAATTTTAACAGGCATCTTTATTATAAATAAGTAACAAAGAATCTTGCGTTGCGTATAGGCCTAGTAAAATGCAAAACTGGGAATTTATAATCAAAAGTTCAAATAGAATTAGCCTATATATTTATAAACTTTCCTACATGTAAATCCACAAAAACTTCTGTGAAAGTGACTTTAATTTCTGCACATTATAAGTAACGTAAGATGAAAAGCACTGCCTTTTAGAATTCCCCGCTACAACCGTATAAGAAGTAGTTTTAATAATTTTTTAACTAACTAAAACCTTTAATTCACTTCTCCGCTCCAAGAAGAGAAAATTAAATATATTTACTAATGTCAAATATTTTACATGTAACACAATTTATCAAGAAAACTATTCTATTTTTTCATGGTTTGACTTTCGCTACTGACAATCCCATATGTAACGAAGCTTGATTTCCATTGACTATCATTAATCTAGTAGCATTTTACAAAGAAACATGCAAATTAGCCAAATTCTGTAAATAAACAAATAAATGTGTGTTATAACAAACAGTAACCATTTAGAGGCATTAATTATGGCTCCAATTGGGCCTATAATGCATAACTTTGAATACAATATCAAATTACATAATTACAACATTGAACTAGAGTGCCTTAATATCATATAGGCCCTGTATTACAATTAAGGAAATAAGGAAATACTATATTAGATAATTAAATGTTATGTGATTTTAATTAAACGCGTGTAAACTCTGCTTTAAACGACAATTTTGACTTATTTTACTATTGCTTCTTTTATAAAAAAAGGAACAAAATTTTCAATTAATTTATGATTAATTACCACCCCAACAGTGTTCTTCTATAGAATTATAACATAAAAAACTAATATTAAATTACGGAATTATAATATTCAACTCTTTTACTCAAAACAACCACTAAGACGACCCATCCCAGCCCCACCCCCACGGGCCACTCCGAAGATTCTTCCTCACTACTAAAAGAATACACAAAGGCTCCAGAAAATGGAAGCGAGGGCACAGAAGTTTCGTGCCCCTCCAAATGCTGCGAAGTCTCCGGCATCTATGCGGTGCTCGCGGGTCGCAGCGAAACAAAGAACAAGACACCGCATAGCGCAAAAAATCACATTTCTAATAAGAGCAGAAGCAGAGGTCAAAGTCAAACGAAGTCTGACGTTGTTCTTATCCAAGAATGACGAACGATTGTTTACATGGTAACGAATTGATATCTTTATCTGATGACGTATGTGTCATGACGTATAAGATGTTAGAAGGTGATGACGTTGACTGATTCCATGGCAACAAGTCGCTTTAGAGCGTCTAAAATGTTTTTGCTACTAATTTTTTTACGGACTATATGGCGATGGCTAGAAATTCAGAAACTGAAAACAGTCACAATGGTTGCCATTAAAGTGGATTTATTCCTAATTTATTATCATAGAATTCAGTTTAGTCAAGGCTCAGTCACTATTCTACATGGATCATGGATACGCCCTCTTGGTGATAGCTGATAAGCATCAAATTTAATTACGCTCTTAATTCAGTTTAACCATGCGAGTCTGATTTACAAGCTCTGACTGTGGAATTAGCAATCCGTTAAGCTTTATAAAACTGCCCTAATATGCTCCCTCAGCAAATGCTATTTAATACACATATCGCAAGGAAAACATTGACTGTACCCTTTCAAGTTTCCGACCGTCTAATCTTTGATAGCGTCGGATTTTTGCCGGATTCTCCAATTCAAGCAATATTTAGCAATTAATAGGAGGCTGTTGGGACGTTATTAAATCTATTGAAAGAACATTGCAGCTATGAGAACTGTAGGTTTTACGATGGTTCAATTCTGATTTGAAATTAGTTGGATTCTCTGCGTTTACCCACGGGATTATGATGATTAAAAACTTTCGGTTGGAAAATAATAATGTGGTACATTGGTCGTCATAAACTGCTTTTCCTGTGTTAATGTGTTGAACAGTTGACTAAAGGATAATGCTTCGATAACTGCGCAAAAATGGTTTAGTTTTGTAGGCTTTATCCTGAAAAATTTAGACACGATTTTATACCCGAGTAATAGGGTTAGGTGTAGAGTTATGTAATGCTAGAGTTACACATAACTTCATATAGATGTTCGATCCATGATTATAAATTCATTGATAGTAACCAACCTGATCGATTTTAAGACGCTGTACTCTATTCCATTATATTTCCAATTGGTGAAATTGAAGAATTTATTTTGCTGCATTTCTCATAACCCAAATCGTTAACAAAATTCTGTAATTAGTATCCAGGCCCTGGTATAATCATTAAGCGAAATAAACTTAGGGAAGAGGCCCCATACAGTTTTTCAAATCGAATAATTTCACAAAAGTAAAATAAACCGGAATATTGGTTACTGTGTTTGTTTACAATTATGATGGTACGGACATAAAATATATTTTAATATTGAATTGAATGTTTTATATGTAATACTAAGTGAATCGATATCGATTTATGTAAAAAACTGTTAAGTAATTTTTTATTTGCATTTTTGACTCATGTCAATTTGCTTAAGAAATGAAAATGAAAGTGTTTGCACTATGTTTGCTAGGACAAGCTTTGTTATCCTGATCTTTTGTAATAAGCAGTTTCATATTTGTAGATATGCTGAATGGCTGTCCGTTTGTAAGATCTGGAGTCGCCTCTGTATTTTTAATGTAATATCACTTTTTATGCAATGAAAAACTGATGTCCAAGCTTTTACTGTAAATAAATCTTACTGCAGGTTTTTTTAATTCAAAAGATAAAAGTATTATTTATATTCTCAATTGGGCCTATGTGTGAAAGTAGCATACTCTTTTCAGTGCTTAGGGCTTCTTAAGATCTTAATTCGGCCCTGCTAGTATCAGGACTCGTGCATCTTGCGTATTTTATGAACAGAAATATTATTCCTAAAAGCTTCTAAAACGCTTTTTATAGGTAACATAGTAATATTTTAGCACAACGTATTTGAATTCTGAAAGCAACATGAATTCTATATTTTTGGTAGATGGAGAACGATATTATTTGTAAACGCGTAATCATACCCACGTATTATACTGTAAATAAGTTTTTAAGCTAGTTTTTAGTAGAGTTTTTATCCATGTGTACTACGAACCAGATTTCGAAGTAAATAAATAATTCTAATTCCAAAATGAAGAGTCGCTGACTTACTGACTTTTTAGTAAATTCGTTATCCTATCTCGCTGATTTTATTTCTACTTTATTTAACAGATTAACACATTTGCTCTGCTTATGTTTAAGTATTTTCGTTCCTGTATTCGTTCCTAAAATGTTAGAGAGAAAAATAAATTTCATTTCATTTCATTTGAATGTGAGTATTACTATCTGTAAAATACACAACACATCGAACGAAATATAGCAGGCTTTGTTATTAATTTTGGATAATTTTTACATTTACTAAAATTGTCAAATAAGAAGTGATGGAACGTTAAAAAAGAAGAAAAAAGAAGGAAAAACTGAGTTATAACATTTACATTTTGACGTTTACCTTATCATATTTGTCATCAGCTTTGTCGTTGTAGTGTTTGTAGTTAAATTATAAAGTTTGCGCCCGCCACGCGTTCTTCAATAACGAAGGTCAACATCGGCAAACTTCAATATCATTTAAATTGAATAGTATTTTGAGATAAAAGTAATTTACTTTGTGTTTTTGATCTAGGTTGTAAAATTGTATTTGCATTTGTAGTTTGATGGGTGAAATAAATTGAAATTGAATTAATCAAATAATATTGAATAAATTAAGCAAATCCAATTACATTGTTATTTTGATAGTTAGGCGCCGACATTCTATTGATGAGATTCTATTCATTTATCAGCATAAAAAAGAACAAAAATTTTCTTTTTACAGGTTTGGTTTCAAAACAGACGTACAAAATGGCGGAAAAAGCACGCAGCGGAAATGGCGAGTGCCAAACAGCGCCAAGATAAAGAAGCAGAAAAACAAGCAGACGACGAGAAATCAGACGACGAAAACAGTCGCCACCTACCACCAAGATATGGCGACAACAATAACAGCAACAACAGCGATACTAGCAGTTACATTTCTATGGGGTGTAGCTGAGGACTTGTTACAGAATAAAGTGGTGATTATCTAGCGTTTCTGAATCGTCAACGTTAAGTCAAAACAGCTCAGGTAACCAAGATACAATGGCAGAAATCTTCGAAGTCGCGGCGAAAAGTGTCGCTTTGTACAGTTATATAGAGCAGACTATTAGTTTTGCTATTAGTGTACAGAAATCTCACTGAAATAAGAAATGTGGACATGAAGTACTATATAGCAATAATTTCAAGAAACAAAACTCTTGTTTTGACATCATCGGGATCACGTATTTGTGTAAGATAACCCCACTTAGGACGGAACATTATTCCTATTACCCCGTTGTGCGTTATTGATACCATTATATTGAAAGCCTGTTAGCAAGGCTCTGTACTGTTACTGTTGTACTTGAAGTCATCATTATGGAAACGCAAAAGGTTGTGAAAAACTCAAACTACTGTCATTACAAGCGGCACACTTTTTTAACAAGACGTTGTCGTCAGACTCATTACCAAGACGAGTTTTTAATGGCCATAACGAGGTTGTTAAAACAAACGTGAGCTCGCCTGACATGCTTGTAATGCGCATGTCACTTTAACTCGTGACGTCACAATGCATTATACGCACACTATATTGTTTGATGCTAGACATGACTTTTAAGACAAAAAATGCCTAATTTGTTTTAATTATTTAAATAAATTTTTAGTTTGTGAAATCTAGCTGTATCTAGGCGTACTGCAAGCGTAGTATCTCTTGTTTCTCTTAAAGTTTAACTATTTTCAGCCGACAATTTGTGGCATTCTCTCAATACAAACTTGCTGTTTCAGTTTTTGGCATGTACAACACTCCTGTTGTTGACCACCACAAATATCATTGCCAAAATTTTAAATGTGAGAGAGTTTGTTGTTTAAACGTAAAAACTTCAGTATTTTAGGTTTATATGTTAATCCAGGTAAAATGTTACAGAAAAGTCACAGGAAATATCACAGGAAAAAAGAAACAACGATAACCCTATTCCTAGCCAAAATTATTGTGACTTTTTTCCTGTCACTGGAAAAAAGAAACAACGATAACCCTATTCCTAGCCAAAATTATTGTGACTTTTTTCCTGTCACTGGAAAAAAGAAATAACGATAACCCTAACCCTATCCCTAACTTTGACTCTAACCCTAATCCTAGCCAAAATAAATTGTGACCTTTTCCTATGACTTTGTTACCAGTCACCTTATAAGTAATAGGCCTACTACCCTAAATTACATTGTAAGTTACGTGACAAGAGTTTGCTGCTTGTATTCACTTAGCTGATGACACGTGCTTCTTCATCAGTAACTTGCTTTCGACTCGCTTATTATTATGTTAATTATTATTATTATTATCATTACAACTTTTAGTGTGCGGCGATTATGCAATAGCAGCTGCTATATAAAACTTAAATTATAATGTAAATATAGAAATGTAAAAGTTTTTCCTCAAGCCAAAAAAGCTCCGCCCACATTTAGACATTTCTGCTAGCGGTTGCTGGCCAAAACTAATACGGTACGAAACCGTTACAGCAAGAGACACAACAACTTGTCTAGTAAACATTAAAGATGTGTTCGGTTGCATGGTAGATACGTACAATAGTAGATGCGTTCATCTCGCTGCAGTAACGTAGTTATTGAACAGTAATCTGTAAGTTTTTACTTACAGTACAGTACTTACTATACAGTAAGTCAAACCTATTTTTATTAAACGCTTTACTAAGCAATGTAGAGGCAATTGTCTAGTACACTTTTGGTTTAGTTTACTAAAGTTAGTTCTAGTCCTAAACGTGAGAGGAACTGATCTGCCATACCGAAGCACCCTAACTGCTGCTCGTATTTACTTCGTACATCATTTTTTGAATTTTATCAATAAAAGTTCCTTCGATTAGGCACACATGTTTTCCGCGGAAAATGTACTATAATGGCGTCGCTTGTAAATAAATAATGATAACGTTTATTAAATAATGAATAAAGGTTTTGTTTCATAATAATTATTGTTCTTGTTCTTAAACTAGGAGAAAGAGAGAGCGAGATGGGGAGAGACAGAGAAAGTGAGGGCGCGAGAGAAAGAGATGGTGAAATTTTTGTATTCTACCACGCGAATTTATCTATTTATTTCATTATTTATTTACTTTCATTATTATTATTATTATTATTATTATTGTTGTTGTTGTTGTTGTTGTTGTTGTTGTTGTTGTTGTTGTTGTTGTTGTTGTTGTTGTTGTTGTTGTTGTTGTTGTTGTTGTTGTTGTTGTTGTTGTTGTTGTTGTTATTATTATTATTATTATTATTTATTATAATATGTATTAAAATAACAGTTCAGTAGCAAAGTAATAACTACCCATATGAAGATGGCGCCACTCCACAGGCCTACACGATTTTGAAACATGTGAAACATTTGACATGTTTCTGACAAGACGAACAAACTGTCATGGCAGTGAGATACCAGAACGGCCATTGTAAACTAATTTGTTATTAATAATGACTAATTATGACTGACGAGCTTGCAGCGCAGCTGTAGCACTCATCATCTTTTCAGCCCACAACGTGCAATACAAGTAAAAACCTGGGGCAATATACTCTGACGGCTTGTCCCAACATAAAAACAGGTGTAATATCACTTCTTTTTCATCAGAGCCGGTTAGTACTACTTCCAGCAATTTACAAGTTTCTAAAGGTAAGTCACGTGATTTATGGCCTCAAAGTAAAGCATTATAAAGATGTATGGCGATATATATATGTGTATAATTATATTATGTATAATATATATGGTCACTTTTATATTGTTGAATCCGGAGAATATAGGCAAAAATGACACACAAAAAATGGCACAAACGGAAAAGTAAGAAAAACGACATAGATGTTACTTTGAGGTAAATAACTTCTGTAATAAAATAAGGATACACTCAGTAGAAAGTAGATCTCTGCCAAGCTCGATGGTAATAAACTGGTAAATATATGTACTTATATGCTAAATCAACTTATAAGGCTATATACATATATGAGCAAAGGTTACAGAAAGCGTTACACAGTTTTCCAAGCGAGAATTTCTCGAAATGTAATCTAAGAGTAACTCATAGTTGTTTGTCCTGGTAGAGATAAAAAATGAAGTACACTACCTTGTAGGCAAGTCCAGGGCCTATTTCAGGGGGGAGGGGCAGAAGTGGGGATACTTCCCCGGGGCCTCACCCTGCAGGGGGCCGTTTGCCAGTATCGACAAGTATTAAGGACTGTTCTTGAGAATAAAGCAGTTTTTCTTTCAATTGTTCTTTCCTTTAACAACTGTATAACTCCATATTTTCTCTTCGAAAATGCTTCTCCGGCGTTCTAGCAGTTCAAAAATTTTCTGGGCGCCAACCATGGTGGCGCCCACCCCCGGCGCTTCACCTCCCCGGGCCTCGCTTAGGCTGAAATAAGCCCTGGGCAAGTCATCCTCTTTCTAAAGAGCTATTAAACTCCACGCTGAAGTGCTTCACGAAAGTTTTATGAAACTCGGTCAACTTTTATGAAACTAAGAATGTGCGAAAAAACGCCTATGTTGGCAATTTTAACCTCTCCCCTAGTCCAGGAAACTGCGTCAAAATGTATCTTTCTTGCTCACTACCCAAATTCTCCACAAAGTTTCGAGGAAATTTGTGGCGTAGTTTTTGCATAATAAGCTTACCTCTATAACAGACGAAAAACAACCGAACAAACAAATTGTGTTGAAGCATAACTTTCTTTGCAGACGTAAAAATAAATAAAATAATTATCCCCCACAATAACCCTAACCTTAAACTCATATTTTATGTGTGCAATTTTTACCGTGCCGTTTTTGCTTGTACCATTTTGAAAGTGCACAGAATCAAGAATATATATGAGTAAAAATAAGCTTGAACTTGAAGTTGAACATTGAACACGTCTTTACCACGTAAGCATTGTCCAACACTGTCCAGCTGACCTGTAATCAAACTAAAACGCGTGGAACTAGGTTTGGGAAGTTGCAAAACGCTAGAATTGAAACACGGTGCTAATCGTTTTGGACACAGGCTATTTTGAGACATAGGACATTTGGACACAAGACATTTCGACACATAGGACATTTCGACACAAGGACATATGGACTTACAGGACACTTGGACACAAGGATATTTCGACACAAGGACATTTCGACACATAGGACATTTCGACAGAAGGACATTTCGACACAAAGGACATTTCGACACAAGGACATTTCGACACAAGGACATTTCGACACAAGGGCATTTCGACACATTGAACATTTCGCCACAAGGACATATGGACTTACAGGACATTTGGACACAGGACGTTGCGTCACATAGGACATTTGAGCACTAGGTATTTTTGACATAGTACATTCAGACGTTGGTAACAAGACAAAACAAGACAGGACAGAACAGTACAGGACAGTACAGTACAGGACAGGACAGGACAGGACATGACAGATCAGAAGATAGGCAGGCTGGGCTGGGCTGGGCTGGGCTGGACAGGACAGGACAAAACAAAAACAACTGGAGTGAAAAAGAAAACAATAAAACGGAAAACAAAAAATGGAAAAGACAAAGAAGAGATGACAGTGCCTACAATGAAACGTTTAGCACTCATCTAAAAAACGCAGCAAGGTGACTTTTGATTGGGGACGTAAATTTCTGTTAAGCAGACATGAACAACTATTGCCTTGTAAATCATCTACTTAGCGAGTTAGTACATGAAGAACAAATTGAACGCACGTGACTTCATCATGGCTGCCATGTGCACGTGACTTGATTACATCTGCTCGGATTTTAAACCGTTGATTAACAACTAGTGTACCATAGCAAATTAAACCGCCCAGACAAATTAACAGCACAATGCCGATGAACAATCACGAAATGGAGGCTCATTTTTCACGACGAAGATGATAGATCTGCGGTGGGTGGATTGTGTCAACCCTAAACGAGCTGGAGCTGAGATGTGAGAGACCCACGACTTTCTTTTCAAACTTTGGCTTAGATTTTATTAAATTACATACTTGTTGCATTTAACGTATGAATTCTGCAGCGCTTTTAAGAACACAGATTTCGCATTACCAGAACATTAATGCAAATGGCGTAAAATTTTAAGTTCTTTTTAACCAACAAAATAATAAAAATTAAATTAATTAAAAAATAATAAAATTCTATGGCTACAAATTAAAAAGCACAACAATAAAATTTGCAGGTCTACACAGCTTCCACCTTCATAAATTATTATTACTATTATTAAGAGCATTTATAAAATATTCATAATTTTATAAAAGACGAGACTGGCAGGCTATGTTAGCTCTAATGCCAGCCTATATTGTGACGTGGCAAAATTACAATACATTAGTTTACGTTTGGTAAAATTTACACTACATACATTAAAATATGATAAAATAAAAAATCAATAAAATACATCATTTCAAAAAATATGCTACATAATGCGTCACTGAGTCACTAAAATTTTCTGCCAAATCGCTCTTACAACAGAAATTACAACTTATAGTTTTTTAACAAAATGATTTCTTTGGTTTTAGAGATTTTTGAAGCGCTGTGCCATTTACACTGGTTTCCAGAATTTGCAAAAATGAACGTTAAAGATACAAAACTAATAAAAAAAGCCAATAAAAAATATTTTGTGAAAAAGTTCAGGGGAGAAAAAACTACAAAACTGATAGGAAAAAAGAATAGAAAACGTTTTTCTCTTTTGTTTTTCTATCAGCTCTATATTAATTTTTTTAGTTTGTAGTTCCGATGTTCGTCTTCAGGAAAAACATTTTTTATTGGTTTTTATTAACAGTTTTGCAGTTTTGCAAAATTCAATTTTTGAAAATTACAGAAAGCCGGAACAAATGTAAACATTTTAGTGCTTCACCAAATCCAGAGACTAAAACAAATCATTTTGTCTGAACAAAGAAAATTTGAACTGATTCCCATTGGAATTTAAAATCGCTTGTTCCATAAAAGTATGACGCCAAAATTTAGTACTGAAAGTGAATTTTCAATATTAACTTTGCTTGATGAGCCAGCAACAGAATAATTATAACATGGCCCGAATCAGGACTCGTAAATATCAACCAACATGTTAATGTAAGAAACACGTGATTGTCCGTGAGTGGGTGAGTACCCTTGGTACCCCACAGCTCCCTCCCCCAGCTTGGACATCCTCACAGTGAACCTTGGTTTCTCATCAGTCGTTCCAGTAGTCGTAGTGCTGTACTTGGAGTCAAATAAAGATTCAGCTATCTGCAAGTTATAGTCAACTATTTAGTAATTAGCAACTTAAGTTAGCTTAAGTAACTTAAGCTGTGTAATAGACGACAATACCTTTATGCAGACGCCAAAAATAATTGTATTATAATGGTAATGAAAATGATAGTGATATTGGATGAGGTAGTGGTAATGATAGTGATAGTGGCATGGATAGTGATAATAATAAAAATAATAATAATAATAATAATATAATAATAATAATAATAATTGTATTATAATGGTTATGAAAATGATAGTGGTAGTGGTAATGGTAGTGGCAGTGGCAGTGGCAGTGATAGTGATGATGATGATGATGATGATGATGATGTTGATGATAATAATAATAATAATAATAATAATAATAATAATAATAATAATAATAATAATAATAATAATAATAATAATAATAATAATAATAGTAATAATAATAATAATAGAACAGTCTTTATTTAAAGGCGGCCTCTGAATAACAGTTAAGGCTAAACCGGATACAATTTTAAAGCGTAAGTCAAAATAATCTACTCTTTACTCTGTACTCTGTACTCTGTACTCTACTTAGACGGGCACTAGCTAGCGCCTGAATTTCGAAAACGAAAATACACACAAACAGGTGCTGTACCTTTCAGTTCAGATATGTTCGTTTCTGACGTGCAGCAACGCAGGCAACACGCGCGTTGAATATTTTTGCTGTTGAAAATTACGTTCGTTTGTGATGTCATCAATAGTTGGGCTCGCCGCCATTAATTGAGATTTTATTCTATTCTTTAACTATCAAAAATTTGAATCTATTATTTGATTATCAGTAGCGCTTTTCCAGTACTATGGGTGTTAAAATGTATATTTTTACCGTACTTGAAAATGGAATAGTATATGGAAAATCATCCTGTCTTCCTTTAACATTTGGATGCATGTACGCATGCTTCTTTATCGAGGTGTATAAGTACAATCAACATCATGAATTTTACCTCCAAGAAAACGCATTGAGCTTCAGGCGGTCACCGATCCATCAATTGGCCAAATTTATATAATTGCACATATTTTTACGAGGGGCATTCTGCCTAAACTTTCACAAAATGTTTTCATCATTCTTTCTCAGTACACATACAGTTACAAAGAAGGAACCTCCCTGCTTAATAATTATAGAAAACTACCATAAGCTCAAATCTCATTTAAGTTTTTCGTTGCGTAAGAAACATTTTTCATTTGGTACACCTCCAATATCAGTGCATCATACGCGCATGAGAATCGGATTTTCTCAGCTAAACTATGACCGTTTCTCTAAAGGCTGTAAAGATAATAACGGTCATCCAATATTGCCGAATTGTAACTGTGGATTTCGATTTGAGGCTGTTGAAACCTTTTTGTTGTACTGTCCATTGTATTAACTAGCTAGGGTTGTTATGTTTGGTAAATTAAATGAAATACTTCTGCCCGAAAACCTTAATATAGCTGCCTTAGGAAATAATGATCTGTTGAAGTTGTTATTATTCGGAAAAGATGAATTTAACTATGTTGGTAACTGTAAAATATTCCAATGTATACATGACTTATAGTCTATTCTTACTGTAAATGTTCTTGTAAATAGTGTATAAAGTCTGTTGTGGTGAGGATCCTAAATCATGTTGTTCAAAGTGTCTGATCCAATCCTAAATAAATTAAGTTTAAACTAACTATTATAATTACATTGGACTCCCTAACACTAACCGTCCAGAGTTACCTTGGAAAACTCTGCAGTATTTCCTGATTTTGAACTGAAGATGTCGTTACTTGTATAGGCGTAGTTATACCATTCTCGACCAGTAAGATCTGTTTTCCAGTTAGCAAACGTCACCTGCGTATAAAGATAAAAGAGAATTACATTACTAGCACAGACAGAACCTAAGAACGGACAGGACAACAATACTCAAAATAATTTAATCGTTAAATTTGGCTAATTAACAAATCAAAAAGCGACGTGAGTTTAAGAAAAACACCAAGATATTTATAGCTGAATTGGCAATAGATCCTGAGAACTTGTACTAAACGTGCACATCTAGCAATACATTCTCATAGCATTTACATTCTTCAAATAAACATCTGATTCTGAGAAACCAATTAGTTAGCTAAAATAAAATGAACTAACCAAAAGACTTGAGAGTTTTTTCTGACAAAATAAAAAAACGCTGAATTTAAGTCTACAACTGCCGTTGCTGCCACCGCCGCCATAATAGTTTGTGTCATAATTGATTAGCAAAACCAGTTAACTGTGGTGGCGGCAATGGCAATGGCAACAGCAACATTTGTCAGATTCAATTCAATTCAGTTCGTTTTTATTACGGTAAAATGTGTACCATAAAAAACATGCAATAAAACAATCACGTACATCAAAATTTTCTGTTCTTGTTATTAGTATAAAACAAGCAAAAAACAAGCAAAAACAAGCAGAAACAATTATTTCGAAAACTTTATAATAGATTGTATGTAAATCTTTCTATGTATTTAAACGGTTTAGTCTAATATGACATATATAACTGGAATTTACCTGACTAGCACCTTACTTAACAACAACTTACCTGATCAGTAGCCTATTTAACAACAACTTGCCTGACCAATGCCTACTTAACAACAATTTACCTGATTAATAGCTTACTTAACAACAATTTACCTGACTAATAGCTTACTTAACAGCAACTTACCTGATCAGTAGCCTATTTAACAACAACTTGCCTGACCAATGCCTACTTAACAGCAATTTACCTGACTAATAGCTTACTTAACAGCAATTTACCTGACGAATACTTACCATTCCTGTAAATAAATTTATCACATCATGCTCAGTAAGTTGATGTACAACAACGTCTCTGATGCCCCAGTAATTACCATAAACAACTTCTGCATCGCTAATGTCAATCCAAATGACTCCCCACTCACCAAGTACCTAGATGTAGAAAATTTAATTTCTTGTTATTTAGTTTATTTGCAATTGCAAATTTTATAATAAAATAATATAATGGTAATACTAAAAACATAAAAAGAATGTTTTTTTTAGTACATAATGAATGAATGAATGAATGAATGAATGAATGAATGAATGAATGAATGAATGAATGAATGAATGAATGAATGAATGAATGAATGAATGAATGAATGAATGAATGAATGAATGAATGAATGAATGAATGAATGAATGAATGAATGAATGAATGAATGAATGAATGATTGAATGAATGAATGAATGAACGAATGAATGAATGAATGAATGAATGAATGAAAGAACGAACGAACAACCACAATCATAACAAAAAACAACAAGAAAATCTTAAATAAAATTATAGCTTTATTAATTGATTCATAACTCTGACAATACCGACTGCAACAGAAATCTTGAAAAAAATTATTTTGGTCTGCCAATGTTTATTACATTTATGTAAAGTACACAATCACTACAATACCAAGTCACTTCTTGTTCGTTCGACAATTAAAAAGCGTTCGATCGCCCTTGTTGTCAGCATTCCAGGTCGAGTATTTGAATTTTTCTTTTTTTACATTTTTGCGTGAACATTTCGTATCTGTAGGCTAATAATTAGCTTAAAAACATCAAAATCTACGAAAAGTTTGTAAAAAAAAAACTAGAGAATTCAAAAGCCGGTATTTCCAGTTGAATTTACCGTTCCACTTGCGAATGGCGTTCCAACGTTCGTTATCACCAGTGCGGTGTTCTCATCAACGCCGATGCCCCGAGTTGCTCCAAAATTCTGATTTCTTGTGTCAGAAAGGAGACGTATCAATCGTCCCTCTCTTCCCCGCTCGCTGCAATGCAAAGCTACAGTATTTTAATTCAGTAACAATGATGACGAGGGTGTTGGATGATGATAATGATGACGACAACGACGATGACGACGACAGCGGTGACGAAGATGATGATGATGATGATGATGATGATGATGATGATGATGATGATGATGATGATGATGATGGTGCTGATAATGATCTTGATGTATGATGGTGATGATGATCATGATCATGATGGTGATGGTGATGATGGTGATGATGATGACGATGATGACGATGATAATGACGATGATAACAGAGTTGAGGTAAAAGATAAAGATTGAGATAAAGATAGAGATAGAAATGGAGATGGAGACAGGCACGAAAACGGACGTGGAAGTAGAGACCAAAGAAGTAGATGTAGATGAAAACGAGATGGAGATCATCATAGAAACAGAGATGGACAGATGGCGGCAGAAACAGAAATTGAGATCATATAAAAATGGAAAAAACTGAATAGAAACGAAAACATAAATATAAATAAAAATATAAGCAAACAACGTTGATTTACACATAATATATCACGTTTAGCTTTCATTACGGATTGTACTGACCTAAAGTGGCTGTCTGGAATGAATCCATCCAGCATTCCGATTCCACCTTCTGGATTGTACACAAGATCATTAGATCCTATTTCTGTTCCTAACTCATAAGCCCCATACCGCACAGCGTCCCAACTTCTTCCGCCTGAAATATATACCTTATCAGTGGTAATAGCGACATGTCATGAACAACTAAGCTACATTTATCCTGTAAGATAAACACGTGAATTTGTTAATAAAACTTATTTTAAAAGTATCTTCACGAGAAAGCCAATTTTTGTATGTCACTGTTGCATTTGAGTAATTTTTTGTTTGGGGTTAAAAAGAGTATTATAGCACTGGTGTAAGTCATCTAATTTATTCTAAAGCACAAGAGGACAAATAAAGAAAAAGATTTGCGACAAAGTAAAGCTAGAGGTGGAGATGGAGATGGAGATGGAGATGGAGGAGATGGAAGTGAAGGTGGAAGTGGAGATGCAGATAGAAATGAAGAAATGGAGACGGAGACAAAATAGAGATAGAGAATAAGATAGCGATAAAGAAAGAGACAGCGATAGAAATAGATGTAGAGATAGAGATAGGATAGACATAAGATAGAGATAGAGATAGAGATAGAGATAGAGATAGAGATAGAGATAGAGATAGAGATAGAGATAGAGATAGAGATAGAGATAGAGATAGAGATAGAGATAGAGATAGAGATAGAGATAGAGATAGAGATAGAGGCAGAGGCAGAGGCAGAGGCAGAGGCAGAGGCAGAGGCAGAGGCAGAGGCAGAGGCAGAGGCAGAGGCAGAGGCAGAGGCAGAGGCAGAGGCAGAGGCAGAGGCAGAGGCAGAGGCAGAGGCAGAGGCAGAGGCAGAGGCAGAGGCAGAGGCAGAGGCAGAGGCAGAGGCAGAGGCAGAGGCAGAGGCAGAGGCAGAGACAGAGACAGAGACAGAGACAGAGACAGAGACAGAGACAGAGACAGAGACAGAGACAGAGATAGACATAGACATAGACATAGACATAGACATAGACATAGACATAGACATAGACATAGACATAGACATAGAGACAGAGACAGAGACAGAGACAGAGACAGAGACAGAGACAGAGACAGAGACAGAGACAGAGACAGAGACAGAGACAGAGACAGAGACAGAGACAGAGACAGAGACAGAGACAGAGACAGAGACAGAGACAGAGACAGAGACAGAGACAGAGACAGAGACAGAGACAGAGATAGAGATAGAGGCAGAGACAGAGACAGAAACAAGGACAAAGCAGAGATAGAGATAGAGATAGAGATAGAGGTAGAGGTAGAGGTAGAGGTAGAGGTAGAGGTAGAGGTAGAGGTAGAGGTAGAGGTAGAGGTAGAGGTAGAGGTAGAGGTAGAGGTAGAGGTAGAGATAGAGATAGAGATAGAGATAGAGATAGAGATAGAGATAGAGATAGAGATAGAGATAGAGATAGAGATAGCGATAGCGATAGCGATAGCGATAGCGATAGCGATAGCGATAGCGATAGCGATAGCGATAGCGATAGCGATAGCGATAGCGATAGCGATAGCGATAGCGATAGCGATAGCGATAGCGATAGCGATAGCGATAGCGATAGCGATAGCGATAGCGATAGAGATAGAGATAGAGATAGAGATAGAGATAGAGATAGAGATAGAGATAGAGATAGAGATAGAGATAGAGATAGAGATAGAGATAGAGATAGAGATAGAGATAGAGATAGAGATAGAGATAGAGATAGAGATAGAGATAGAGAGAGAGATAGAGATAGAGATAGAGATAGAGATAGAGATAGAGATAGAGATAGAGATAGAGATAGAGATAGAGATAGAGATAGAGATAGAGATAGAGATAGAGATAGAGATAGAGATAGAGATAGAGATAGAGATAGAGGCAGAGACAGAGACAGAAACAAGGACAAAGCAGAGATAGAGACAGAGACATTGTTACATTAAAAACCCTAATTTAAAAATAAATGCAACTGATGAAGTTTGACTCTGACACAAAACCGATCTAACCCCCCCCCCGGCTTTTTAGCTTACCCAGCAGAAACATTGAGTAACTGCAATAACTATCTGTCTATGTACCTGCCATCATGACGGGTGTTGGTTGGACAGCTGTACCAGCGCTCGTACCCGCAATAACAGCACCATTGTTGTAGACATCACGAATAGCTGCCATGGCTGGCGACTCTATGCGATTTGGGTTTCCGTCGTCGTAGAATCTAATAATTTGGATGAAGAATCTCTTTCAACAATAACAAACAAGGCGAGCTAGTATGTACATTGATGCTCCAAAGCTATGATACGACTCATGTATGAACAAATGTTATGAGTCAACAATTAATTAAATTTTGATACCAAACTTGAAAGAAAGAAAATGTGATAAAGCTGGTATGCAACCTGGATTTGAACCAGTGACCTTCTGCCTACAGTGCACACGCCTTAGACTTTAGGCCACCGTATTTCCTAGTGGTCAGAGTCGTCCAAAGTTCATCGCTTACAGCTGACCAACTATATTCAGCATTTCCAATGTTAAATCATTCAGACTTTACCATTTCCTGCCTTTCAAGTTTGGTCTCAAATTTTAATTAATCGTGAATTAATAATAAATAATGATTTTTTATATTAATATTATAATACGTAAGTTACAAGCAGATAGATACGTACCTCCGGACGGGTTTAGCCAATTCTTTTAGCTATCTATTATTGTATCTTCTCTTCAACTGTATGTATGTTGCATATTAGCTTTGTTTGTTAATAAAATACTGTTTAAACCAATTACATTACATGCAGCTGTAACCCTATCTTAGTAGTATTTGGTCTTAAGTAAATAAATCTAAAATCTTCTCACACATGCAGTTGTAAATCGACAAATTGTGCATCGAATTAATTACAAATTTAAAGACATGACAAAAGCTAGTAAAATCACATGCAATAAGACATTTTGAATCTATAAGCTCAAAAAATCACCAGTTTTCTACCACCGTAGGTATAATCTTGACCTGAGGCAGTGCAACACAAAATTACCTCATGACCCAGGTTCTTAAAGTGTTACATCGTAACCCTTACTTATATTATTATGCAAAAAAGTGGCGTGTTACAGCGACTCGTAGTATAATTAATGAATAAGTCATCTCACACTGTGACATGCTACCTATAGTATACCAAAACCATCATTAAAAATTAGTTGAATACTTATCAGACTAACAAGTATACAAACAGAAGAACAAACTGGCAAACAGGTAAACACATATATAAACAAATACACCAACCGACTGACTGACTGACTGACTGACTGACTTACTGACTGACTGACTGACTGACTGACTGACTGACTGACTGACTGACTGACTGACTGACTGACTGACTGACTGACTGACTGACTGACTGACTGACTGACTGACTGACTGACTGACTGACTGACTGACTGACTGACTGACTGACTGACTGACTGACTGACCGACCGACCGACCGACCGATCGACCGACCGACCGACCGACCGGCTGACCGACCGGCTGACTAACAATGATACAGGACTTAGTGTAGAGGTAACCAGATAAAAACGTACGATTCAATAACACGACTCTGATCGCCGCCGCCAAAAAAGAATCCAGTTTGCCGGTAAATGGTGCTGATCACCTCGGGATCTTTGTTGTTTTCTTGGGCGCCGAGGTGAACTTCTATCCATTCAGCTGATTGAACTCCATAACTAGAAAAACGTTACTTTGAAAAACGTGCTGCTTTTTACAATACTGCAGATCGTTTTTACGTATATAACCAAATGTGTTTCTAGTTTTGATATTTGGGGTTTTCGAAGTACAGTAATTACAGAAAAAGTGCACTGCATCGAGTGGAGGGGTTCGCAGTTCAAAAGCTTTTAACATTTTAACACTTACACAATTTAAACTTCCACAGGTAAAATACGCTGCACAAAGGAGTCGGATGTGCACCACCAGAAACTCTTAACAGTTATAAAACTGTTAAAGCTTCCATTCCTAACACAGAAGAGCGATGCAGTGCTTTGGTTTAGTGAACTACAATACATTTTTAAAAATTCAGTCAAAAACCGGGTACAGTTGTCGCCATAAAGACCATAATGAATAAGATTATTACTCCATCTGTGAGCTAAAATTTTGGAATTATTAATGTGAACAATTTTAGACAACTTGACACTTATTTTAAAGCAGTACACTTGAAACTACAACTGTTCATAATAGTATAAAATTATTGTTCTCACGTGTTCTCAAACAAGTCCTTGTAGTACAGATAAGAATCTAGGGGGTCTGACGACGAGGCAGTGACAATTCCAATTTTTGCAGAACCACGCCCACCCTGTAATATTATTTTGAAAAAAGATAATTAAAAACTTCCCATTGAATCATTCAGCATGCATGTCACGTGTGAAAGCAAAAACACGCAATAGCAGAATTGCTTTGCACAATTTAGATTTGCCTTGTTCATCTAAACTTTCGAAAAATCTCTTTTAATGAGTGTCGAGATTGCGCCTCGGTTGGTACATATTACAGAAAATAGCTGCACCAATTCATCGATAACTGTCGTCATTTAGACCATCAGCAATCCTATCATTTCCATCAACACCACTGATTCGACTGTACCTGTGATTTTTTAACATAAATTTCCTAAATTGACTGTCGGACGATGTCAGACAATCCTTTCCTGTAATAATCTAAACGTTTACTTACGGCCAGCTCCACAATTCGCTCCCAAACTGCAGAATTGTCTGAACTGATTGAGCCACCGATAAGAACCAAACTTTTTGCGTTCACGTTGAGGAAGACGTTCGCAAAGACAATGGCGATGACTAAAACGCGCGCCATTTTCACTGCCTTACAATCAAGTCCTGCATTAAGTATCACTGACAAGCGTGGACAGCCTATCTATAAATCTATAGACCGTAAGTTATTAAATAGATTTTACTTATACATGCGTAACTTATCAGTTTACCAACTGCTGAATTCCCATGTTTTCAGATATTACAGCACAGATACACTAGTATTCTAAAATGATACAAATATTTTACTACAATTATTTTATGTAAAAATACTTTTAGCCATCGTCAGTGGGTTTTAAATTCAAGCAGTGAAGTCATACGCAGTTTTAATCTAAATACTGATGACATTTTAACTTCCAAAATTTTAAACCATTGGACATATACACATACTAACCCTTATTTTAATATTTAAACGTACTGGTCGTCTGTTCTTTGTGTAAATATTTATTTTATTTGTCTTGCAATAGTATTTTTAGATAACGATTTTTAATTAGTTTTTTATTTACTGTTCTATAGAGTTTGTTATGTACTGAAATAAACGTGAAATAATAAATAGTTTAATTCAGCCATTTTGTATTTTTGTCTAGTAAAATATCAGCCGTTGAGTGGCTACTGTATCATGTACGTTTTCAACTCGTCTGTGAGTCAGGTAGATAAGTGTGTCAATGTGACACTGGAGAGCAAGACCTTGTTCACTCTTTCTTAGATGCCAGTTAGAAAAACTAAAACATGAACCAAACTAGAGAAACTGCTTCTAAAGTATTTAAAATGATTTAAGCTTAACTTTAAGCTGTAAAGAATTCTGAGCAACGAAGCTGACCATGGGTCTTCTTCATCGCTACAGCATAACATTATTACTACTATAAAATTCTTTATAAACCAAGTAAGAAGCGTTTTAGGCAAAATTCGACAACATTTAAGTAATATTAATAATAAACATAATTTCATTAATATTACTCTGAGATTTTTAAGTTATAACATTACTGTGTTCAACAAGACAGCATTACAAGGGCGAAAATCGAAAAACTACGTGCAATGTTTGCGCATTGTTGATGGTTGATGTCTGAAAAGAAAGATAATAAGCAGCATATGAAAACTGTCAAGCTTCACAGCTTTATTTTACTGAGGCAAAACATGATTTTTCACAGAGTAAATTAAATCTTTGAGCACAACGTGAGAATGCTGAAGTTCGTCGGGGTGTCTGATGCGACCGAGGTGTACAGCTGGCGCGAGTACCCGAATGCTGTTTTCACTTTTTATCTTAATTGATAGTGGGGTAATTTTCAAAAGGGGTATTCACCCAGGGGTAGACCATCAAATATTTTAAACGGTCTATAGAAGTCTATTCATATCAATGATGTCATCGTGGTATTGTTTATTGAGTAAAGTAATGTTTCACCATACTTACTAACAATGAGTAATACTCTAGTATAGTTAGCGTACTGTGGGGGGGAGAGGGATAACTAATTGTTTACAATGTGCGTCTGACTAGGAAATTAATCAGCCTCCAAACTTGTTAGCAAGTAGAAGGGCGACTGCCGAGAAATTCTTCTGAGCGATTGCATTTGCTACATCACATTGCTACTCGTCTTGGTTATGAAGGATGATTACATATTGTTTACATTGTTTAAAGATTTCAGTGTAGCAGCTGCAATGCTGTCAACCATAGCGAAACGTCCAGAAACCTTAAAGCAAATGTGTGTGAACATCTGGGTATTTCGTCTAAAACTGGCAGGAAACTAAAGAGTTCACCTCAATCTAGCATACATAACCATATTTGTACCTCTAACCGCAAGGCTGATGTCAATGATGTCAAACACCTGTGATCTATTAATAAAAAAAGTTCATCAATGTGCAAAGTAGTTCAATTCAATTAATTCTGTTTTTAAACATCAACCTATAGTTTTTCAGTACGCCTGTATCATTTCTCAACACCTGTTTCACTACACCTTTGGCTTCTACGTGAATACAGAATCAGTCATTTTCATGTAGTCTTACTTTTTACGTTATTTCTTTCAATTGTATATCTGAATTCTGAACGTGTCTAAAGAACCTTTATATGTTAAATGTCTCCTTTGTTATCAATTTCACCATTAATAGTTGCCTAGGTGCCTGTCTCTCCACAGCCATTTCTTATAGGTTTTGTCGCTGAATGCCGATTACGGCTAGGAGTGTATAGAAAACTGTAGAAAAATATTAACTAACAACCGAAGCTGTCAGAAAAAAGATTACGCGATCTGAATTTTCTTACAGTCAAACTACGTTTTTAGCCTCACGTTAATTCCATCATGATAAAATTAAAGATTTATTGATTGTAATTATTGTGAGGTATGTGTTGTAATAACTGTATTTTAGTAGCATTAGCCACAATGTAGGGCAATAGGCCTACATGGTATATTCAATAATTGCTTGTCAAATTGTCAATTGTATGTATAATAATGCAAGTAAAGCATTCGTCAGTCAATTGTTTTAATCTATATAAACATAACATCGTCATTAAAACGTTACTGAGGCATTAATGCAGCAATTCTGTAGATTAAAGATTTGAAGAGTTAGACATCTTTATTAAGCACAAACAGCACAACTACTAAACAATATCTCCAAATCCTTGAATGTTTTTCAAACTTATACTCGTAAAATATAAAAAGTTTTTCAATTTATTAGTTCAGTTAAATTCGCTTATTATTATTATAAATCGAAATACTATGAAAATTAACGTAAGAACTACAAAGAATAGGCCCAAGTATCTATCTTTTGTAGAACTAATTTAAAACATAAGTTTAATATTCTTGGTACGCACAAGTATTTCAAAACAATTATAATAGATACATATATATATATATCTGATACAATTTACTACTGAAATTTAAATAACGGCTACATAAATTTTGGTAAATAAAATAGTAAAACAACTGATATAGCATAAATGTTTTGACAATAATATACCACACAGAGGATGTACTGCCATCTATGAATATAAAAAGTTGTTATTAAATGGCGTCCCGGTTGAATCGAATTTAAAAGTCACACTCAGCAACTTTGACTTTTATTTCGTTTCTGACAGTGAACCCAATGTTTGGACCAAAGAATATTTTCACGTTTACAATCAGCAAAAATTCTTGAGGCCCTTGAAGGCTGTTTACCAATTCCACGTGACTAGCTTTTCCCGTCGCGTCTGGAATCACCCTAAAATCCGCCACAGTGGCGGGTTGTGACGTACCGTCGCATGCGATGCACTTAATCTCTAGCTCCACATCTCGAGGTAACGCCGAGATAAATCCTCTAAGGTTATTAGAGAATATCAGCTTTGGTAAACCTGGAACATTGGCAGGAATGGCGAAGAAGTTGCGGTTGAGCAAGAAGATACAGTCGATGTCTCCACGACATCTTTGCGCAGCGTCCTTTCTGCACACCAAGCTCGTCTCCTGCATGTCCGGATGAAAGCCAACCGGACAGGTGGCCGGTTCGCATCCGTATGCTCCATTAAAGTTGAAACAGATTTCATTCTCTCCACAGTGATTGAAGCGGTTGCATTCGTTGATGTCCCGACATCCGGATGCCGTGCCAGGGTCGTATTCGTAACCAGATGGACATTGACAAACGTCATCTTGGCACGCGACGCTGCAAACGTCTACCACCACCTCGTCCGTGAGAGTTTTCGAGACGACATCTGCACCCTGGGCCACTTCAGCAAGCTTCTCCACTACATCTTGAGCATCACAACTCACAGCAAATAAGAGCAAAATTGTAACAGCTGCCAGTTTAAGAGCCTCCATTTTACTATTGTACATTATGATGACACCAACACTTGTTAGATTTCCAATCACTGTACGTCCGACTGCTTGCAGTTTATCAAATACTCAGAAGAACAAGAAACTGACGTGTTTTCCTAAAAATCCGCTGAATGAGAAAATGTCTGTTGGTTTAAATTTCCAAATTTCAGAGAATGTCAAGCAGATAAACAATACCAAGTAAGAATACTTTATTGGTATGGTTACAGGCTATTACAGCGAAATAAATGGAGGTACAAAGTTACGACGATTTGTGGTTACGATGGCATAGCAGTGTCATAAAGTCCTCAACTTGTTCATCCAATCATGGGCCTTGACAGTCAAAGAACGCAGAATTCTGACCGCATTTTATTTGTGGTGCAAAATGTCCTTCGCCAGAATACAGTTTGTGAATACTAAGAACACCATAAATACTTATGCTACCACCACTTACAAATTTATTGCGTCTTCAAAACTTCAAGTGTCAAGGAATAGTTTGGGTATAAGTATCAAAGGGTTAAACCGAGCACGCGGAATAAAGTTTATAAAACATCATTAATATTTAATCAGTGCACACTATACTCAGGCGAGTTCGTAGAATAGTTGGAACTAACAATGTTATAAACGAATTTAACTAGAATTCTCCCATGTTCCTCATTTATTCATTCATTCAAAAACTTTTATTTATAAATACAAAACCAAAATAAATACAAAATATTTTGTATTTGTAATTATATGTATATGTGTGTGTGTGTGCGCGCGTGCGTGCGTGCGTGCGTGCGTGGTGCGTGCGTGCGTGCGTGCGTGTGTGTATCGTATCTGTACTTATATTTTATTTTTATTTTATAAACAAGAGATTTTCCACGTTCCTCAGAAATAATGTCTATTCTGTATTCTGCTCTTCCGAGCCAAACTGAATTAACAAGAAAATTAAAGTGTAGCTTTCGAAAGAAATGCATTCACACCTAATTAAGACGTATCTCTAAACTCTCTAGGCAACAAAATAAAACTATGGAGACCTTTATAAGATGATCTCTATGAAAAATTACACTTGTGTTAATTTCATCACTCTTTTGAATTCTTCGTTATTCAGCTAATATGGCATGCGTTTCTGCAGCAGAAGTAAGGTTCATTGCATTTAACATTTTCCAACGACAACCTTGAGGATCGTCTTAAACACGAATCCTTGGTTTGACGTAAAATACACCGTTGATGTGACAGACAACATTATGGTCTGTGGGGCTTCGACTTCGTTCACCACTTCAAGTTTAAATCCCGCTCCCATGTCGGAAGTTAAGGTGACCTTGAAGTCATCTGCGCTTGCTCTTTTTGCCACATTTTCACACTCAACGCAGGATACCTCTAAATCCAGTTTACTCTTCTGTCTTCCAGTGATACCACCCACGTTTGAAGTGTACAGTTGAAAAGGGGTGGGCACTTGCTCAGGTAGTCCATAAAAGCTCTTGAAAATTGAGTGCGTGCAGTCCAAGCTTCCAGAACAGGAAGGGTTTTTGGTACAGACGACCAGGGTACCCTGCACGCGAGGAGTATATCCTAAAGGACACGTTGCTGGTTCGCAAAAGACATCGCCGATTGTATTGAAGCAGATCTGGTCACTCGTGCACGGATTGCTGGTACGACATTCGTCAATGTCCTTGCAATACCCACCAGTGCAAGAACATCCAGGACTGGCAACCACAGGAGCCGGTCTGTTCGGCGGAAGTTGTCGAGATTGCTTTGCAGCGGAAACGGTCTTCACCTCTCCGGTGCCACCTCCGGCAAAAGCACCGCGAAGACCGCGGAATTGATCAACAACTTTCTGTTCACCTTTGTCGAGTTCTGGCAAGTTCTTAAACCTTTGCAGTTCTGCTTGACATTTGGCTAGTTCACAAGCTTGATCACAGGTTTGACCATTGGCATCCTTTGCAACAATTACTACTAATGTGACCAAGAAAATGCTCCATTTGCAAATGAATTCCTCCATTGTTATCAAGCTTCCTTCACAAGTTTCTAAACAGTTGGCAAAGTTATGAACACATTTGCACCTAGCATTGGTAGTATGTGTTATGATGAGAAACTGAGGCACTGACAGGCTACATGGGTAGCAAAAGTACGTTTGAAGGTAAAGAAATTTAAACGAAACATGTGTAGCATGGCTGATAGCTTTGCAACTCTTAAATATTCACAGCACGCATGTGTTTAAAAATAATGCTGACAATTCACTTCATTTATTTAGATGGATGTGAATCGAATATTAATCTATTAATTTGCAGTATACAATCTGTAGAATGTTTCGACTTTTCATAAATCTTTCTCAACAAGTGTTAGCCTATGATATTCAAACTATACATACGATAAATAACAATATGTACTCTAAAATGATCATTGCAGAAAATCACGTCCCAAAGTAGGTTTTACGCAAATAACGTTTCTACAGAGTTTTTTAATTTCTTGAAGTTTTAATATAATCATTTTATTCTAGATAGTGTTGCTTATTGTATATATAATTTGAAGGTCAGATGCCATACACTTGTTGAGAAAGATTTAAGCAGAATCGAAACATAGTATTAATTGTATTACATACATTTTAACTGCATGAATAAACCCGGATATTATAAAGCAAACATACAGTCTACAAAAATGATTGATTAACATGCCACCTGTTTTCAAATTTTCCTGGCCAGAATTCATGGTTTCAGGGCTGCATAAATTCTTAAGGTTAATTTTCGGTGATTTTTAATCAACCATTTTTAGCTGCTGGGCATAAAATAGTTTATCGCCAATAGTATTTTGAATGCTTACAGTCCAGAAACATTTTTTGCTGGTTGCAATCCTCGTAATGGTGATTCTACTGGAGATGGGTAAGGGATTCGCCATCTGGTCATCAAAGTTAAGGAATGCCAAGGATGGTCAGGTAATTGGTGGTTGCTATATTCGTGTGCGGTCTGAATAAGGTGTGTGCACTTAACTAGTCTGTGTTGTATTGATTCTAGGTTATATACTAGCTCTAGATAGATTCATAATCCATGCTGATTCTGGCTATTTACGCATTGATGGAGGGTGCATTCATTACCCGAACACGACTAAGATACCTATGCCACATCAGTGTCTCATCTTTAGAGGATTAACCTTAATATAACAATAATTGAGCAAGGTCCTGGTCCCTCCACACCTATCTGTGGAGCGTTTTCATGCTGTTGACTCAAAGATAAACATTTTCAACTATTGTGGATTGCGCTTGCAAGCTTGGTCCGCTCAGATCAGATTTGGTGTCGACATGGCAGAAACAGCCAATGTACGATCAGTAATTAACACTCAACAGTTGAGGAAAATTGCAAAACACATTTCTAATTCTGAAATGAGATGACAGTCGTGTGGGCTTGGCCAGTCTGTCTTTTAATTAATAATTATTAATAATAGCCATGTGTAAGTGTGTTTTTATGGGTCATAAAAATTCTTAAAAACGAATGATTGCGTTTGGCAGTTCAGTTTTTATCGCTCATTTCATTATGAACGTGAGATGTCTTACTAAACCAAAATATTACGTAACTTTTACAATTTTCTAATCCTTGCACTTTAGCCTCCGATTCACAAACAGGTTCTTTAGCTTCCAAGATGCAGTGTCTTATTTACATAATAGCTAGGCAATAGGTTGTTATTATAACGCCATTGCAACATAAAATACTTGTGAACATTTTATATACTCCTTACACTATACATTCTAACTATCGTAGCAGTCATTATACTGCTAAATTTGTCTATAGCTCATTCTAGCTATCGAGTTTAAATAAAAATCTTATCTTATGTTATCTTAGACTGATATAAATTAACAGCTGGTATACGACAATCGGTAAGGAATATTTTTCATTATACTGTCTGCATACAGGCCTCTTGCAGTTTTTTATTTATTTGTATCTTCATTTCAGTACGAAAGATGCCATATAAAAGAACAGGCATTACACGATAAAAAGGACATAAAATTTTAACGTTCCAAAGACAGCTAAACAGTTTAAAAATCACATGCTCCTACTACCACTTTCAAGTGAGTTTTGAACGTGAATCCTTGGGACTCCGTAAATTTAACTTTTACTGTAATTTTCACTAACAATTCTTGAGGACCTTCTAGTTCGTTCAAAAGCTCAATGTTGCTGGCAATACCCTTCTCGTCCGGCAGCGTCACTCGGAAGTCATCAGCAGTTGCCTTCCGGACCACTTTTCCACACTTGAGACAGTCCACTTCCAGAAGTGCCTCACTAGGCAATCTTCCGCGAGTGCCCCGAATGTTGGAGCTGAACATCTGGAAGGGAAGGTTCTTTATGCGTGCTGGCATGGCGTGGAATATTGTGTACGTGGAGAAGGTGCAATCAAAGTCTCCAGTGCACTGAACATTTCTGCTACACAGAAGGACGTCACCTTGCACCGATGGCGTGTAACCTTCATCGCATTGTTGCTTTTCACACTGATATCCACCATTGACGTTGAAACAGATCTCATCTGCAGCGCAAGGATTCCTCCCACTCCGGCATTCGTCAATGTCCCGACAGGCGACGGCATTTCCCAAACCGGTTGCTCTTTCATATCCTTTAGGACAGGTGCAGACGGAACCATCACAGTCAATGTGACATTCGGTAAGATCAACATCTGACCGATCAGTTCGACGATCAGTAATCCTGATATTGGCAGCTTGCACCCGTTCCTTTGAGCTGACAGCAGTGATATCCTTGGACAACCCTCCGGTTAAAGATCCTCTGAGACCTCGAATTCGTTCAGCCAGAATTTGTTCATCTTCATCCAGAACAGGAAGTCCTGAAGGGTCATCAGGCTCTTCGGTTGTTGTTAACTCGACTACGTGCTTTTGACAACGAGACAATTCTGCTTTTACTATATTTAAGCTCGTTCTTGCTTTGTCCAGATCTCCTTTACACTTTGGTAGCAACGATCTGCGACAGCTGCCTTGGCTGTTTGAAAACTCAACAAGAAGGAGAAAGTAACCGAAAGTCAACAGCATAACAGGCTTGTTCATTGTACAAAACATCTTGTTAAAATATAATTTTGCGTATGCGATGGTTTACTTCACAAGTATTCTGATGCTGTGTATTAAAATGTACGCCAGTTTATATTCATTAATGCTCGGCCTCTGAGAGACGCATGAGTTGTTTTATATATCTGTCTCTTCTTATTCATATGGTGAGCGGAATTCTGCTTATTCAGCGTAGCAACAAGAAAAAGACGGGAGTTTTGTGGTAGAGCGAAATTATGCGGAATTTGATTTATTAGTAAGAAAAGTTACAGTTCAGTTTATTTAACGTCGGTTTGTAATACGTACAAAGAACAGGAACGACTATTTTCCGACGTAAAGTGCGTTTATAAACAAATGCCAAACCAGCTTCCAAAACCAAAAACAAACAACTCACAAGGAATGATGAACACACATCCGTATCATCTTTTTTGTATTTAACTAGAAAATTTTAACTCTAAAATTACCTATTTTAATTACACAAAATATGGGAGCCGCGCCAGCTTAAATTTTACATATAACGAGCGCAAAATAGATTATTTATTTATTTTCATTTCGTTTTTTCATTCTCTCGCTCATCCACTCACTCATTATTTTCGTCATTTATTCATTCGCTTGTCAATTCATTCTTTCCTCCATTCGTTCATATTTGTCTGATTCAACTCGTAATACTCGATGAGAGCATGGTACACCATCATCGTAAATTCTTCTACACGCATTTACTTTAAAAATTAATGAGTGGTGACCGAGAGCTGGCAGTAATTAGCGAAATGAACTTATCGCGTTTTGATAATAAATAAAAATAGCAGATATAAGAACACCCTGTTATATTTCTGGAAGATGAACTCTCTCGCAATTGCTCATTGATCTGATTTGACTTGAATTGATTTAAAATTTATTTTTCTCCATGTACTAAATATCCAGTAACCACATAAATACGAATCATTAGCAATACTGGTGCAGATAGTTAGCAGCAATCGTTAATAATGTAAGTAAGTAAGTAAGTAAGTAACTAAGTAAGTAAGTAAGTAAGTAAGTAAGTAAGTAAGTAAGTAAGTAAGTAAGTAAGTAAGTAAGTAAGTAAGTAAGTAAGTAAGTAGGTAGGTAAGTAAGTAAGAAAGTAAGTAAGTAAGTAAGTAAGTAAGTAAGTAAGTAAGTAAGTAAGCAAGTAAGTAAGCAAGCAAGCAAGTAAGTGAGTAAGTAAGTAAGTAAGTAAATAAGTACGTACGTAAGTAACCAGATAATATGAAGAGTAAATTAGCAGCTACTGTACACCCTAAACAGCATTTATTTTATGAAAAGAGATGTCCTTGAAGATTTAATCTTGGCCGCGTCATCACAGCATCTTTGATGATTAGCTAGTTGCCGGTCCTTCCACTAAATCATCACCTTTGACAGGTCCTAGTAATCAGGCCCCGATTTTTCCACTGGGCTAAACTACATAAAAATTATTACTTTAAACATTAAATTTTATGCTTCTTTTTGTTGCAACTTTTTAAATTTTTGCAAGTCATTAAGTGCCGGAATTTTTGTTTGTGTTGTTCTTAAATATTCTGTGAAAATTTGCTTTGACTGTAATAAAGCGCTGACTTGAAAATAATGTATATTATCCAATGTACGACCATTCATCATCATCATCATCATCCTATTTTTTATGCCTATCACGTTTATTGTAGGCATTGGACAGGCAGAAATTCTGAAATAAAAGAAATCTTCGTCTGCACCGGGCAATACGATGCGTGTATTGAATTACGTGGAAAATGTACGTGCTGCCATCTATAGTTTGTATTTTACCACGTTTTTTTCGCAATTTTGTAAATAATTATTATTTTTAGCGTGAGCTAAATATGAAAAAGAAACAAAATTGGGGGGGGGGGGTAGTTCAATAGTAGTTAAACTCACTGTGAATGCTCCCAACACCTGACCAGTATATTCATCTATATCTAGAAACATACGAGAAAACGGAAGGCCAAATCCGTCCTGTCTTTGCGTATGCCTCGTAAGTTGTTTGAGTAAGAATGTATAGTTCGTGCTTCTAGAGTCTACGCCATACTGTGTTACCTTGACTGTCCTTGAGTGAGTGAATTAAGTGTATGACAGGGTTTAGTGACGATACGAATTCAAAATAATTATTAATTGTGTGAAAGCAGAAGTGAAAAGATGTAACACAGATTGGATTTGAACCTGGGACCACTCTACTTACAAGTCAAATGTCATGACAGTTAAAACACGGTAGTCTAGCGTTCATAATTAATATCTGCCCCGTAAGCAAACGGTCACTCGTTCAAATCCAGTCAGTATTATAATTTTCCACTGCTCTAGTTTTTCAAGGTAGATTTCCAACTTAATTAATTAATTGCGGGTGCAATCACTATTGACGGTAATATTGATATTATAATTATGAATATATATATTATAATCAAGGGCCACCTTTTTCTTTAGGTAATCAACTTGAATATCTGTCGTAAAAAGTGTCAACAGTTTAGTTCACTGTACTTGGAAGAAAAAAGGTCACTTTACGCAATCTTAAGTACAGATTAGACTATTTGATTAGCTAAAATAAAATTAGAATTGGTGACATTCCTTCTTCTGTTATTAATTTTTAAAGTTCAAAGTTTGGAACCACTAAAAGACCAAACACATATTATATTACAGATTGTTTAAAAGAAGGAAAACAAAGTCTTAATCACAGAAAATGATATTAATTTTTGTACTTATATTATTTTTGTAAACGTGTAAATATTGTGAACAGTTTAACTGCTACTATTTCTTTTACTGTTTCAACGTGACGATTATATGCAAGTGCTGGGATGCTTTCATGTGATCATGATACGTGATTTTTATGTGCATTGTATTGTTCATCAATAAACATATTACACTGAGATAAGAGAGCAGATTTGGAGGAGTGACAGCTAGATGGACCTTGAGTCCCAAATGTGACAATTTGAAGTACAAAGTCAATTTACAAACTAAGTGAATAGACCATCTACAAGTAACTAGAAGTCGGAAAATTTTTAGTTCAGAACATTTATTGCCTCAAAATTTCAAAAAGCCAGGAACCAAAACTCGAACAGATGACGATAGTCAACTACAGCCAGAAACTGTAGGTGTTGCGGTTTAGACTTGAGCAAAGCAACAGGAAAACTCTACTATAAGATTTATTCAAGAAATTAATTATTTTAATCATGAGATCATGCTCGTTACTTGCAAATCGTGAAATGGATTTATATTAATTGCAGCAACACACGACGTACACAAGGATACTAACGTATTGAGAAAGCTCACAGGTCAAATCAGATCAATTAATATATTTATGAAGACACTTCCTGCTGATTTATCAAATGAATTTATTATTAACCAATTTACAAATTGGAAGAACACAACTTTTTTGAAAAAAACAATATTTTTATGTGTGACCTTTCAATGTAACTATATTCCATGATTGTGTACCAACTTACAAATGGACCATTTTACTTACTTGACTTAGTTTATCTTACTAGAGAAATGAACACAGTTTGGCACGAACAATAACTTTGCACTTAACATCTGAATAACCCAAAATGTAGCTACGATCATGAAATTTTTGAATATTATTTGGAGTATTTACAAATAACACAAAACTCGCCATCAAATCTGGACGCCATAAAGCAATTTCCTAACACCATCATCATCACATGTAATGACTAGTATCTAAATCATATAAATTTACTGTGTAGTTTTTGACACAAAAACACTTTTCTGGACATAAAAGTTGTTGAGCATAAATTGAATTTTGTTATTTCATTTCATAAAGTCATTTTGTAAAAGAAACACAATGTATTTCATGTCCAAATGTCTTAAAAATAAAAAAAAATCCTCTAAGATATCAATCCATGTCATATGAGTGACAAATCGCACCTGTTTCACAATCATCTTGCATCAATATTAACCTTTGTTATACTTTTGTATGTATGAAGCAAATGAATTCAATTTAATTAAATATTGGCACTTTCAAATCAGTTACTAGAACACAGTTTCCTGTACTACCTCCTTTTCGTTCCTGTGCTCTTCTGCTAAATTTTCATGCAAATTTATCTCTCCTGTCATTTGAGAGAGATTATTGTCTTCTTGAGGTACACATCCTGACAGAATGGATGCTGTCTTTCCTATGCTCTTCTGCCATCTTTTCTTTGGTGGTTGACGAGTCCCACTGTGCACTTTTTGATGACGATGCATGCTCATTTTCGTAACAAATGTCATGGTGCAGCCGCTGTGCGTGCACGGAAACCGACGACCACTGTGATAGGACAGAATATGCTGCTTCAAATTCTTCGCATCCAAATAAGAACGAGGGCAACCTTCTTTTGGACACTTGTGCAGTTTCTTCTCAGGATCGTGAACTTTCGCATGTTGTTTTAGCTGGTTTTTGTGTGCAAACACGAGGGAACACTCTGAACAAGGGTACTTCTTTGCATGGACAGTGGCCTTGTGTTTGCGCAGTTCAGTCCACTTTGCAAATGACTGACCACAATCGTCAATGTCGCACTTGTGTTCAACGCGCACATGATGTCGCTGAATGTGTCGTTTCAGCAGAGAGGGTATCAGGAATCGCTGGTCACAGCCTTCGCGTTGGCACGGAAAAGGTAGTACACCAGTATGATCAAATTCGTGCACCCTTAATGCCTGATGTTTTTTGTATGATTTGCCACATCCCGGATGCGAGCATACATACAAGTTCCCGGAATGACGACTTCGCATGTGTTTCTCCAAGGCTTGTTTTGAACAGTAAGCAGCTGTACATCCCTCCACCTCGCAGTGGAAGTTTTGCACCAGCGACTTGGTCTCCAAGTGACTGCGTTTGTGTCTGTCCAGATGCTGTTTCCTTGTGTACTGCTTTCCGCATCCGGGATGCAGGCAAATAAAAGGTCGCTCGCCGGTGTGGGTTCTCACGTGAACGTCCAAGCGACTTTGACGCTGGAAACTAGCAGGACATCCATCGTATGAACAAATGTACAGAAGTTTTTTCTTTCGTGAACTTCCTGTTCGTGTCCGTTCATCGAAGGAAGCCACATCCTCTGGTTCATCATTTGAAATGAGGCTAGACGAAGCCACAGTTGTTTCACTGTTGGTATAAGATGTGCGAAACTCAGCCACTTCATCTCTTTCTGTAGGATCGTTTTCGCACAAAGCACCACATATCTCTTCATAACATGAAGCCATTTTGTTACTACCTTTTACAGCATTAAATAAACTGTGCTTCTGTGATAAGTCGTCTTTGGACCTGTAAATGCACAAAATTACAAAAGGTTACAATTTATGAAAGTTTTTAGAAAAATGTTTAACTTTAATTTTTAACTCGGTTCATGGACTTTACATTTTACCATCTTGTAATCAATGTGTATCTACAGGTCCTAAATTAATACATGAGGTGTCAGGAAGTGATTGCCTCCAACTGTGCAGAAGAGAATGAAAAGAACAGAGAAAACCAGTGAAACTGTGAGAAAGGCTTTACTCTTCAGTAAAAAACACCGATCTCAACACCTACTGCTGTTACTCACAGCTCATTGAAGACCTTAAACAGAGATGTGCAGGCTTGGTTTCTTCATGGGAACGGCATCGTGACTCATTTCTCCCAGAATTTTGTTGGTTTTCGATTAAAGTTGAGAAAATTTAAAAATACATTAGATAAGAAATATTACAGTGATTGAAATATTAAGCAATATGTTTATAACCTACTTTTACTAAAATAGAAGTACAGAAGGGCTATATCTTCCTGACACTCTGTACAAAATTTTAAAAAGACATTTGACATTTTAAAATTAACATGTATATTTGACATCTATACTGACGCTACAGCACAAGATACGAAACAAGTCGTATTTTTGCAAAACTGAGGATTGCTGTCATAGGTTATGGTGTCAGATTATTCAATGGACAACATTTCAACATTATTGATAAAAAAACTCAAGGTATGGCACTTTTCAAAATACAAAAGCTACCAAATCTAAGTTAAAAACCAACAATAAGTACATACGTCACGTCACTGTACAAAAAAGAATTAATATATGGCTCAGTATCTCCTTCAACATGAGGTTTCTTATAAGACAATTTTTTTCTATGAAAAATGGCAAACATACAAAGCAAATCCAGTAAACTACGAATCAGGCAAGTAATAAATATGAAAAATCTTACATTTTTATGATAACATACTTTATTATGACAACTGGTTATTAATCATATCTCTTACCTAATATAGTGACTTTAAGAAACAGACATGTACAAAAAATAGATATCCATCTTTACACATAAACATGTTGAAAATCACGTAGTGTCTATCAAAAAACCATACAAAATTAGTATTTCTCTTCTATAAATTGAGACTTTACAAAGACAAATAAATAAAACCTACTTCAACAACAATACTTTCTATCAAATTATTTCATAAAACTGGGCTCCACATTTTCACACATAAGTACTATCACTAGAAGTTAGTTAACGTATAGATCACATGCTATATAAAATCCAAATTTTAAACTGAGAAAAAATTCAGAAAACTTAGAAAAGGATAGCATTTGACAATTTTACCTTAATCAAAACAGCGGTCTTACAAAAGTACATATTATCACGTGGATTTAACTAATTTTAATTAATGATAATGTACAACTGATGAATTATTATTCAGTATATTTTCATATCAAATTCTACTGAAGTTCAAGATTTACAGAATTCCAAGAAGCCATTTCTTTGAAGCCTTCTCAATTTATCATTTTATTCTACAGCAAGTTTCCTCCGCTTAAGGAAAATATTTTACAGTACCACTATACTAGTTTTACCTGTTTGAATGAACATAATGGACTCAAACTAGTGGTGAGTATACTCTATCCATCCCAAGTATGTGAATTCAAATCGAAACGATTTTTGACTTTCGAACTCGAATCATACCAAATTTCAAGATTTCGAATTCAGTTTTAAAGGTTTTTGAATCATTAATAAAAACTAAATCACACAAAGACCACACATATTACTAGATTTTATTCTGCAGTAAAAACACTAATAATTTGTTTGAAAATTGTGCACAGAAATTGCAGCTAAACTGTGCTGACTGCATGATGTTTCAGACATTCAATGATAATCAACGTGTGTAATTGAAGTGCAAAATTATTTGAGTCCATAAGTTTTGGTTTCTAATCAAATTCAAAATAAAAAAAACTCATTCGAATAGAAGATTCTGCCCAGCAACAACCTTTATAAACAGCCTGTGAAACGTGAATGAAAATAAACTGAGAAGCCCTTGTTGTCTCGTCTTAAAAGCGTGGCGACAATAATCAACCAAGTTTCAAAAGTGCAATAACCAACCCCTTTTGAGTAGAACCTCCAACTGAATGCCGAATTCCTGTTCAATCTGTCAGTAAATAATGGAGTATTTAATTGCATAACAAAACTATATATTTAAAAATCTAAATAATTTCCTGTTGTATTTCTCTAATGCTGCTAAAAACAAACAAATCGCTGTTTCCTACACAACTTCATTATAATGATGGTAGCAGTAATAAATATACTATTGATGTAATCAGTGTATAAATAAGCAAATAAATACTAGTCAAACCTATGAATGATTATTGCATACATGCATTTACATCTGAAAGTTCTCTATCTAAGAATTATGGCCACGGTTCATTGAGTTCAACAAAACAATTTATCTTTGTGTTTTGCCTTCGATAAAAACCCATTTTGAAATTCTTTAGCAGTCATCCTTTTACGTCCTGATAAACAGATCATTTTAAATGCGACCCAATTGTCCCGGCACCTGATTAACACAGCATCGAGATTACGACTATGCACACAGCTTCCCGGGCACATCGAGATGCCATTATCAGCAGCAAAATCACTGAAATTAGAACATTCGTTCAATGTCACCATGTCGTATAACTTCACAGGTTCTTCACCCCACAGGCAGTGTAGGGGTACGGTTTCGCTAACTGCACGGTACTGCCTGTCCACCTCTTCAGCCGTTTGCTCTGCAAAGTTAACGCGAGCCAATCGTGACGTGATCTTTCTGGCCAACGTGGCTCCATCTGTTGGCTGTTCTTCGGCATACAGCATGTAATGTTCAATATTATGTAGACACTGCAATAACTGTAAAATGCAATAGGTTTATTACAATCAAAGAGGAATATATCCTACTGATTTTGTAAGAATCATTTACTGATAAGAAAATGCAAGTAAAAAGAAAACTGGCATTCCCAAATAAGAAGTATTGTTTTAGTTTTATAAATGATTGCAGCTAAAACACTTTCTCCATCTTCTTGCAGGCATTACCTGCACAACAGTACAAGAAAAAATTTAAAAAACAAATTTGAAAACTTGGTTGTCACCACATGTATTCTATTGTTTGGTTATGTATTACCCGAACTTAGCATTCACAACTGACATCTTACCACTTTTTGACTTATAAAATTGCATTGCCACTACACAAGTTCTAAAGAACATTTTGAGAAGACATATTTTAAAATCATATAACTACCATTTTTGCGCCTTTAGCAGCCAGCAGTTTACTAAGTTGTGAGGCCGTGCAAGCTGGTGGAACAGTCACTGATCTTTGAAGAAGCATTGGACCTACATCAAACCTACAAATAATCCAAGCAATATAAAAGTAGCAACAAGAATTCTTACTTTTCCATATCCAAGTCTCAACACATGTTTTTTATTTTGTTTATTATTAATTGCATACTCGCATGGTACATTATGTCATTTGTAAACAATACAATGTGCACGTACAAAATAACATAATATAATACAATGCAGGCGCATATGATGAGTGACGATAACAAAATTACAATCGTACAATTATACAATTACACAGTTACACAATTAAAGGAATTGTAAAAAGTAGAAGGTATTTATATACGTATTGCATGCACACATTAAACTGTCAAAACATATGTCACGCTGATTGCTCATTTTCAAACAGAGATGTTAATCAGTCCATTAAATTGGACCCTATGCATTAATTACACTTGATGTGAGCATTTATGCCTAATCAAAAAAGGGTATAATATCCCACCTGTGGGGTCTGATTTCCATGACAGTGATCCCGGTGACAGTATCGCCGGCAAGGATGGTGTGCTGTATTGGTGCAGCACCTCTCCATCGAGGTAACAGACTAGGATGAACATTTAACATTCCACTGCAATATAAATTAGTACTGATCAATATAAAGTAGTACAGATACATCACTCATACCCTAAGAATGAAACTATTCAACTCATTTATATACTATAGGCCTGCAAATAATACTAAAATTTTGTAATACAAGGTTGAAACAACAAAATATAAAACAAGAGCAAAGAGAACAGCTAAGTGGCTATGTGCTTAGCATCAAAGTTAAGCAACTTGAAGCCTAACCAGTAATTAAATGGTAACCACTGGGTTCAATGTTCATTCTTAGTGATTTCATTGGCTCAATGAGCAAGGATATAAAGACATTCAAGTATGGTTGACATACATCTGACGGTTCAGTATCTTATCAAAATAAAAGGCTGAATTGATAATGACATCCAAACTGTGTAACAACTATAAACAATAAATAGGCCTTTATTTTCTATGCTAGTGTAGAGCTTGCAGAGTGACAAACTGTATTAAAAACTGTACAAAACCTACATAAAACTGTATAAAACTACGTAAAAAACTGCATAAAATTCTATAAAAATGTATAAAAAACAGTACAAAAACTGCACAAAATACGAATTCATCACTTCATATGTTTCTAAAACATCATGTTTTTAAAACAGAAAGTTTAATTATGTTTGATCACGACGTGCCTCTCTCGACCCAAAATAGCATTTTCAATGTTTATTACTTTATATAATTTAAAAATATGTTTATAGCTAGTTTGCCTATTTAATAACAGGGCAGTCAAGAAAAAATATTATCCGAAAATTTCCCTCCAAGACCCACACCAAGCTCCACTAGGACAAATTCTGCACAAGGTGTTCAGGATATTAAGAAATATGGATGAAAAACCTCCAAAACTATAAACTGTAGCAAAATAGCAAAAACATCTTTGTGGCACTCGGTGGTGGTTTGAGAAACTTACAGCTCTTTGGAAAAAAGAGAAACTGGGCTACATGATGACGTGGATCTCTTTTATGTAGAACCGCCCGTATCACAATGAAGGGTTCCAAGTCAGTTTATGGGAACAAGTTTTCTGGATGACCTCGTATTTAAAACTTACAGCGGGAAAGCCGATATGACACTTTCTGGGATCAAGTGTCCAAATGAAACGATGACGCCTATGTCATAGCGGTCATGCGGAATCTCATACGGCCAGTTGTGCACTTTCAAACCAGCATCAGAGGCAAAACTACGCACAGCGCATTGCTGTACCTGCGGCTGCTGAAACAATTGCAGAAAAACATATAGTAAAATTATAAAAAGAAAACATATTCCATCACATAACAGAGTGTTTCTAAAGTTAAGAATTGAATTTGCTACTACTTTTTGCATCTTAGCATCCTTTTCATTCCCAAATACATTCTAATCCAAAAACAATGGATAATGCTATAGTTAAAATGACATCTTGGTTTACTTCAAATATTAGCTATAATGACTATCAAATTGTCTCAAGTCAAGTTCACAGTGTTTGCATGGTAATATAATTGTCTTTGGTGCTACTAAAACTTGGTTATTGCTTTGCATTTCAAAATAAACACGAAAGAAACATAGTCACATTAAATCCTTCCTCTCTCCTTAATAAGTTTCTTTACAAAATTTATACCGATGCACTGCAATTCTTACTGGGAGAAGAGACCATGGTAGTCGGGAATGGTAGTTAGCTGTGGCACTGTCAAAAATTTCTGTAGAGGACATACTGCCTAAGTGAGGCAACTAATCGTGGTGGTAGTTGAACGTTTTTCAAAATTTCCATAAAATGTTTTTGTACATTTTTTAAACTTCTTAATCACAGCAAAACATAATTACTGCAGGCACAACACTGATACATAGGACTGAAAAATAATAGAAAATTTTAGAAACAAACGATTGTTACTTAGCTCACCTTTTCTGAGGGTTTAATGCAAACAACTTCTAGGTCTTTTACGACTTTACTAGTCGAAGATCCTTGAACTTCAGTCGTCAACAATTTTAATGATTCCAACGAAAACAAGTCTGTTCCGTAAAATAACACCCTCAGCGAATGCGACGCTACATTTCTTCTAGACAGGTGAATGTTACACAGTTGTGTGCATTTGTTATACCCTCTCCACAACGAAAAGAATTTAGTCCACTTCTGGTTGCAATGGATAAGCATTTTTCCGCTCAATGAGACTCACTTGCAAAATCACTCGATGAAATTTCCTCCACAGTCACAGTAAATAATAACTGCTAGAGGAGAACTTTGCAAAAAAATTTACATGCAGGAAAAAACTCAAGTTATTGCATAATACACAAGAAAAACTTTGCCTTTACATATTTTTGATATATATATATATATATATATATACATACTGTTGATGTAGGCCTATTTTGCCAGAAATTTGACAATTTGACCTATCAAGGCAATAAATATACTCCATATTTATGTAGCTTGGTCATAGATTACAGTGTAAAGTATGTTACTTCAGCTATTTCGATATAAATAATGTCTTCCTCGGGTGATAGCTAAACTATAATAAGATCAAATTTCTTGTAGGCAGACCTCTAAAAACATAATTTTTTTAAAATGTTGAAAATGAGTTAAGATTATTTAAAAAACAAAGAAACAATCTTTCAAAAAAATTGCGCTAATTCATGAAATAAGAGAATACTTAACAGATTAACAAAAAAATTTAAAAACCAAAGTATGAAAAGTACAGCAATGATCTGTTAAAAATAGTCCAGTTCATTTATTGAGACTAGTTACTACATAAGAAAAAAGAAATAACCAAAAACAGCAATTCATCAAACTTGAACCTCTACGGTTTGCAATATATATATATATATGCTAGCACAGGTAGGAAGTGCTTACGGAGAGTTGCTTACTTAAATGATTTAATTTTGCAATGTTTCATTTCAGTCACATTTCGTAATTGGAAACAAATCGCACCTTGACGTACATTATTTACACTAGTGCTGTTAATTGCCCTTCTTAAAACTTTCTTAAGAACATAATTGGATTTTGGCTTACCCAACAAAACACTATCCTTAGGCTTGAGACAGGAATAACTTAAATAGTAATAATACTATAGTAAAGACGTGTACATCATGAAAGTCCTATCCCATTTACTGTAGACATTGAGGCATAACCATTTATTAGAGTATTGCACCCGCTCTTATCTGCAGCCAACAACGTAAGTTCTATTGCTCCTAAAGCTAGGTTGGTTAAAGTTGTCGACCACCTAAAAAGCATATACACTCACGTTTTCTAAAAAAACTGTTCATAACCAGCAATACACAAAATCTTCGCATAAAAGTCATTATTGCATTGAATGATGCCGTGAGCCAGTGACTCTACGGTCAACGTGTGTGGGCATGGACGTCGGCTGGTTGTTGTCCGGGTTACCACAACATTATATTAAACTTTTATGATTCTTTTTCATTTAATATTCGAACAATGAAATTTAAACATTTTGAAGAATTCATTAGCTTGGTCTGTTGACATAACTGAGGAAAATTAGCTAAGTCCGTGAGTGTAAACCTTAGTCCTGGGCACTCACATTTTTACGTAGTTTCATGCCAGAAGACAAAAGGCCTGTTGTTTTTAATTAATTCACTTAATACTGACGATGATGATAATGATGACAATGTTTACGACGATAATGATGAAGACTATGATGATGATGGTGGTCGTGGTGGTGGTGGTGGTGGTGCTGGCAGTGGTGGTACTGGTCAGTGTCACCAGTGTGGTAATGAGTAGTTACAATGATCAGTTTCTTTACCAATTGAGAAATTTTTAATTTTCTTTGAGCTTGAAAGTGATCGCAAAAATCACTTTGCAAAATGGTTTCACCATCTTTATTTAACATAATTTTGCATATCTTTGCTATCACTACCATATCTCACATATTTAGTTCTTTCAAGGAGGAATCATGAATAGAAATAATTGTGAGTTTCATATATCATTTAATTAATCCATTGTTACTCTCTTGACTTCTCTCAGTTTTATTCAAAAGGCATTTTTCTTGTCTCTTGTCTTCAGAGCCGGTGTAAATTGCACAAGGCCAGCGAGGGCTCAGAAGTTAAATGACCTGGACCCATTTTCTTCTAAATCTGGCTCTGCTACTTGCCAAAATATTTATGCACAATCATAGTCATGATGATGCAGTGCAGTTATGGTCGACAAGCCTTGATTCTTAAGATTTCACAGCAAAAAAATTTCTGAAGCAGCTTAACATTATGAAATCATAATAGATTCACTGCTCAGTAATCTACACTGGCTATCACTATGGCAGCAGTTCTCCTCTATCGTAGACTACCGAATTCTGTCAATTTTTTCGATTTTATGTTTTACATCCTCGAAACATACTGTCAACCGTGAAACATGACACGCGACAAGGAAAGGAAACCATTAATTTAACTGGTGGCTATAGAAATTACACTATTCTATTGTATGGTGATTATGCATAAAATGTATAGAAATGTAATTACAAATGTGATTACAGTAGCCTCCACACAACCTAAGAGAGCCAGAAGAATTGTGTTTTTTAATTAATTTAACTGACAAAATAAAAATAGTTTCTTAGGGCCAACAATGACAGAAGAAAAGTGGAGAGCCAAAAATTCTACATTTAACACACTCTACCCACAACCTAATGCAGACATTATTACACTAAATTTCTAGTTATAAACCCAATCTCTGTCTAACATTCATCACTTTCTGTATCCTGCTATTGATCATTACCAATTTTTCATTTCAAATGCTTTTAAATCTAATTCCACATCTTCTTCTCCCAATATATTTATAGCTTTCTCACATGTTAGTAAATGTTGTGTTGTTTCATAATTTTATGAATTTTTCACAAAGGACATTTTGGGTCATCCTTAAACTAATTTTTGAAATTTGTTTTCACTTATCCCTATCTCTCCCTATTTATATCTATTTCATACAACTCACGCTATTTCTTTTATGTTTCAGTCCAACTCCCAGGAATCTTCTTTTCCAACATTGCTGAAAATACTTTCTTTACATTTCTTTCTTCCTCAGAGAGCCACAACACTCACAGTAACATTAATTCCTTATAATGTATTCTTTGTCTAATGGGCCAAAAACTTAATAAACCTCAAAAACTTGTTGAACTCATTTGGTTTAAGGTTGCACATGCTATATCTTTCTGCCATCTTTCTGTTTCGTCCCAGTGTGCTTTATTTTCTTGGCCCCAGGCTTCAGTGTTATGTATTAATGATGGTATCACAACTGATTAAAAAAAAGAATTTTTATTCTCATACACTCTGTACCAACTTTTTTTCATTACTCAATTACATCAATTCTCTCTTCATATACGACACTTTTTTCCTCTTTTACTTATGCTCAAAGAGTGGCCTCTCTTTTCTGTAACATAGCTTCCTAAATATTTATATGGCAAGTTTTTTCAAGAAAACTATTTTGTACAAACAAACTTTTTTTTCATTTTGCGTGTCTGTTTGACTTTGTTCACTGTCATGCATTGTGATTCTGATTTACTAAAATTAATGTCATTTTTGTTAATTCTTCTAGCCTTGTACAGGTTGACACAGCCTGACAAATGCTATTATCATCAATTAGTCCCAATATTATGTCATCGACATATATTCTAAGGGTTACACCAACTTCACTATTAAATAGTGTTCCTTGTCAGACTAATTAACTTATCAACTTGAAATTTATCCTTTACTCTCGCTGGTGTATCAACTATTATATCTACACGCTTTTGACAATATGATGATAATTTTATACTTTTCTTGTAATACTATGGTCCACAGATCTGCTAGACATTCTTCTAATCATAATGTTTGATTTCACAGTTATACTCATCCATTTTTCCACTATATTTTCTCTGAACTTTATTCAGCATCATTTTTACACTTTGTAATAAATCACTGCCTGCAAACTTCAGCATCTCATTTTCCTAGCCTTGATTTTTGATTAGTTTAGATGACTGTTTTACTATCATTCCAATTTCTTCAACCGTAATCGTTTCTATAACTACCTTTTTAAGTCTGTTGATCATTTCAAAATCTGCATAGTGATTTATGATCAACTTTTCTTATGAATAACTCTAGGTCTACTCTTAATATTCTTAAATAAAAAATCCTATTTGATGAGCTATCTTAAGATTCAGCCACTAATAACCTAACACAGAAAGAAACGAATCATCACTGAAATTTCACAAAAGACTTAAAGAAATAGACATAAAATCAGAATATTTTATCTAATCAATTAAGTGCCACGTCATTTGCCACCGCCATAACCGCAACTTTTCCAGCCAGAAACATGGTTCCCGAGCGTGTTGGCCCTGTAGTTGAGAAAAGCAAATCTAGGAATTGAACACACTTGGCTGCTTGCCAACTAACATCAAGCTCATATTGCTGAAGATCACTTATCTTGAATTTTTTGTCCTTGCTTGGAGATTTTCGGTGAAATTTTTAAGATACTTTAAGTGAAATGTGGTAATGAGTCAGCAAAATGCGTTATTGTTAATAACGACACTGGTGCTGTAAAGCTGGCAGTGCAGATTTTGGTACGTCCATGTCCATGTTATATTAAAAATTAAAATGTTTTGTTAATTATTCAATCATTTTTTGTTAATAATAAAAAATATTATATTGCCTCTCACAATCAGTCAAGATTTATAGCCCCCATTAGTGTCGTGGATACGCTCGATCCTCTTCACCACCAGTTGATGTGGTGAGCAAACACATCAATAAAAAAGTGTGTTTGCGAGATCAACAACAACATAGACATAGACATAGACATAGAACATTTATTTTCTCCATTTGTTTGACATGACAAGTTTTTTTAAATATTACTTAATTATAGTAGTGGAGCAGGGCAGGGAAGGACCATAGGGTCATCTAGTCTCCTGCCCTGTCTTATAATTACATTAGTATATTAAAAGTAAATGGTGAGACTGCGGATAACAAAATCAAATAGGAAAGAAATAATAATATTAAACAGTATAAATGAAAACAGTATAAGTGAAAACAAAAAATAATAAAGTTAGATGACACCTAAATCTAAACAAAACAATACAATTAATACAAGTAATTATGATTATTACATATATTTTCAAATAGGGGCCTTATTGACAGGGGATTTTGACTGTATGGAGAGATAAAATAAGTATCAAAAAAGTGTAATATAGAAAATTTAAGAGAAAAAGTTAGTATAAGAAAGAGCAACAATTACTTAGGAGATGAGAAAAAAAACACTTGATAGCTTGCTTATTAGTCTTACAAGTTATGTATTACAGGTATATTCATTTAGTAAGAATTTTGTGTATTTTTTGGAAGCAGAAAATAAGCTACCTCCAAAGGTATCTTTTGGCAACGAGTTCCATAATTTAACTCCTCGTGATTTTAAGCTATTGAAACCATGTCGGGTAAAAAATCTCTCCACAAAATACTGTTCATTAGAAGCAGCTCTTGTGGAGTAGGAATGTATATCAGAAACATTAGTGAAATATTCACTAAAAAGTTCGGGTAATAAACCAGCATTGAATTTATACATAAATTTGAACAACTCAAGATTGTAAATATCTCTTACTTTTAAAATTTCTAATTTTACGAACGATGGTGTAGCATTTACTATTTTGTTTTGTTGTGTCTGTATTAATTTTTGAATTGATGCAAAAGCCGTACCCCATGTTAAGATGGAATATTGTAAATAAGGGAAAACTAACGAATTATATAGAAGTTTCAGAATATATTGGTCAACGTAGTGCCTTACTTTTAAAATTATTCCAGTAATTCGACTTAATTTGTATGTTATGTGTTTTATATGTGGTTCCCATGTTAATTTATTATCAATGAGTAGGCCCAAGTATTTGATGTTGTCTGTTTCTTCAATTTTGTGTTTGTTTATTATAATATGAAATTTTGGATTATTAGCATTGTTAATTTGCTTATTGTTGATTATCATAAATTTGGTTTTTTTGTAGTTAATTGATAGCTGGTTTGCCCTCATCCACAGGTCTATTTTTTTCATTTCGTCATTAACAGATTTTTGCAAATTATTTATATTGGAGTCAGACATGAACAAATTAGTGTCATCGGCAAATATTCGGGTTCGAAAGTTGCTGCATGTGGGAAGATCGTTAATATAAATTAAGAATAGAAGAGGTCCTAAATTAGAGCCTTGTGGCACTCCACACGATATGTGTTTATAGTCTGATGATACATTGTTAATAGATATGAATTGTTTTCTGTTAGTTAGATATGACTGAATTAGTTGCAAAGGTAGACCTCTGATGCCATAATGGTTTAATTTGGCTATTAGTATACTATGCTGTACGGTATCAAAAGCTTTTGATAAGTCTAAAAATATTCCGCAATTCAGTAATTTTTTGTCAGTGTCTAGAGAGATCGTGTCTATTAATTCGGATACAGCAAGGGCAGTTGAATAATTTTTTCTGAAACCAAACTGGTATTTACTTAGGATATTACTTTTCACAACAAACTGGTATAATCTAACGGTCAACTTGTTTACGAATCGCACCAAAAAATATCTTCTACGTCAACTTGCCGTCACTGTTCACTCGTCTTTAATTATATTTCTGATTTCAACAGCTCGTTAACATACTTCCTAGTCAATAGTTCAATTTAATTTAATTCACTTTTTTAATTTTTCTATGCTCCATTCACTTATATCTTGCACAGATAGGCCCATCTTGTTGATATAAACAGCTTTAGTTTACCTTCAGAATGATGTTCAGTACAGTAGTATCCTTTGCTACCTGACTTAAAGAACATTTCAGATCCCCTTTATACAGATTTTTAAAATTTGCTTTATCTGCTTAATATATCAGCTCAATTTATCTGCTTAAATTTTGCTTTGTTAATGAAATATCAAAAAGTCCATAGTTTGTGGTTCTCATCTTGGATTGTTTACGAAGCTTTCGGTTTATGGATTGCTGATCTGTGTGACTGTGTGAACTCTGTAAAAATAGTTTGTATGCTCTGATAGGATGTATATTTTTAATTTTGTGACAGAGTGCAATGCAGCAATAGGGAAATACAATGCATAATAAGTTAATATGATAAAGCTGGGTAAATTCTTTTTAATTCTAGTCTTGCACTATTCTATTTCATGTTCCTCATTTTCTTGATTAATGAAATCTAATGTGTAGCTCTTATAGCTCTTGTTAGTGCATTTTCTATTTTAAATGTGAGATCTTTAGTGAATTTTAACATCTTGGCAGTGAAAGGAATATTGACGCAATAAACTGCAAAAATTATAATAAAATTCATGCCATGAATTAAAGATACTTTAAAGTAAAAGTCACCTAGTTTGTCTTTCAGAAGTCAAGAGCCTACTTATGTGAAGTCATGGCAAATAGAAATGCTTATTCTTGTTTCTAATTGAGTGTTTGAACTCTTCAGCACAAATAGAACAAGCATCAACACTGTGCAGTGGTTTGTTATGTAAAACGTATAGACTTCAAAATTTTCCCCAGTATTCCAAATCATTTAACAATGAAACAATGAAGTATTGCATTGCATGTCGTTTGCATATGTCAGCTTTTATTAATTGTTGTCATTATGCATAGAAGTATTTTGAATTTTGCAACTAGATGGATTGGCCACACAAAAATTCATTGCTTTGAGCAGCAGTTTTTCAAGTGCGGAAAATCAAAGCAAAGCTGAGCCTTCAGAGGCAATTTTCCCATCTGGACCCTAAGTTTAGTGGCAACAGAGATAAGTCAAAAGTGAAATGCCAATATAGTTTTGTCACAAGACAGAGAGGAAAGAAGTTATAAATTAATAAGAAAACAAACATGGTAAATGAGTGGTAGTTATCAGCTACCTACAAAAATCTTTGGCCAGCAGGCAGCTAGTTTGCAGATTAAGTTCTCGGACTGCTTGTCCTAGCAAGTAGTGAAGCTCTACTGTTGTCAGTACTCTTTTCTATGTTCATTGTGTGCTATTTTGCTTTTTTGCGCTCTTGTGCCTAAATAAATAATATAATATAGTATTTAATGGTCAAAGAGTTGTTCTGAATAGATTTAGAGATTTTTAGATTTGGATAACAAACTTTTATTATTGTTGACAAAAAATTGTAATAAAAATGAGCAATAAAACGAGTGAAAAGTGTCTTAAGAGTGCTCCCATAGGGCTCCAAAATGCCTTCAAATGCAGAACCCTTCAAGGAGGACCAATGGGGAACCGGGTCAGCAACATTGTGTATTGTGTCATTATTATCACAATATCAGTACGTTGTTTTAAAATTTTACAGTTCAAGCTCTGGATTGACGTGAACGTTAACATACATGATTGTGTTATGGTATGAGTATGCATGTCCGCTGTAATGAAATTAGTAAATGAAACCACATTGTAAGCCCGGAATGGCAAACTGTAAGGTGCCATGTGATTATCAGTAGTTTTTGCTCATGCTGATAAATTGGCAACCATTCTGGATGTTAGGCCTGATATTTTTTATGGTTTAATTTTTATTTACCAAAGTACAGTTTTACAATTTTATATAGGTGTTAAAAGTAAACGTGATTTTTCTGTGTAGGTCTCGGAGATTGTTGCAGATTATAGTAGATATCAATATCTGTCCATCAATTGGGAAAATCATCATTTCATCATGATAAATTTATTCATTTATACCATTTATTTGTACTCATGAAGTACAGTCAGTACATCAGTAGAAAATAACAATAGATCCTAAATAATAAATAAAAAGATAAAAAGGAAAATAATACAAATTATAATGTAAATTATTTCGTCACTATTACTGTTAGTACAACATAAATTAATATCACTATATTTGCAAAAATTAACTTTAAGTTATTTAAATTTGCAATTTTTTCGAGTGTGTAGTTTAGTACCTAGTAAAGTTGTAAGCTCTGCCTATTTCTGTAGTTTCCTATAAATAGATAAGTGAAACTGGATACATTTTTTTGGTCAAGATATTACTTTTAATACATTTGTTATCCACAACCTCAATTTTCTTACTCTTTTTGTTGGTTTCCATTTCCAAGGTGGTATGGACCCGTCCGATGGTGCAGTGCCGATGTGCGACTGTAACGATTCACTACCGAGTGATAGTACCATAAACGATGGTAGCATCAGCTCTATTATCGACATGGCAACCGTCGTCGATCCTAAGGAAGCTGAAAGTTATCAGCTGACGTTACCTGCATCACCATCTTGCCATTGTAATGAAGAACTTCTTAAAAAGGTAAAAATTCTCATAAGTTTTTTTTTATTTGATATATTATTTAATCAGTATTACCAGTTTTATGTTGGTTCTATAATTTTTTGTGTAAAAGTGTAAATATGCTAATGGTGGTGTTACGTAATATTTCTTCTCCGGATCATTGGAGGTTTGTTCAGTTTGAACTCATTTAGGAGCTAATGTGTCTGGCAGTTATTTTCTTATACACATTTCTCTCTCTCTCTCTCTCTCTCTCTCTCTCTCTCTCTCTCTCTCTCTCTCTCTCTCTCTCTCTCTCTCTCTCTCTCTCTCTCTCTCTCTCTCTCTCTCTCTCTCTCTCCCTCCCTCCTCTCTCTCTCTCTCTCTCTCTCTTACTTCATTCTTCTCTCCATCCTTACCTCTCTTTTCCTCTCACTGTATTTCTTACTTTTCACCTGTACTGTTTTTTAAAACGTACAACATGAAATTTTATACATAGTGAAACTTTTTAGATTACATTTAAGTGACGGTACTACAAGTGCCAGATCAAGGAGGGTAAACCTTTCTAATTTTAAATAACATACTAGTATGGAGAGAGCAAAGCCAGAATAAGTCAGTGAGGTAACCCATAGCAAATGCACACATTAACCATCTTTCTTGGTGGAAATTCATTCTTGTTGTAGAGTTGGGGAACTAATATTGTTTTGTTAGCTACAAAGTAACCTATCATTGGAGTGCTAGTTGACTTGAATGGAACAAATAGTAGAAACTTTGACTACTGTTTCATTTTCAACCAACTCAATTAATGCACCATTTGTAAACTTAGTAGCAAGAAACTCTTAGCTTTGAGAGCAGTATTGGGTAGTTGGCAATTAAAATATTATTTGTCTTTTTTTGTAAAGAGCAAAAATTTATCTCGCAAAAAATATAAAAATCCTTGCTTATTACAGAACAATAAAAAAATATTTGTTGTTAAGGATAATTTAAAAAAATAAATTTTACAAAAAAATATTGTTTCATTTGAAAAACTTTGCGTGTTCTCGAAAAGCTTGTTTGACCAAAAATGAAAAAAATTACTGCGTGTTTACACCTAGTTTGGTTAATTATATCAGGCTTTTTTGTCAATCATATTGTTACATTAACACAATCAATTATCTAATTTTAATTAGTGTTAATATATATATATATTCTAACTTAAATGGCTGTTAGATAAGTAACAAGATTGCTTTCATCAACCCATATTGGTTCTTAACTTGCTGACATACAAACACATGTAAACAAGCTGGCATGGCAGCATAACATTTAAAGTGTATAAACTGCCATAGTGGTTTATTTCTTGCCTTTCCTGGATAACCTTGGTGGGGCAACGGTCTGTCAGACCTGACTGCACATTTCCAGATGGGATGGTGGTTGTTGGTCGTGAACGAACCTCACCTAGTTAATGATTGTGATTCTGCTCGACGAAACGGGTCGCATATTTCTAATAGTGTGTGCTTGTTTGTGCATTGATTACTCTGTAGAGTTCATTTGTGTTTATTTGTGTTTATCGATGTGCTAAATCAATTGCAAAAACAGCTTTTGGGGAAATATCAGTAATCAGAATTATAGACAGATATTTGTAAGGGCATTCGTCATTGTGACATTGCTTATATATGTACAGTACACATTTCAAGAGAAAATCTTGTTTGACGACTAATGCACCATATTTTATTTTTTTAATTTATGCATACCAAAATTTTTAATTTTATAAGTAAAATATGTCAAAAATGATAGTTAAGACATTTTTGACATGTTTTATAAGTAACATATGTCAAAAAATCATAAACGAGGTATTTTAGACATGAATCTGATAAACTTAAAATTATTACAACTAGATTTAAATGTGCTTTTTAGTATTTGATGATTATATTGTTCCTTATCTAAAATGTTTTCTTTGGATAAATGAGTCATAATGCCAGTCTCCTTGAGAAATAGCAATGTTTGCATCGTAGTCAATTCACAGCTATTAAAGCTGCCAAAGATGGCTATCCAAACACTTAAATAAATGTTTTTTGTTCACAATTTAATGCTCTTTTTATGGGTTATTTATTTTTTTTTCAATTATTTTAATAAGTGGGACATTATTTCTTGACATCTTGTGCAATGTGTTTTAAAAAAAGTATACTTATTTGTATTATAGTGCATATACTTATTATTTATAGTATGAAAAATGCGTAACCTGTTATACTTTAAAATATCTCAAGTTACCTATTACTTTAAATCCCTCTCTAGAAAGACAGTAGAGCATTATTATTTTATATTGTGTTATCAATCTAATTAAATGCTAGTAAAATTTTCGCAAATCATACAAAGTTTAATGATAGCTTTCTTTATTTATAAATAGAGTAGTGAGAACATATAATCAGCATGTGAATTAAATGAACTTAAATTAATTATCCAAAACATAATGAGATGACATTTTTAATAAACTTATTGTATTAAATTCTTACTGAAATGCTTAACATCATAAGTTTATACATTTGTTAATATTGTAACTAAAGCCGTAGTTTTTATTAAAGTATTATGCTATTTTTCATGATGAGTTGGGGCAGCAGACTCAATGACCCATATGGCTGCCCTTTCTTCTGCAGCACTAACATGACATTTTCCCAATTTGCAATTGTTGATTTGTTAATTTATATGCTTGAGAGAAGAAAAATAATTTGTGTGTCTGAGTTATGGCAGAATCATAATAGTAAATCATTCCAGTCATGTGTATAGTAATTGTGTTTGACATAAAATATAATATCAGAATTAAAAATCACATGATGATAAGACCATTAATTGGCCTTAACATGATTATTTAAGTTCCAAAAAATAAGATTTTTCGTGCAACGCATGTCCAAGAATCAAACGCTAGTGCCCGTCTAATTAGAGAATGACAAAATGTATGTAACAGCGAAGAACTAGCCACACAACCACGAAATTACATTTTCGTCATAATAATTATTTTACATAAGTCATTCTTGAAAAAAATAGCATGCTTCATTGTTTTGTAGGTTGTATCATTTTGACCTATAGTTTAAGATTGAATCCAGATTTCCTTTAGTATTGCTGAGAAAGCAGTTATTAGCCGCATACGTTTACATTGAATTATAAACTGCAGTGTCTACAAAGAGAGTCATTTCTGGAGCACTGAAAATGTTTTAGTGCATTGTGTTACAAACCTTTCAAAGTGCCTTACCAGGTTTTGCACTCTGACGAGTTACGTCACCTGTCTGTCACATCCAGGTAGTTTCGTGAAATCTGTACGTGTTATCATGTCATCATGTTAAATATCGCTCTGCAGTGTGTGCTAAAAGAACTAAAAATGCTGGAACAAAAATGTACTTAATGGACTTGTGCCAGTATAATCATTTTATTTAAAAAAACAAATATTTTGAAGCTCATTTCATACTTATTTCTCCTTGTTAATGTGGTAATGTGTGCAAAATTTTCAAATAGAATCATTTTTAAGATACAAACAAAATGTCTCAAGCTTTTGTTTTATCTCAAAATATTTCTTTTGTAGAGAATCTTTGCCATTTTTGCACTGAAAAGAAGCCTGCAATAGCTTCAAAATATTTGTCTTTGGACTTATAATAATAAACAGACATTCGTTAGTTGTATATTTTTTTGTTCTATGTGGTTTATGTCAAATTTGTCAAGATAAAAATGTTAATCAACTGCTGTGCTAATATTTATTGTTTATACCTTTTGCAGGAATTTTCCCAGGAAGACGAACATGCTCCAGTGTTTTATCTGGATAACGTTGGCATTGATGATGATGGTGACGAAGATACAGTTACACCCGACACCTCTCTTCACCAAGAAATTTGTGATGATTTAATGACAGTCTTTGAAAGTGGTGAAGAGGAAGTCGGCTGGCTCTCGTTCGACCCGGAAGAGCCGGATCTTCGTCGTAAACCGGAAGACGCGGAAGCTTTGAGACGGCTCCAACACGACCTGGCAAACAGTGATAAGACATTGCAGGAGAAGATCGAACAAAAACGGCACAAGTTTCAAGCGGAACGACAGAGCAGTGTGGTGGATCCATCGTCGTACAACATCGCACCTCCGCCGCTGGAGCCCTCGCCCATTCCGCCGAGCGAGGATGTGGCGGATCTGCCCCTAGCGAGTCGCAGCATGTCCAGCAGCGTGTCGATTCCGTGTGATTCCAATTCTCAGAGTTTCTACATTACGGACTTGCCCCCGGAGGCAACCTCTTATTACATCACGGATAAGGAGTTGAAATACGAGGATGGGCAGCCACAGTTGGCTGTGGACGAAGAATCGTGCAAGATGTCAACTAGTCTGTCCAGCTCTTACTCCGAGCCTAGAGTTTTTGATTTGTCACCCAGGTAAGCTTTTCCTTAAACTTCCTGATGATACGTTAATGTTAGGTTATGTTCACAGTTCTTACATGTCCAGCAACGGCTCAAATGCATTAATGGTATGATGTGTTAATGTTAGGTTGTATTCATACTTACATATCCAGCAATGGTTCAAATGCATTAATGGTGTGTTGTGTTAATGTTTGGTTGTATTCACACTTCTTACATATCCAGCAACGGTTCAAATGCATTAATGGTATGGTGTGTTAATGTTAGGTTGTATTCACAATTCTTACATATCCAGCAATGGTTCAAATGCATTAATGGTGTTCAAACTTCTCACCAGGTTGTGGAATCATTCTCAAACACATTGATTTCGGCTCCCGATTCCAAGTGTTCTTCAAATTTCAACTTAACTAAAACATTAGCACCATTAGACCATTTTCACGCAAGGATGCATGGCAAAATTCCTTGTTGCTTTCCTTGTGTCTATGGTGCACTTCTCACAAATGTCTAACAAGGAATTTTCTCACCGTTTTCCTCGTAGGAATTCTCCCACCAACTAGAACCTATGCATCTTGTCATGATTTTTACCTTCCCTTGCTAAAAATGCAGTATATTCCATTTTATGCTAAATATAATTACATAATTACTTCTTTAAAAATTACGTGTTTTTAATCATGTAAACGAAGTATTTTAAGGCAACAGTAGTGGTTATATTCATGAAAACAAGCAAGTAGCACATGAACATAGTTATTTTACATCATAAACTGAGCTTAGTTTTTACTATAAAAATGAACAGGTCTTCTATTGATTAAACCTATTAATTGAATTTGTGTGTAAATTGCGACTTGAAAAGGCACGGAATACTGGAACATTGCTGGAAACGCATAAAAAATGATCTTTTTCTGAAATTTTTCTGATTTTGTACGAACAATTCAATGTGCAATTTTCTGTGTGAAATCGACTTTAAAGTACACTTTTGTAAGCAGGAATTGGATTAATTAAATTAAACAGTTCAGTGCATTAATAAATCAAACTTGTTAATGTGAACTCAAAAAGTTTTCAGAGAGCAAAGTCATCTTGCTTGAAGTTAAAAAATTTAATCTTTTAAGCACAATGCCATCCTTAAAGTAAGCACTTGCACTTGAACATTATGTGTCTGTGTGAAATTTAGACAGTAATTACTCTTTAAACACAGTAGCTTTTCAAATCTGTTTTAAGAAAACATTGAGTTCAAGTAGTGACTTTCATTGAAAACTTTTCTGTGGTTATCCTACTTGCACTCCGTCATTCTGTAAACATGATAAAGTTGTTTACTTTTCACAGTTCAAAATGTAAATAGTTCGTGTAACTTTAGACAATTTCTTCAGTGCCCTTTAAGCAATTTGAAGATGTTTAGTTATAGTTAAGCAAGGTATGTAACTGGTTATATGCTTTTTAGATAGGTAAGTAAGGCAAACAGATCATATAAACTTGAATATGTATACATACATGTACTTAACTTGTAAAAATTGAGTGACATTCACCATAGAATTTAGCAACTGATAGTACACTGCTAGAGTCATTCATATAGACTTGCACATGTCCTAGAACTGATCATATACTTCAGATATGCAATTAATTGACCAAAATAGACTCAGATATTTTTTAAGAATTGTCTAACTTTCACCATAGTAGCTGCTAGGTAGATACATAATTCCTGTATACTTGAATACTTCTAAGAGTTGACAAATGACTGATGGTAACCTTTTTAGATATGTAAGTAACAGATTTATATAAACGCGAACACATATATGCTGTGAGAATTGCCTTAACCATCACCATAGTAACTGCATATATACGTTGAATTGATACTTGATAGTTTTAGTACCAGGAGCAAAATATCTGAGCACTATAACTCCTGTTCATTTAATTTTTTCATATTGCAAACATTTACAACAACACTAGTAATTTACTACTGGCTATCTAGCAACAGTGTAGCTGCTAATAACAACTAGAATAAATTATTCAATATCTAATAATTCCACAGTATTTTTCACATGCAGCGTGCCAGTAGCATTTCCCATTGACTGCACTGCATTATTCATCTAGTTCTACTCATGCCCAGCAAAAGCAGTGTGAAGGTCACCAGCGCTTGACCGAAACACCGGGCCTGAGGTAGAACCAGCTCAGTCACTGACCTTAAAATGATTGTTCCAATAATTGCACTGCTTTAAGGTCGTGCTTTTAAATTTGTGGTTATTTGCGTTAGCAGAGTTTCACGTAAACAGTAGTTGAAAATGTAGATAGATGTTTATGTGTGTATTTGTAATGAAATTTGCATACGTCTTTTTAATGGGAGCTCAGTTAATGTTATATTTGCAGTAGTGATAATCTGCAAATGGGCGAGATCTCACCCCGGGCGGGGATTGACGTGGGTACCACTACGGAGTACTTGGAAAGACCGGGAAGTGAGAAAGGCAGGACACATTCTTCTCTGGCAGAGGAAGCAGTTGCCGAGGTAACAGAACTACTGATGTCACACAAGTCTAAAATAACAGTGTCTAAAATGAATGGATTTGATTCATAAATCCAAGTTTTTCTAAATGATGTCAAATTTGCCTGCATATTAAGCGGTTGCTATGTGATGAAATTAAGTGTCTTTTAAGGTAATTAAAGCACAAGAAAATGCCCTTCATAAATAAAGCTTAAAAATTTGTATTGAAATTTTATGCCACTTTTACTTTGTCTTAATGCACACAGAGCTTGAAAAAGCAGTAACGCTGTATAAACCTCGTGAATTTAAACTCCCGCTATGACCGTTAGGTGCAGCCATTTTGACGGTAAGCCGCTTAAAACAAGTTTAGATAACGTTGTGCGAAGTTTGAAAAAATAATCAGAGCATTAGTAGCACACTCTTCTCTAATCAAGCAAATGTTTAAACTACTTTCAGTAAGATTAATAATATGTTTTTTCGTCAGTCAGTGGGGGTGGTGATGCAATGCCATTTTACCATGTGGCACGAATACTGGAAATTATTAAGAATTTTCTTTTCTAATTGCCATAAGTCTTTCAAATAATCTTTCGAAGAGTAATGCCAAGTGATGTAACTTTGTATGGAAAGTTATTTGGGACATACTTTAAAATTCCCTTTTCTTCCCCTTTTAAAATGCATACATGTTACGCTTTTTAAAAATAGTATGTATAAATCGTGTTTTTAATTGTTTGAATGGATCAGGGTATTTTGAAAGCAATATTGAAATGACCAAGTACAGAGTTTCCTCACTTATCGCGGGTGTTCCATTCCAGGCCCACCTGAGATAAGTGAATTTCTGCGAAGTAGGGACGCTATACTTATTTTAGTAGTTATACATTATTTTAAGTCATTATAAGTCTCCATCAATCAACCAATCGTATGTTGTGTACAATCTCACATCGGCAAGTAGCATCTCAAGCAGGCGCAAGTACTACATTTCGTTTTTGGTGTGTATTCATCCGCCGAATAAATACACTATTTACTGCAAATCTATACATGATTGTACAATACGTACTACGCATGTGCAAAAATACTTTAGACGGAGTACCACAAAAACTCTGCGAAACATTGAAGATACAGCGATAAATATTTTACATTAATATTTTTGAAAACCCGCGAAACAGCGAGTCCGCAATAAACGAACTGCGAAGTAGCGAGGGAACACTGTACCATATAATTGTCTGTGAACATTTAGGTATAGAAAACTAATTAGTGAGCATGATTGGATACGTATGAAATTATTAAATTTTATTGTTACTTTTTATACATTTTGACACTCAATGGCAGGGCTATTGCTAATCTTAACCTTTTAATCAGAAGGCGGGACACTGTCGCCTAAGTTTTTTGGGTAAGGGATAGAAAGCGTTAGACTGCCACCCAAGCTCAGCACTAAGCGCAGTCACTCGGGTCTGTTTGTTTTACTACTACAGCCATTTGGTAGAAAAGTCCTGGGATTGGGGTTGCTTCGCAACAAGTAACACTACACAGAACAAAACTGATATGCAGTTTGGTAGACAGAACAAAACTGACTAACATACCGTAGGAATTAGTAAGTACTCTAGTACAAAGTTGAGACCTTTATAATTAGATGTAGATACCTATGTTTTAACAATGACAGTACGTCAAATGCAAAATGTTAAATTAACGTTTACTGAATCCTCTTGAAGGTATTGTAAATTCCTGCATTAAATCAAAAATAGTTTTATTTTGGTCAAGATTGAAAAGTGAGTTACCATGTAGTAAAGTGTCAATTTTAGTTTTGATATTTAATTCACTAATATTAACCGGGAGAAAATTTGAATTATACAGGTTAAATTTATAGCGAAAAGTTTACAACACTCTGATTATTTTTTCAAACTGTAACTTGTTTCAAATGACTTATTGTCAAAATGGCTGCGTCTAACGGCCATTACGGGACTTTAAGTTTACAACTCTGCAATTGATGGCATATGGTATGCTACTAGTTCCACGTATATCCAGTCGACATAAGCATGCTTATGGCGCAACTCAACATAACTCTGGGCCCGGTTTCACAAAGCCGTCACTAACTTAACGATGTCGTTATTAATAGTTAAGTGAATGTAATAACGATGTCGCTAACTTAGTGACAGCTTTGTGAAAATGGCCCCCATTCAAGCGAACTACTCGGGGTAATCCACCTAATCGAGCACCGCAAACTGAGCATTGTTCGCCTATGATTGTGGTCTGGTCAAAGGTGTTTTCATTCCATACGCTCATTTGTCATCTACCTGAGTAGTGTTGCGACATGCGGGAACTCGTATCTTCCTAGTTGCTAGAAATCAGTCGACTTGCGCATGTGTCTATGACTGTTTCCTGTCATTTTAGGCGAGTTGCATCACGTCTCAAGTTGACCTAAGCTTGGCTTAACCTACAACACTACTGTCTTCTAAATTTTCTAGCAGATGATGTTCATATGTTCATATAAAGTCATGTGAACTGAGATGAAAAATTAATACAGCTCGTTTCACATTTCAGGAATGCGACGAAGACGAAGTAGACACCACATCCAAAGCACAGAAAGTCGTAACCGTCGGCATTTGTGCCATGAGGAAGAAGACTCACTCGAAGCCGATGAAACAAATTCTGAGCAGACTAGAAAAGTTCACATATATACAGGTAAGAAGCTTTACTTTGTGTGACCTAACAGCATGTCTCATTCCAGATGTACATTTCCTATGTGACTTCGTGCTTTGCATGCCTCTATTATCTAGGAATATAATTCGTTTTATGTTTGCCTCACTGCTTTTCATTGTCAAAGATGAACTCTCCAAACATTTTTAAACGTTTTTACTTATGACATTCAGAGGAGTGAGTTTATTCGCCAAGGTAACTCGCAAGTGCATTCAGACTAGAGAGCCTCAACTCGCAACTGCCGGAGAGTTTACAAAAACTTGCCGACAGTATCTCGCAAGGCAGTTCACACTTGCGAGTTTGCTGTTAGACAGAAAGCTCGTGAGAGACAATTCACTATTCTGAACATGCCTTAGGTTGTCAGGCTTCTAAAAGAAGGTAAATAGAATACTGAAAATGTATAATTTGATTGAAAGAATTCTACAATTGCTTGACAGCTTAGGCCATATATGATCTTAGTGTGTCAGTGTGTTGTGCCATTGTACTAACCGCAATAAGGAGTGATATTTTTAAGATTATTTTTACTTATTTGTGCAAACACTATAATTTCAGAGAAGCACCTGTACTTTCCAGATTTCAAGATTTTTCGATTTTTTTTCCACGAATACATCACAAATATGTCTGTCAACTTTAAACAAAAGTTGTACCACGTTTTAGTTGTAACAATTACGTGACATTAATTTTCTTGAGTGCAAATAATAATGTAGGAGTGGTATTGACCGTGATTTTTATTTCCCCCATTTTCACATTTTCATTTTATTTATGGTCTTCATCTACAGAGTCTGTAAGCACCTCTATTCCTAATGCTGATTAATTACAAATTTTGCAAAAGATGCATAATTTTATTCCTAATTAATCATTCTCAATTAATAGTTTATGAGAAAGGACTTACATGTATGGCAATTTACTTTCACTGCTGGGAACGGTATAAATAAAGTGGTGTTTATTCGTGATGTCATCTCCTGGTTTACCTAGAATCCAACCAGTTTAATCTGAAATATTCTAATCTAGTTTTTGGGTTTTTGGTAACAATTATATATGCAATGTTTTTGCCTTTAGACATTTTTGCAAATACGATAATTATTGTTGGGATGTACTAGCTTGTATGATTGAAGATTCCCCGCATTGAATGGTGCGTGCGCTTTCTGTCGGCGGGTTTTTTAGCCAATTTGCTCTTTGTGTTTTACTTTTTTTGAATAAATAGTTTACCACCTAATCCAATCATTTTGGCTTATGTTCAACAATATAGATAATTATGAATTAGCCTGTTATAATCAACTGTGCTAATATTATTTCACAATAGTTTGTAGAATTGTTTATTATTTAAACATATTTAGCAGTGCAAGTCAGTGGTAGGACCTTTTAACTATGTAATTTGTACCTTACTTTCTGATAATGGTACTTAGAGGAATCATTACAATTATGAACGAGACATAATAGATTAAGCAGATTTTCAAATGCTGATCCTACCTATGTTATGCATTTCGTTTTAATACAGTTTGACACACTGCAAGCCAGAATGCTAGCTCTCAATGGCAGGACCTGCTACTAAGACTAAGTGATTTTGGCTGAACCAGAATCATGCTAATTATTCATAAAAATCCTTTAAGATAACACCAAAATGACAAAGGTGTCTTATCCACACTCAAATGTGTTAAGTCTCTTAGTTTTAATGACAAAGACAAAAGACTTCAGTACTCCCTCAACTGCGCTCAATGCCGTCTCTACAGTCCTGCCTAAAAAACTGTGGTACAGGCAGTATAATATGCAGTGTATATTAATTGATGCAGCTTGTGTAACAAAAAACTCTGTGTACATATATATATATAATTTAGAAGATAAATTTCTACTGTGTAAATTTAATACTACGATGGTTCTTCTGTTTAATTACTGTCATCTGTTAAACCTACATTCCCGCAAACTAATCCTTACAAACCAAACCTCGTGCTAGTCAGAAATTTTTGAAGTGGTTTTTGTGGAATTAAAGTCTCTTCAGTCAGCGATTTAGCATCTGGGAGGGGTGAGCATTCTCTACCAGATGTGAGTTCGAACTCGAGTCAAATTTGTGACTTTCGAACTCGGTTTTAACTGAATTTCGATATTTCACACCTGAATTAAATACGGATTCATTTGTAAAGATTTTGGAATACATTTTGAATCATTAATAAAAAGACCTCACAAACATGCATATTACTTGATTTTATTCTGTAGTCGGAATTCGTTTCAAAATTGCACACAGAAATCACAAATAAAATTGTGCTGATCGCACTATGTTTCAAATGTTTCAGTGATAAAAAATGTATATAGTTGAAGTGCTGAATTATTCAAAACTATAATTTTATGTTCGAATTGAATTTGAACTAAGAAAACTCCCACTGCTCTCTCATCTGGTGCAAGTTAAAGCATTAAATAAATGCAAATAATGAGATACATGATTAAGGTCAGCGGATGGTAGTGACTGATGTTAGAAGCTGCGTTGCACAAGTCTGTGTCACAGTAGCACATAGACACTCCATCACTGGACCTGCACGTGTTCTCTAGTCCTTTAAGCTTCTCGGTACAGCCTCTCAAGATGGACTTTACATCTGAAAAGCATTATGAAACAATGACAAACTTTTTCAGTAGTGAAGAATGACTCATTTTGTTAAGTTTATTTTTTATTACTTTATTACATTTTGAATTATTGCTCTACCGACTTCTTTAGTATTTTATTACCTTTTGCTAGCTTTGTTACCATTATTTTACTCGTAAATGGACAGTACTTGCAGTTCATTTTCTATCCTCGCCTATAAAATTCATACTTGAATAACCGAATTTCCTTGTGAGTAAATGTATTTTATAAAACAGCAATTTGTTTAACTCCAACTGCCATTAACACCATTTTTAATTTCATTCTCATTATTATTTGTTTTTCAATAGTGGTTGCTAGGTGATACAATGGTCTTTCACCACCCTGCCTCATTCTGTTTATTTTCTATGGCAAACTAACCATATTTAGAAAAACTGGTGCTTTCATTGCCTGCGTTTTACGATAGAGTGAGGAAAACCAGGTTGCTTTGTGCTAAGCTAAGTTACATATTAAGTACATGTCCAGCAAGTTAGATTTTCGATGTGCCTTTTATTTTTTAGCTGCGACAAAACTGTAGTCCCCTAAATTGGCATCTTTAGCAGAGAATATCCTTATGCTGTAGCCTAATTTGCACCTAAATTGTAGCCTGAAATGTTTTTAATTGAGCATCTGTTATACGTAAAAGGAGGAAATGTGATGAAAGTTGTCCGTTTTGAAAACCTTGAAGTATTAGAAATAAGTAATCAGCAGGTTCATAGTTGTTTAGATAAAACGACAGGCCTCTGCAGGTTCTGTATGTTAGTGAACAGACTAGCGACCACCTAAGAAAAGCTTTACAAATTTTACCATCTTTGTCAACCAACTCCTTGTTGCAAGTTTGTCCGAAGATCGTCACACCACTACACTCTTGTACGAGTATATCCTTATTGGTTGCAGCTTTTGTCTCGAAGTCCACATCATCATCAAAGCACTCATCTGCAGAAAACATCGGCATGTTTGTCATTTTCTTTTCTGGCACTTGCATAGATAGGCTAACTGGACTGTAGCCTGGGGCTCCAAATTTCAAGGTGTGCCAGATTGTAGGTGCCCAGTGTTAAAAAAATCTTATTCTCCTCGAAAAATGTGTATCCCACAAGCAGTTACCGAACCCAATTTTATACGAGTGCTACAGAACTATAAGGTGATACACCACAAGCAGTTGCACAACCTGGTTGTATGGAAGTGCTGCACAAATATATGTACATAATTAACAATCACCACATAGGTACTACTTATAATAGTGCTATGTATAATAGTGCTACTAATACACTACAAACAATTTTATATTGCCCACTTATATATATGTATATATACATGTATATATGTGTTTGTGTGTGTGTGCGCGCGTACATGCGTGCGTGATGGACAAGACAGAACTATCAGCTTAGGCATCATAATATTTTGATACCCCTTTAATTACACGATAACTAAAATGGCCATTTTTGGGAAAACACTGTAGCTACAACAGGTGTTTTTAAGACCGAAAATAGCTTTGAACATAGTTATCATATATTGAACACCCTCAAGTTTCATTCAATTTGCCAGCTAATAGGTTTTACTAAAAGATCACTTTTTAGCAAATATTTAGGCTACAATTCTGTAGAAAAATAAACACCTGTGAAAGAAGATATGTGAAAATTCAATGTGATGTTTGTTCAGACAAAACTGGTCTTACAAAATGAAAGTTTTTTAACTCAAGTATCAGTTAAGCACAATAACCACTCTGTGTGAGACTCGGGTAATACATCATTGCTTAATTCGTCATTAATCGATTTAGCAAGTCAATTACGGTGATTGATTACTGAGGCAAAAGTAATCAGCAATGGCTATTATTCAAAACTTCAGGTATCACCCATCACTGCTACTCCATCAAACAGAAAAACTTTATTAGTTTAGTGAATTCTACAGTCTACTAGACAAGTGATGAAAGTGGCTCCATCCAGTGAAAGCTGTAAGAAACACAGTAAAGCCACTAATGTCGTTTTGCTCACTGAACTTGTGCAAACAAAGGAAAAGGTAATCAAAAGTGTTTTCCCAAATCAATTTGAAAATTCATAGCTGTTTGAATCAAATGCTAAAAAAGTTCTTTTATGGCTGGCACCCTATACTTGAAAAGTTATCACAAGTATACATAAACTTATATTTCAATATTGTAAATATTATGATTATTAAATGTCTTTAATATCATATTATTTAATGTCTTTTTTAATCCCACTTCTTATTCTCAAAAATCAAAAATCACAAAATTCTTAAAAAGAGTAAAGACACCATTCTCATTGACAAACCAATATGAATCTGACCCTTGCTCATCTGACGGCAAACTCGCATGTCAGAGAATTGCTTTAAGAGTTACTCGGCAAGTTGTTGCAAACTCTTCAACAGTTGTTGCGAGAAGCTCTTCCTTTTGGGTTTTCATTAATTCTCGTTGTTTTGTTGGTTTTTATTTATTCTTTTCGGTTTCTTCTGCGCAGGAGGGCAAATCAATTCCTGACGCCCCTTTTAAGGCAGTGGTAACAACAACGTGGTTACAGTTGTTTCTGTGAGTGCTTTTTATACTTACCCGTACCAATCTTCCCCCCTCCTGTACAACTGTAACACTTCAGTGCGAGCCCTGAAAATGTATACAATGATAAAAAATGACAAAACTGTGCCAATATGTTATATATGCATATACATAATGTGTTCCAGTGTTGTGGGGTTCTGTCTTGTGCATACTTATGCATACATATTCAAATTTTAGTTGTCCACAGCTTAATATTACATCCTTATGCAATTCTCTGTATTTAAATTAATGTTGTCAAACTGATATTAAAGTTTCAGTATCACTGCTTAATGCATAATTGATATACCGCAGACACAACCAAACTTTCTCAGATGTTTGTGAGATTTAAAACAAGAAGTTTCTTACCAACAGTTAGGCAAGCAAATCCAATTATGATCACAGCACCAATTTGCTTCATATTTGGATAAAAAAGTCCCCAAACATAGATTTAATCCTAGAAACATAAACATAAGCACAAACAACATACTTTTGTATGTCCAAAATATTAATATCAAGTTTCAAGTTTATTTAATGTCCTACAAGTAAACATGAATAATCCTGGAAAATGTGTGAAAAAAATAGACATATGACAAAGTAACTAATAATATTTAATAGCAAATAGACTGAAGCGACCTTAAATTGTAGCTATGCATCAGACTGGATGTAAACATTCACAAATTTCCATACTTCGGTATATTGAAACTAATAAAAAAAAGATAACATTATAATAAATAACATACCAGGCTCTAATCTAACTCATTTTAATATTCTATTAATAACAGCACAGTATTATTTAGCAAGTCAACTGCAACACAAACAACTTTTTAAAAATGTGCTTCTGCATTTTTAAAATATTTACTATTCTACGTCAGAATGTATATGAATAAAGGCTTTACATATTTTCATACATAAGCACATTGCAACCTAGTAAGTAAGATCACAACAGTATGATCGAAAACTTACCACTTTCTTATACTACAACACTGAAAGATGGAATCCTGTTTCAAGTTACTCCCAGTCACAGTAGTCCAGCACTTGCAACAAGTGTTTATGGCTGCTAGGGATAGTTTTACAGGATTCACTCAACTGCACAGGGATAGATTTACAAGCTGTCACTCAGCTGTTCCTGGTCTTCTTCGGGTGTGGATCAACTGGGTCACGGTTAGCTACTTTGGCACACATATTTAAGCTAATCTTTTTTATTTTATGCAGTTCGGCACAATCCGATTCTCAGTGGCAAGCTTAGTTAGTTTTTATGGTTGTGGCCTTTAAAGCAGGATGAGTTACTGAACCAGCAGAGGCGTTTTAGTCACGCTGATAAGCAAATACATCCTTTTCACACAATTCTTCAAATAAAAATTAACTCCTAGTTCGAAAATCCATTGGTTCATCTTTTCTTCATTTCTTTCATATTCCAAAAACAGCTGTTTAGTAAGACTGTGCTGATATCAAGTAAAGTTGGTTGATAAATTATTTTGCACTCACTTTGTGGTTGTGGCCGTGTCTGTAGACTTACAGTCAGTGAGCTCATTGATTTTTATTTTTTCCCAGCAGGTTAAGCATGACTTTACACACCATCTAATTTTGTACAAATTTATTGCAAAATATGTGGCACAACACCTATAACAAAATACATAATTATGAGTACTAGTAATATGATCGACAGAATGCATTTCAACTTTAATATGGTGCTAATCTGTTTTCTATTGTCTTTGAGAAAAGAGTAGTAGTGTTTGAAAATTGCATTATCCCTATGTGCTGCAGTGCCACCACTCCTAGTAAAGAAACTATATCAAATTTATTCTTATTATTTTCATCATTATGGAATTGAAAATGTATTAACTAGATTATAAAATTATAATTTTCGTTATGCTAATTCAATTTGTTTTAACGAGAAAAATTTATGGCAGTAGGATAATAAAATAAACATACGTGCGTATGGTACTGTAAAATGGGAGATAGGGCATTTGGCTGCCACCATTTGAGCACCGGAAAATTTGGCAGTATTCACTTTGCATCTCTCATTGAAAATAATCATTGCTCATAACATGAACAACATTTATAATGAAGTTAAATTTTTATTACAAATACGATCAGAAAGCTACAAGGTACATCAATGAATAACTTTCTTATTGTTCTTGTCTCGTTCTTCTTGTTCAGGTAATAAGTTTTTGCCAGTTTATATATTGTGTCATCACTGACACACATGATTTGTGTTCTAATTTTTTGCAAAAGAAACAGATGCATGGTAACAATAAATGACATTGTGAATGACATATTTAAGCAGGTGGGTAAAAAACTCAATAAGCAAGTAACCCAGCGCTTTGCATTCTGGCCAAGTTTCTAACAAAACTAAGAATAAATTAATTTGTGTTACAGATATTACTGTTCAATGAATCTCAGGTGGTTCAGTCACCAGTTGAAGAGTGGCCTCTGTGTGATTGTCTCATCAGCTTCCATTCCAAGGACTTCCCTCTTCACAAAGCTTTGAAATATGCCGAACTCCGAAAGCCACTGATGATAAATGATGTGAAATCACAGTTTGGTATTAGAGACAGGTAAACAAAGCCATATTGTGTCTGTCAGAAACAGGTAAGCAAAGCCATATGGTGCTGTCAGAAACAGGTAAACAAAGCCATATGGTACTGTCAGAAACAGGTAAGCAAGGCCGTATGGTTCTGTCAGAGACAGGTAAGCAAAGCCATATGGTGCTGTCAGAGACAGGTAAGCAAAGCCACATGGTACTGTCAGAAACAGGTAAACAAAGCCATATGGTACTGTCAGAAACAGGTAAACAAAGCCATATGGTACTGTCAGAAACAGGTAAGCAAAGCCATATGGTACTGTCAGAAACAGGTAAGCAAGGCCGTATGGTTCTGTCAGAGACAGGTAAGCAAGGCCGCATGGTTCTGTCAGAGACAGGTAAGCAAGGCCGTATGGTTCTGTCAGAGACAGGTAAGCAAAGCCGCATGGTGCTGTCAAAGACAAGTAAGCAAGACCGTATGACGCTATCAGAAACAGGTAAGTGAAGCCGTACAGTGCTACTAGAGACAGGTAAGCAAAGCCGTACAGTGCTACTAGAGACAGGTAAGCAAAGCCATACAGTGCTACTATAGACAGGTAAGCAAAGCCCTACAGTGCCATTGGAGACAGGTAGGCAAAGTCCTACAATGGTATCAGAAACAGGTAAGTGAAGCTGTACAGTGCTACTAGAGACAGGTAAGCAAAGCCATACAGTGCTACTAGAGACAGGTAAGCAAAGCCCTACAGTGCTATTGGAGACAGGTAAGCAAAGTCCTACGATGGTATCAGAAACAGGTAAGTGAAGCAGTAAGTTGGTATGTACAAAAACTGGTAAACGGTATCGTACAGTGCTATTAGAGACAGGTAAGCAAAGCAGTAAGGTGGTGCTTAGAGAGACAGGTGTGCAATGGCATACAGTGATGTTAGGTAAAGGTAAGTGTGCAGTACCGTGATATTGGAGAACAGGTAAATGAAGCCATATCATGGTATCACAGACAGGTAGGCAAAATCATACATCAGAGATAAGTTGCATTAGACATAGGTAAATGGAGCTGTATGCAGGCAATACAGACAGTGTTAGTGAAGCCATACATCGATATTAGAGACAAGTAAGTGAAGCCATACAGTGTTAGTAGAGACAGGCAAGTGAAACCGTATGGTGGTATGAGACAAGTAATGGGAGCCTTGTTAGGTTACGATAGACATCCTGGTTATAATAGTGAATATCTACTGGTGTTTTTTGAAACCGACATTATAGTCTCATTTTCGAGAACATAAGCTGTTTTGTTTTCTAATGAGCTTTGCATGCTTCTAATTATTTTTCTTGCAAAATAAATTTTCTTCACTCGGTCGGTTTTAATGGAAAAAATAACAAAAACTGTTAGACTGCTTAGTGCATGCATTTAGCAATTAAAACTCTCTTTTTCCAGTTCAACATATGGTCTGCTAACTTTTCAACACACAGTTCAAAATTCTATATTCACTTTCTAAGCCAATTACGTCCTACATTAGTTATTAAATGCTCAGCATATGCTGAGAGCTGCCTTAGTAAATGGACAGACAGTTTTTGACCTTTGTGTGAAAATTTGCTAAACGAACGAGCATTTTTAAAATTGTCTGATGTTATTGTGTTTGCAGGAGAGAGGTCTATCGAATACTGGAGAAAGAAGGAATAGAGTTACCTCGATATGCTGTTCTTAATAGAGATGCTGGCTGCTCTAATGGTGAGTAGTAGGAAAAGCGTTTTGTGGGCAGAGCTGCTGTAAAGGTACTGCAAGGCACAGCTTTAACACCTCAAACACTCAAAATAATGCATGCTGCCATAACTGTACCATCTCACATCGTATGTACAGTAATTGTACCTAACCACTGTTATAAACTGTAACACCTACTCTGTTCTTCCAAAAATTGCTCATACTGGCAATGTGGGAAATCATTCTTTCTCGCTGAATGTGTTATCCATACATGCGATCAGACCCAAAATTATTGTTTTACTTCCTGTGTATACTTCCCATGTACCTTATGTCATAATATGTCTTGTGACAATGACATTTCATTGTTTTTCACCACAAACACTGATAAATATTTGTTGTCAAAAAAAATAAAGCTTAATCCTTTGACCTACAGCTATCTGGAATTTCATTAAAGAGAAAGCGTATGGTGGCCGCATAGAGAGATTTGTTGCAAATTGTTAAGTGCTGGGACTAAACAACCCATTAAAGAACTAATAAACCGTGTTGACTATTGAAAGAAATACTTTCGTCTAGTTTTTGCCTAGAAAATAGTAGACACATAGACAAATAGCAGACTAGGTGACTTTATAGTCTATTCGCTATCTTTTCTCTAGTTCTAGATCTATCTATACATGTTAACCATTTTTCAAAACTTATTAGAGATTCTTTTATTAATCATGTTTTATTGTAACACTATAAAGAGATAAATAAATTGAAATAAATTGAAATTGAATAGAGCACTTGCTATAAATTTTAACAATAGTGATAACACTTTTTCAGGCATTTATTTTTTGACTTGCTATTTTAAAACTTCTCTATCTTTTGAAAAATCTAAGGGAGTGACCTAAAATTTATAGATCTGTCTGTAACATCAGAATGGTGACTTTCAAGCGATTCTGTTATTTCCTTATAATATCGTGATCAAAGCATTGGCACATTTTTTGTGCCACCTGATATATATTATTGGTTTTGCATAGCAATGAAATTTGCTTTACAAAAATTGTTTATATTCGAACATTTCGTCTCCATTTTTTTCTTCTTCTAATGTTTTATTTCTTTAGAGTATCCATGGTATCCACAGTTTCCCTGGTCACCTAGCAACACCTCTCAGTTAGTCGAACATGATGACCACATAGAAGTGAACGGAATCGTCTTCAATAAACCTTTCGTGGAGAAACCCGTGTCAGCAGAGGACCATAACGTTTTTATTTATTATCCGTCGTCTGCTGGCGGTGGCAGCCAAAGGTTGTTTCGAAAGGTAAGCACCTCCTTTGTTAGTTGTTTGGCATCTGAAGGTATTATAGGCAAAGCAGCTCCTCTTGTAGAGTGCCATAACGCTTGCATCTTTACCCTTCCTCGTGGCTGCTTTTGGCAATAGCTGCGTAGCTCTTTGTAGAATGTTCTAGATTTAAAGGAAAAAAATCAGCTTACAAACAAAAGAACGACATTTTATGTATTTTAATATACTCTTAGAAATATTGAAATTACCACAGAATTTACGTGCATAAAAGTCTTGCTTAAAATGCAGAAAAAATTTAAATCATTTATATTCCCACCAAATGTACCTCGTTGCAGGCACGTTTGAAAAATGATGTAAGCTGGTGGACAGCACGAAGGCATGCATAAGAAAACCTCTACAGTTTATTCAGAAATTCTGCTACACTAGCTGATTAGTGCTTTGCATTTAACTACATTTACATAAAAATGAGTCATTACATCAATTAGCAACAGCTTAAAGTGCTTACATATTCACAGAATTATACCTCAGAATACGTAAGTACTACACACAATGTACATACGATACAGATAAGCGTGGACTTCTGTGAGCATACAGTAGGTGCTAGACAGGTTACTTAGCTTATATATTTCAGTTTTAACTTGTCCAAATAACTGTTCTGTTACTTTGTCCACGTTAACTAGCCGACATTGAAGTTATTATGTTATCCTCTGGTAACTGGTTTTCATTACCATTGGATAGTGGGTAACAGGATCCAGCAAAAAGCAAAAAAATAGTATTTGTAATCTCTCGCTTAGTGTTCTAGATAGTCTGATTGTCTATTGTTCATAATAATTGCAAAAAAGTTTGCTCAAGTATGGCATGGTATTGTATGGTAACCGTATGAAACCATTTTTCATTCAAAGTGAGCTCAACTAAGCGTGAAATGATCGCGATTTTAAATTGATTTTACTGATTACATGACGAGCTTGTCGCAATTTTATTGCTGAAACTTTCTGACATTTTTCTCAAGTATTAAAATAAGTTCAACTTCCTGAGAGACTTGGATTTGCCTTTAAGTTTTTGAAATGTCCATTATGCATAACCACGTGGTATAACTTTGTGTGTTACGATGGATGCCATACAGCTATACCACGGATACTATAAAGCCTAGATTTTTCCTTTAAGTAGCTGTTTCTAACGTATGTTGATTTTCCATTATTTTATATAACTCAGTACACACTGCAAGCCTGAATATTCAGTGGCATGGTCTTCTTAATGCAGATGTTTGTGGAAGAGCCTGGAACTTGGCTCACTGCCAAGATTAGTCCTCGAAGATGAGACACTGAACTAGCAGGGGTGTCCTAGCACGTTCAGATGTTTTGATGTGAATAAATACATCATCCGTCAGTAATAGAAATAACCAGAATCAGTGATGACAGAAATTTTCCCAGAACGAGTATTAAAAGCTGGCAGTTGCTTTTCCAATTACTGACCAGCCTTGGCATTGCTTAACTTTGGCCTTTAAGCATTCATTGTGACAATTTGGCTATCCTGTGAACACTTGCTTGAAGCTTGCTTATGCCATATTTTGTTTTTTTAAATGAAGTAGCTCTATGAATATGCCTTTTCTTACAATAGCTTAATTATTTTATTTATAACAACAAGGCAAAACAACCGAAATCAACTGGTAGATTTTAAAGGTGGCAGTTGCAGCAACATTTCATGTATTACCACTCTACTGGGAGTTTACCTTTGATTTTTACCTTTCAGGTGGGCAGCAGAAGTAGTGTATATTCACCGGAAAGCCGTGTTCGTACGACTGGTTCGTACATTTACGAAGATTTCATGCCTACAGATGGCACTGATGTCAAGGTACTTAATTATAAGTCTGTTTGTTCCTTGCTTTTGCAATAGATGTCACCATGGTAAAATATTAGCATTATTCGTGTTGCTTGTACTAATAAACTGTGGATGGTTAATAAATTATTCGTGCCATTTGTGACGGTGCTCCAATTTTCTGGGAATGAGTTGCTCTTGTTTTTAAAAAAAGTACAAAAGAAAGAGCCAATTGCATCAAACAAACCTGAGAAGAACTCGTCTGGTTTACTAACAGTTTAGATACATGGGCCGCACTTGCGGCCTACACTTTAAATATATAGGGCTTCCTAGATGGATAATAGCTTGGTATATTTTTTATTTAAACTATATTATTATAATTGTATTATATTATTGTTGGAAATTATTTCCCTGTTAACTGCAAACCTATCATTTCAAGAGAACATTAAGAGATACTATTTCATAGTGTTTAAGTTCCTACTAATCAGATGCACTGTAATTGTTTAAATTTTATAAAAAGTTTTAATGCGTATAAGGATTATATGCAGTTGACGCCGTTTAATAGACTCACGGTTAATAGACTCAATTGCTTAATTGACTCAAAAATGCCTGGTATGGGCCGCTTCTATTCAATTGTACATAAAAACTGTCTGTAATTAACTCAAATAATTTGCATAATTGACTCAATATTTTTCTTTTACGTGCTTCAAGAAGACACTTTTGTGTAACTAATGAGCTTTTATGACTTTTATATCAGTTTAATTCGCTTTTGTCCTATAATATACATAGAAACAATCATGTTAAGTACCGTTTTGTTTGTAAGCAAGAACGTTTATCATATGCTAATATGCCAGCCTAATGGTTTGCTTTGACTAGCCCGTCCACTGCAGCTAACCTCGTTACCCAAGAATTCATGGAAGCTAAACATTTAATCACTTGCTTAGCCATTTGCTTTTAAAGGTCTGACTGTGTTTGCCCGAAAGTTTAATCAGTTGGTTACTGCTGTTATGCTAGGAACGCAGCTACAGGTACAGTACAGTACGTCACGATAGCAAACGGGATAGACGAAACTATAGTCAAAGCTGCAGGGAAGCACGGGCGCCACCAGCTAAGCACTATGTATTTTGCGAGAATTTGTGCATCATACAACAACAGATTTTCAACGTTTTTATCATTATGAGAACTTTGTGAGCCAACTTCTTCGCAATAAAATGAAGCAGCTGACTGAAGGAATTTTTGTAATTTTTGCAAATAAACAGACTTGTGTGATTTAGAAAAGTACACTAGAAGTACACTACGCTAATCCTAGAAAGCAAAACTCGCAAAGTTCGCTTAGAATCCACATGTTATTCGTAACCACCACCCAAACAGTAAACTACCTGAAGAACCATAATTTGCTTCTTTTCACAATAGTTGCAGGTAATCTCAAGATGTCTTCCATATGTTCTACTAAGATTGTTCATGGTTTTCATTTGCTGCAGTTATGTAAAAATAAAGTGCTAAAGATTACATCTGATGATCTTCCTCTGTACTCCTAGGTTTACACAGTGGGACCAGAATATGCACACGCTGAAGCACGCAAATCGCCCGCCTTGGACGGGAAGGTGGAACGAGACAGCGAGGGAAAGGAGATTCGATATCCTGTGATACTCAATAATCCAGAAAAACTCATTGCTCGTAAAGTGTGCATTGCGTTTAAGGTATATTACTTGCTCATTGTTGTACATTGCTTGCCATTCTGTCCTGGCTGAAACTCGTCAGTGATTAGTGAATAGGACAAATGCCTTTTAATCAAGTTTTTTCTCTCGGGCTTTTTATCTAAGGAATTTTTTACAAATACATTATTTCTTGTTAACTGCAACTTTATTCTCTTCAACACTAGCAGATTTGGGACAGATCCGTCTTCATATCATTAACATTGTTTTTTTAGTTGATAAACAGTTTTCTGACTGCAGAGAAATTAGTGTAGACTCTTTCTTGGACCCTAAAGGAAAAAACAAGTTACTTAACATGTTGAGTTTACTTATTGTTATCACTTAAACTTAGGTGAATATATAACAAAGAAATCTGCAACAAAGCTGTCTATAAGGCATAAAGTAATATGGACTGCCATTGTATAGAAATTTTTAAGTGTGGCGGTAACCCCCATTCACTTGAAAATTATGACATAACTGGTGGATTTCATGATTTTTCGTAAGCACATCCTAGTTTCCAGTGAGCTTGCGCTACTCAAATTAGTTCAAACTTCTATCGCTTACCTAATATTCGTACAATAATTTCACAAAATTGGCTATCTGATTTTTTTGTAAAACCTTCTTAAATTTATGACAAGAATTGATAGTGCCCTGCTTGTCTTCAGTTCATGAATAACGTCATTGGTCAGTTCATGAATGATGTCATTGGTGGAAGATTCGACAGTCAAAATGGGAGCCCCCAAGTATGAAATGAACGTGACTTTAAACATGGCTATTGGGTATTAAATATGGACTTTAAAGACCAATTACGCGAGGCACTTATCACACTTTTATTACTAAATCCTTCTAACATTTATTGCAAACATTAAAGTTAGCTTAACTGCCCAGACTACTTGGCCTTTGTTTTAATTAAAAAGATTTGCTTTTTTGCATGACACTTCAAAATGATGTTACAAGTAACATATTACCAATAACCATCTTTACTAATTTACATCTACTGGGAAAGTAATGGAAATTTTGTGCAAGTTAATTACAAAATTACTCTATTATTGTTGCAGCAAATGGTGTGTGGATTTGACTTGCTTAGAGCTAACGGCAAGTCGTACGTCTGTGATGTAAACGGTTTCAGTTTCGTGAAGAATTCGCGGAAATATTACGACGATTGTGCTCACTTGTTAGGGTAAATCTATTTTTCATGTTGTTTCAATTTAATTTTATTTCTTTACTTAATTGGCCTACAAAAAACACTTTTGTGTCATTGTAGTTTTCGTAATTGAATTTGACATTTGTCATGCTTTTGTGTTGTTTCTAAATATTGTATATCATGATTATACTGTGTACGTAATTAACATAATTTATTTTCAGCAACTATATTTTGAGAAAGCTAGCTCCACAGTTGGACATTCCGTGGCAAATTCCGCCGCAGCTCGAAGATCCGCCTTTTGTACCGACCACATTTGGTCGCATGTAAGTCTTTATGTAATTGTTTAAGTGATGTTTGATTCGATTGCACTTTATTTGAGCAGCCAATGTAAAAATCTTTCATTGCATAATTTTTTTGCTTTGATCATGATTGTGTAGCATTATGCAAAAGTACCTAATTCAGAGCGTGTAATGCGTTTTAAAATCATGTTTGCATATGGAACATGTTCTTAATAAATAATCATAATTTTCATCGCGTAATAATGATATTTTTATCATTTGCCTAGGAAGCGTGTACAATATAATTTATATGAATGGCTTCATAACAGCTAAAACGTCATTGGCAAATTCACTGATCTTAACTGGTACATTACATAATTTAATTGTTAGTAGATATTATCAAATATTCTGACAGTTAAAGCAAAATTGGACCAATTGTTAAACTGTGGGTCAAAACAACTATTCTGTAATATATTTAAAGGAGATGTACTATTTTTTAAAGAATGCCTTGTGTGAAAGAATTATTACCGCACAAATGCAATTTTGCGTTCGTACCACTAGTTCTTTGCTGTTACATGCATTTCGCCATCCGCTAGTTAGACGGGCACTAGTGCCTGCATTTCAGAAAGTGTTGCACAAAAAACAGGTGCTGTACCTCTCAGTTTAGATTGTAGTTTGTTATTGCACACATTCGACAGCTCATGCGTACGCACAGTGTTAAATTTGAAATTTAAATCTTTGTCTTCAAACTTGCCGAGTTTTAGTACGACACCCCGAATCTCTTACATTAGTACTATACTTCAATTTTCGCTTTTGCAAACACGGTCAAACACTTGCCTAGTTTTAGTGCAACACGCCGAATTTCTTACAGTAGTACTGTACTACAATTTTCGCTTTTGCAAACACAGTCAAACACTTGCCGAGTTTTTGTACAGCACACCAAATCTCTTACAGTGGTACTGTACTACAATTTTCGCTTTTGCAAATACACGCAACACGAAATGTTTTGAGATGTTGAAAATTATGTTTGTTTGTGATGTCATCAGTAGTTAGGCTCGCCCACCGTTAAGATTTTAACCTATTATTTAATCATTAGAAACACGACTTGAAAATGGAGTAGTATATGAAAAATTAAGCCAAGGTTTCACAAAGTTGGGGCTCTTCTGCGACGACTGTAAATTTCCAAGTGCATTGTCATCAAAAGTTCACGCAACCTTTCACGTGAAGTTCTAAGTAATTTTCCACAAACTTCTCCATTTTTGACAAAAATTGCGTGAATTCAACACAAAGTTCATTTACAGTGTATTTGGTGACCCCAGTAGAACTCATGGTTTAATATTATCTTTTCTTTGTCGTTAGTTGAAAGGTCTTGTGACATTTTTATACCATGTACTTGTGTGTAGTTATTATTATTCAAATATTCAAATAAACAAGCTACCGATTCTCTGCAGGATGGAACTGAGGTGTGTCATTGCCGTCATTCGTCATGGCGACCGAACGCCAAAGCAGAAAATGAAAATGGAGGTGAAGCATCAGAAGTTTTTTGAGATTTTTGCGAAGTACGACGGCTACAAGACGGGGCAGCTAAAACTGAAAAAGCCAAAACAGCTTCAGGTGCGTTACACATGTTCATCGTTCACTTGTCCATTCAGAATAATAAAATGCAGAATAAAAGCTACTACTGCTGCTGTTACTACTACTGCTACTACTGCTACTGCTACTACTGCTACTGCTACTACTACTACTACTACTACTACCACTGCTACTACTACTGTTACTACTACTACTGTTACTACTACTACTGCTACTGCTACTGCTACTACTGCTACTGCTACTGCTACTACTGCTGCTGCTGCTACCACTGCTGCTGCTACTACCTTGCGAATAACTCCATAAAGTTGTTTGTTTTGCCCCGTCATTGTTCTTGCTTTGTACAAAGCTAATTTGCTTTTCTTTTACGTCTAAAACATCAGTAATTATAATCTGATACTTTTATTATAATTAGTATAGTGATAAAATGCAATTTGAAATTTACATTTGTAAATATAAAAGCAACTGTGTAGAACCAATGGACCCAAATCTATGAAGTATAATATTAGTGGTTGTACGGAATACATGGAGTTGAATTGTTACTTCATCAGTGAATTAAATTTAATTAAAATGCCATAAAACAAATAAAATAATTTAGAAATTTTGTTGCTTTATGTAGAAAACCACATCCTACTACAGGTAGTTGTCGACTTATGGCCTATTCAGCATACGACTGTTCAACTTTTACTACCTGACCACAACTCAATTAGTTAATTATGCAAAAGTAATAATAACTCATATTTCACATATATCTTTTAAAGCAAAGCCGGACCCAATCTTAAACTGTAGCTCAACTCTTTAAAATAGTGAAAGAAATTTTTTCAAAAATGACTTACGTGAAAGAATTATTACCACACAAACATAATTTCACTACCACTAGTTTGTGTCACCAGTTCTTTGCTGTTACATGCGTTTGGCCATTTGCTAGTTAGATAGACACTATCACATGCATTGCAGAAAAAACAGGTGCTGTGCCTCTCAGTTCAGATGTGTTAGTTTGTGACAAACTGCACACGTTCGACAGCTCATGCATGAGTACGGCGAGTAAATTTTGAATTTTTATCTTAAAACTTGCCGAATTTTAGTACAACACACTAACAATCTTACAGTAGCACTGTACTTCAATTTTTGCTTTCACAAACACGTGCAACACGCTCATGGAATATTTTTGCTGTTGAAAATTATCTTGCCTTTAATTAAGATTTTAATCTATTACTTAATTATCAGAAACGCTTTTGCAGTATTAATTGTGTTAAAATGTATACTTTTTATCGGACTTGAGAATGGGGTAGCATAAGAAAAATCATCCTGTCTTATTTTAAATAAAACTTCAAATTCTTATCTGTTTTGATAAATTCGTCACAGGACTGCCATATTTAGTGTGTGTACGACTCAACGTCTTGCATGTAGTGGCTTACTACTTGAATATACAGGCCCGACTTGCATCCCATTCGTCTTACGACCAATCCCCCAAAACCAATTGTGGTCACAAGTCAACAACTACCTGTATTTGAAGTAGCTTTTAACTGCATTCATCCTGAGTCAAACTGCATCTTCATGATGCAGCCATCAAGTGAAATGCTTCAAATTGAAGAATGCAGTTCTTTTTATATTTTTGCTGATTTTTTGTCTATTGTAAAGTTTTTTTTTTACTAAATCTCTAGTACCGCATGTCCATCTTATGTGATGTTTTTTGTTTTGATTCTAGTTAATGTATTGATGAACTGACCAGTTGTTTTTATCATTCAGTGTATTGTCATTGTATTATTTACAGGAGATACTGGACGTAGCGAGGTTCCTTCTGGGAGAGATTATGCACAAGAGTGAACCAGACATTGAGGAGAAAAGATCTAACTTGGTGCAGCTGAAGACAGTTCTGGAAATGTATGTTTCTATGTACAGAACTTTATCTTTATTATGTAACCTATCACTCCTAAATGCATGTCTTATTTATGTAATGTATCACTCCTAAATGCATGTCTCAATTTTGTATCATATCACTTCTAAATGCATACCTTAATTATGTAACATATCACTTCTAAATGAATACCTTAATTATCTTACATATCACAACTTAAAACCTGTCTTAATTATATAACACGGCACTTCTTAATGCATGTCTTAGTTATGTAACTTATCACTTCTAATTGCATGTCCTAATTATATAACATGACTTCTAAAAGCATATGTTAATTATGTAACATATCACTTCTAAATGCATATCTTAGTTATGTAACATATCACTTCTAAATTCATGTGCTCATGCATCCAAATAATACGCGCAGTTAATCTGGCTGGTCAGAAATATCAGAACAGTTTCACTATGCTAAGTAAAAATCAGTAAAAATGGTTCTTGCCACATGGAAGCACATCTTGGATTTGATGAATGCCGCACAGCAGCTAACACATCATCTCACATTTTAAATGTACGTGCTTGTACCCGAAAACGAACCGTTAAATATTTGTATCAAAAATTTTGACAGTAGATAAACTAATGACATGAAGTGTAAAAATGTTGTTTCGGGGCCTACATAAGAGCCCCCGGTTCAGTTCCAGGTTTGCCTACAATTTTTTACGCATTAAATATTTCATCTTTAAATTCCACTTTGCATAAAATAATGGGTTTATGGCTTCAAATTTCCATTTGTTACAATCATAACAGATTAAAACAAGCTCTACCTGCCTTGAACATACTGTTGCAGTAAATAGTAATGATGAATCTTTCTATTAACAGTACAATCAATAATTATGATTTCACTATGGATTTCATTGCACATTTGCAAATCTATTAGTGTTATAGTTGATTTTGCCTTTTTTCAGGTATGGGCATTTCTCGGGTATCAATCGTAAAGTACAACTCAAGTACATGCCAACTGGAAAACCAAAGAAATCCAGTTCAGAGGATGATATTTCCAGCGGACCTTCACTAATACTCATACTCAAATGGGGCGGCGAACTAACACCTGCAGGGCGGATCCAAGCCGAGGAACTGGGTAAAGCTTTCAGGTATCGTGTCCCTTGTTATATTGTTTAGTGATCAAAGACAGGATTAGATTGACTTACACCTTTTGACAAATCTTATTGCTAATAATAGTTTGAATCTGGTTTTAATTTTAATATTAGTAATTGTTTTTTTTTGCTTATTTACTTGGTCTTCTAGTGAAAATTTGTCTGCTTTTGATGAAGTAGAAGAATGAAAATTGTCTGATTGGAATGAAGTAGAACAATGAAAATTTGTCTGATTTTGATGAAGTAGAACAATGAAAATTTGTCTGCTTAGAATGAAGTAGAAGAATGAAAATTTGTCTGCTTTTGATGAAGTAGAAGAATGAAAATTTGTCTGCTTTTGATGAAGTAGAACAATGAAAATTGTCTGCTTGGAATGAAGTAGAACAATGAAAATTTGTCTGCTTGAAATGAAGTAGAACAATGAAAATTTGTCTGCTTTTGATGAAGTAGAATAATGAAAATTTTCTGCTTGGAATGAAGTAGAACAATGAAAATTTGTCTGCTTTGAATGAAGTAGAACAATGAAAATTTGTCTGCTGGAAATGAAGTAGAAGAATGAAAAATTTTCTGCATGGAATGAAGTAAAACAATGAAAATTTGCCTGCTTGAAATGAAGCAGAATAATGAAAATTTTCTGCTTGGAATGAAGTAGAAGAGGGATAAGTGAAAGGCTTCTGCTAAAGTCTGGCATGGTATATTATCAAACATTATATTTTTTCATATGTATAATCCTAGCTACTCAGTTCCTTACACCATTTACCATTTTGCCAAATTTGCCATCTTTACTACTGAAAGCCCATTACTAAAAAGAAATATAAATTTAGCAGCGATTATTTGAATAAATTAGTTATAAACTAAATGCATGCCTTTTTATTAAATTTTGTGTAGACCGAACCATCATGTACGCACTTCTATTCGCAGTTTAGTTTAAGTTTATTAATTTTTGTATAGCATAGCACCCATATAAATGTGTTTGAAGGCTGTGCAGAAAAAAATCAGAAAAAATATGTAATGCTAAACTAAAATGACGATTTAAAACAGCTAAGTAATACAAAATTTCTCAAGCAAAAATTTGGTAAAATTAAAATGAAAAATCGTATTGTGTTATAAAATGTTAATCAAGCCATTAGAAGAAACAGTTCACTCTATATTAGACTGCATTATGAAATGTGAGAATCGAAGTAGAATGCTACATATTTCAGTTATAGTAATAACAATAAAATTCAGTTTTGTTATAAACTGCAAATCTGTATTCATATTGTACGCTTGCATGAACAAAATAGGACTCGTATAGTATTCTATAATAATGTACATTATGCATCGGTATGCTATAACAATGTATGTTAAGCATCAGCATGCTATAACAATGTACATTATGTATCTTTCATGTAGCCAGTAGAAAAGATGGCTTAGAAAAGCATCTTTTGCTTATGCTTTCGTGTTACAATTCTAATAAATGTTTAGGTTTGTGTATCCCGGAGGTCAAGGCGATAATCCCGGATGCGGGTTGCTACGACTACATTCAACGTATCGTCATGATTTGAAGATCTATGCGTCGGATGAGGGTAGAGTGCAGATGACTGCTGCAGCTTTTGCTAAGGTATCTTTAAGTGATCATCTTATTTTTTGTATTTTGCAAGAATTATCAATTTTATGTTTTTTAAATTTTGTGGTTTGTTAATGTTTAAAGGAAGACAGGATGATTTTTTATATACTACCTCGTTTTCAAGTCGGATAAAAAGTACACATTTTAGCACATTTAATACTGCAAAATAATAGGTTAAGAAATTAATTAATGTCATAGTACTCGTTTTACTAATATTTCTCGTAATTTTGCACTGAGCATGTTTTGATCATCACCTATAAATCAGTTTTCCTTTGAGGTTACTTTCTGTGAATTTACACAAAATTAAACATCTGTTTACTACATATTTTATTGTTTTTTACTTTTACTTTTACATTGAGTAGCTAGTGACCCAATTTGGGGTGATTCGTATAAAAGCCATTCACGTTACTTTACTGTTTGCTACTGTAATTTAACAAACACTCATTTGTTTGATAAAAACTAATGAGTGAAGTAGCACAGTAGGCAATAGCACAGCTTGCTTATTATTGTTGTCTCGAGGAATTGGGCAGCTGTGAAATTGTCAGTTCTGCCTGCTTGTCTGTCTGTCTGCCTGCCTCCCTCCCTCCCTCCCTGTCTGTCTGCCTGTCTGCCTGCCTGCCTGGCTATCTGCTTGCCTGCCTGTGTATCTGCTTGCCTGCCTGCCTGTCTGCCTGCTTGTCTTTCTGTATACACTATTTCTCGGCTGTGAAATAACATAGGAAATTGATGGTTGGCATGTGGGTAGAGCATGGGACAAGCTGTTTCCACACTATGACCTGATTAATTTTTGGGTTAATCAATGCAAATGTGGATTCCTACAATTTTTCAAAGGTGTGTGAGTGACCACTTGCGCTACAATGTGCCTATTGCTGATATGTAGATGTTTGATAAAATCAGTTACAAATACCAAACATATTATGACTATAAGAACAATCAGTAACAAATGTTTTAATTTGAACTTTGTTTTCCAGGGTTTTCTTGCTCTGGAAGGAGAGCTGACTCCAATACTTGTACAGATGGTTAAAAGTGCCAATACTAATGGTCTCTTGGACAATGACTGCGAATCTTCCAAGTATCAGAATATGTGAGTATTTTGCAGTCATTTGCTTTTATTTAATCTTTTCCATACGTATAGCTGCAGGTCTTGTTGGACTAGTGCTGTATTTTTGAACAAACATTTTAGTGCTCTATTTTTGAAGAGACGTTTTGCAGCATATACTAGTTGTGAGCATTGGTGATTGCTGTAAGTCTACTCAGTTGTGTTTGTTGGAGTTATCCGGAATTAGGGAAGAGTTTTCATCGTAGCCTTGTTTTATAATGATATTTTTATATCAAACTTCTTTTAATTAATTGCCTTTCTTACAGTTACATAAGGTTCATTAGTTCATCATGTTCACTGTTTTTTATGTGTGTGAACATCCTGACATCTGGATGTGAAATCTGTAATGCTATCAAAGGCATCAGATAATTAGAAGGTTGAGTTTGGTTTACTTCATGTATTTTATAAAAACTCTACCACCTCACATCAAATATAATGGTACATTGACAAGTTGTTTTGTGCAAAATTTAGCAGCCCCATTTCAGAAACATATGTACGTGTATCGTATTAGATAATGTGAAATAGTATGATGCTAAATGTGTCTTGAATAATTGGTGTGCCTTTAGTCTGTGAGGTAAGTTTTTTAACAAAAGTATATCTAATTAAACTTGTTGTTTTTCTTTAAATATTCGAATAATTTTAGTACAATGTTATACAAAAGTAAATGATAATAATGATAGCAGTAAGTTTACAAGGCATGATTAGAAACTGTTAAAATTACACAAAATTTTGTTCTAATGTAGTACTAATACTATGTAACATTTTAATTACTAAGTTTGCCACCATGCTATAAGTTGTTAGAGCCTGTAATTTTAACACTATAGTAAGTAGTTTTGTATTTATTGCTTAATTGTTTGTCATTGTTAGCAAAGCGGCTTACTAACATCGTTATATAAGTTTTTGATTATTAGTTTTATAATAAAGAGCAGATCGCAGCAATTAGAGGTGTGTGTGTGTGGGTGTGTGCGTGGGTGCATGTGTGTGTTTTGCTAGGGTGAGAATTCAAACCAGCTCTGCTACGTTGGGCCAGTAACTCATATGGTAGAGCAAGTTGACATCTCTGCGTTCGATTCCTGGTTAGTCCATAGTTTTTCTGTGTCTCCTTCTTCAGGATATGTTAACTGTTAGGTTAACTGTTGTGAGTGTAGTGCCTATTTTAATGTGTGTCACAAAAAAGAAGAATATTTCTGCATCTCCCAAAAGCTTCGAAAGATGTTTGGTTATAATTTTGCTGTGACTTCTGCCGCTGCAGACTTTAGGTGTATACAGCGGAGTGACAGAATCTGTTATAGATTTTTTTCTACAATCTTGTAAATTTCAGTTTTGCTTTCGCAGCTTTTTCCCTCATTTTCTTATTCCTGCTAAACATTGTACCAGCTGGCACAAAGCCTCACAACTAGAGAAATCATTCACGTAGTTATTTATGTACTTCCTAGTTTAGTGAGGTGTAGTAGCTGAAATATAATAAAAGGTAAGGCAACGAGCAAAAAAACACTCACTCAGAAAGGGCAGGTAGAGGCATTTGAGCTGCCACTGTGATTTTTCACACAGGAAACATAATTTAGGTTAGATTATTTTGAACTATGGTGAAAAATAGGAACCTGTTCCCTTTTAAATAAAAAAAAGTGGTAGTAAAGATGTGGATGAAGCTAATGATAATGATACAGTGATGGCAACAACGATGTTGATGATGACGATTAACGTGTATTTAAGGAAGGAGAATTCCTGGTGGTTTGAAGTAGTTTTGCACAATGAACAAGTAACTCTTTGAATATGGATGCAAATGTGTTAAATAAGTGAATTTTCTTTCACTGTAAGCTGATTGTTGATTGGCTTTTGTGCTGTAGTTGTTTCAAGCAGTAAGCTTGAAATGTTTTGCGAAACACTGCTTCCTGTTTCTGCATAGATGCCAAAGTTGTCTGCTATTGTTTTTCTTGTTTTATGCATTTTCTGTTTTCTGATATGTATGTTAGCTTTAACAATAATGCATCTAGATACTTTAAGTCAAACTAAACCATCACTATAATATGGGGTTTTACAACTTAAAATCTTACTGTCATTACGAATATTCAATTTATGTCGTTATAAACTCACTGTAAAACTTGTTTCTTTTGATTTTTTTATCACTTCGTTGTTAGCAGTATTAAATTTGAAGAACTGCAACTTTTTGTTGTGGAAGATGAATGACGTACTGAGTAAACAAACATCGGTAACCAAAGATGCTTTCTGTATCTATTACGTCATTCTCACTCACTTGCGCCAAAGACACAAAACATGGCGATCTTTACAGTAATGCACGTATTTTAAATTTGCCAGAAAAAAGATGAGTTATTTAATCTATGTCTCTTTTATTTAATAAGAACTAGGAATTCTTTGTGTAATCATAATGGTCGATTAAAAAAACTTCAATCTCTTTTGGGGTTATTCAAGCCTTTAATTATTAGTTATTACAAAAGAGCTATTGCAGTACTACAAAAGAAAACTGTTTGCTTTTTACATGTTTAATTGTAATGGATTTCCTGTGCTGAAGGGGTGATGTTGCAAACGTGCAAGCTTGTTTATTTTGCCATTTGACATTCAGAATTTGGTATAATTGTACGTGCTTTTAAGTTAAAACAACTCTGCCATCTTATGGCAAGAACCTAGCTAGATATTTGTTTGCATTTTGGGCATTTGAATTGTGTGCATGTGTTTGCTTAATAGCCCTTGCACTTTCATTGCTTCTGAGTCAGTTGTGGATTGCTAACACACGTCCCATCCTGCCAATTTATACATCTAAGTCTTCTGCTAAGTCTTTGGTTGGCATGAATTCATTTTGTTTATAATTACTTGCTTCTACTTTTGTGGCTTAATGATGTGCCAAAATGTTTTTTCTCGGTATTTCTCTTATAAAAGTTTGACATCATGAGAATATACTTTTTTACATTGTTTTATTACTGAAATGGTAAATTCTTCAATAACAAAATCTTCGGAAATCAGAAATGATTATCATAATAATATATGATTTTGGAGAAGTTTCCTCCAATGCGTCATGTTGAATAAACGTTGTTGGATCATATTATTGTTGATGCAAGCTTTTATTGGAGACTAAAAATCAGATTTAGAAAAATATTTGGAAATCCTCTTGCCAAAAGTAGAGGTCTTAAATATCTCCATCAATGGTGGTTTATTTGGTGGTTATAAAGTGTGATTGCTATCAAAATTTTGAAATTCAAGTAAACTTCTTCAAACAATGAATTCAATTAATTTTCTGTCTATATTCTAATGATACTTCGTTGCTAGAATTATTAACATAAGTACATACGACACGTTCTAGGCTAATGAGTCTTCTCTCACGAGCGTTTTCTCTGACAGTAAACTTGCAGGGTGTGAACTGCTTTGCGAGTTACCATTCGCAAGAAATTATAAACTTTCCGACAGCTACTGTCTAGTGTGAATACCTCGGCCGAGTTACTCTCGACACGTCTCACAGTGAATAGAGAACTGAGTGTCAACTCGTGGTTACTGAGGGAGAGTAACTCGCAGCAAATTTTACTCTCTAGTCTGAACACGCTTGTGAGTTCTTAGTAAGTTAACTTAGCGAACACTTACTGTCAGAGAGTAACTTGCAGCAAGTTTTGGTCTCTGGGCTGAACATGCTTGTGAGTTACTTAGTGAGACAACTTCCTGAGAAAACTCGCTAGTCTGACCCTGCCGTTAAACAAAATGAACGCAGTTTACTTATTTTTGCTTTCTTTTAAATTTATTTGGCATGTCATATTGCAACAAAAGAATGCCAAAAAAGTGATCGATGCAAATATGTGTTTAAGTGCACATGCACTGCATGTCTTGTCATTCTGTGATTTATTCTATTTTACCACATCTTGTGCTTGTTTAACCATTGCTAGTTTAAACAATTAACCTTTTTCATCTGCTTATTTGAGAGTTTATTTCACATTTTTAATCATTTATTTAATCTTTTCAATTTTCGCTGGTTCTTCTTGGTTCTTTAGTAGTATAGTTAATGCAGAAATGTCGTAGTTTTGCTCTCTATTTCGTTTCAGTTTCGGGAAGAGCTTGCAATGGGAACTCTCTGGAAAAAACTTAAACGCGTTGTAAGTACGCCCATTTCCAACGCACCGGCGTGCCCCAGAACTTTGTCCCCATAACACGATTAACTCACAAATTAACATCTAACGAAAGTTTTAAACTTAGTATTTTTTAAAACTAAACTTTTTGCATCATTTCGAACTTCTTTGATAACACTTAAATTTATGTAAGTTATCCACACCGAAATGGTTTACCGAACTTAGCTTTGCTAGCATAACTTTGAGATAAAGAGGTTATAGAATAAAATTGGTCACAAATTTGTTCTTATTGAGTCATTTACAAATGATTTTCACTTGTATATTTAGAATACATGCTTGTTAGCAACCATTGTAATGGACCTATTTTGATACCTTTGGCTAGTGGCTTTGATTAGCTTAGCAAGCTCACAAATAATCATATATTTGTTATGATATGTAAACTACTGGCTGCCTTCCGAAAAACCATTTCACTCATTGGATATGGGCCAGCTTGGAGATTTGTGTACCAATTGCTCAAACTATATCAAAACCATTAGAAGTAAATCCTTCAGTGTGGATATGGTAAATTTAAGTCTAACATCTTCCAACCAACAATACAAAAATCTCTTGTCAAAGTGTAGCTATGAGTACACTTCACTGTTTTACCCTGTGTGTGTCAGTGGTTGCAGTTTTTGATTATAGTTCACCCTGATATAGACTTCTTAGATATGGCTGTTTGTTTCTCAGCACTGCTTCTATTTTGTCTTCGGCTTTATTTTATAAATTTTGCACGTCTGTGGCAGTTTTAGTGATCCTTAGATTTGCTTTTGTTGTGTACGTGGGTGTGTGTTTGATCTCATACAGCAGAAAATTTTAAGACAGTGCCAAAAATAAATCTCAGACATGGATGTGTATTATGTTTAAGCAGGCCTTATAGAACAGTAAATATTTTCACATGTGTGTTGTTTAGAACTTGCTAATCCTAAACTTACTGGATTGATAATGGTGCGAAAAACTGTGAGTTGGTTTTGTGAGAGAGTGTTCGAATGCGTGAAATTTTGCAGGTAATTCCGATGAAAAAGAATTCATTGGTTTTGTCTTACTAAGCAGTAAAGATTTTTATAGGCACCTGTATTTTGTATGGCATCCACGTTATGTAGCTAGCATATTGTAGCAAAATTGCATGAACAGTTGAAAAGTTTAATGCTAACACTGTTGTACGTGTAAACGATTGTGCCTGCTAAAGCTTACTTGATTACTAAATCTTAAAGAGTTAGTCAATCTTCTAATTTACAGGGTGGTCCAGAAAAACGTTTCCCCTGCTTAACTTCCAGCCCTTCATCCTCCTAGAGGCTTTTGCAAAAGAGATCTACATTGTCGCATAGCCCGGTCTCACCTCTTTCCAAAAAGATATAATTTCTCTTCAAGATCCTAAGTGCCGCTATGACTCCAGGAACGGCACGCAGAAGACATCCAAAAATGGCCGTTTCTTGCTCATTTTCGCAACACCATGTAGAAAAGCTATTCTCGTGGAACTTAATGGGAGACTTAGAGACAAAATTATAGCTTTTTGGAAAGAGGAGAAACCGGGCTACATGATGATGTAGGGATACAAACACTTCTGCATCAATGTAGGGTTACGAGTGAGTTGAATGGACGTGTTTTCTGCACAGCCCTGTAAATCCCAAAAGAAGTTGAATTTTTTAAGGTTTTGGCACAAAGTCAACTTTGCTAACAGAGTGATTCATAATATATATTAGCATTTATTATTGTTGTAATGGAATAATGGAATTGCATAGTACCGCACATTTGCAGAATTATTTTTTAAATGTATTTTATACACATCAGCATTAACACAACGTTTGTAAGTTCTAAACAAATGTGACACGTGGGGTGGTACATCTCACAAGAGAAACGGCCGGTGTAGTATGTCAGATAAAACCACGCAGAAGTAATTTTCCTGGTAGTCACCAGTCTGTTTACTAGGCAGACTTAATGTTGTTTGCGAGGCAGCCTTCCCAGCACCCCAATGTTTTTATACCATGATGATTGTCAGCCAACTTCTAGGGAACAGATAATATGCGAAACTCTTATAACTTACTCGCAACTTAAAAATGATGTAGAGATCAAATTTAGCTTCTGGATTTGCATATTGGGGACATATAATCAAATTTTGACAAAAGTATGGAAACAGTTTTATTATTGATACAAGAAACTGTTTGTTTTATTTTACAGAGCGAAAAATGTTCTGTCCGAAGCCATGCAAAGAGACGTGGACATCACAGAGACTCCGGAGCGTTTTGACGTTGCCGTAGCAGAGGTAATGGAGTACAATTATTCAACTGACCTCCCTGATCAAAGTCAACTTCTCTGACTGGTGTAATGTTTTCAGTATAAATCCTTACTGAAAAACATAAAGGATGTATTATATATTATCTAGCTCCTGCTGTAAGGTTTATAGTTTGGATAGAGATTAATGGTTACACTGTCTAAACCAGTTTTTTTTTGTTAACTTCTAACTTGTCAGCCAATTTGTTTTCTAATTATAATATTCATCTTTTCTTAAGTTAGTTTTAGCATTAATAGTTAACATTAGCAATAAATTCAACTGAAAATAATCAAATAAACTTGGGTAAGAATTATTGTTATTAGCAGTACATTGCTCAAGGGCATATCAAGATATTACAGCACGCTAGAATCTGATAGTCACAACTGAACACCTCTGAAATGACAGGTACAGCATCTGTTTTTTGTGTAACGCATTTCTGAGATGCGGGCGGTAGTGCCTCTCTAACTAGCAAATGGCAAAATGCATGTAACAGTGAAGAAGTAACTGCTTCAATGCTAAATTACTTTCTGTGGTAATAATTTGCTCAGATAAGTCATTCATGAAAACATTTTATGGGGTAGATTGTTTTGAGCTATAGTTTCAGATTGGGTCTGATTTTCCTTTAACAGTCATAATCTACATAATTCCATCATTTTATTTTCCCAGAAAAAATGATTTATTAGCAACTTAATTTTTTCACAGCGGATGGCATTATCATTTAAAATATCTGCAGTCATTCAAGAAAAACTTTGTTTTTACTTCACAGATGGCGCCATCGCGGACTCGTAGCTTGCTTAATTCGTTGAGGTTTATACGTAATCCAGTGAAGATGTGTGAAAAAGTTCATACACTGATGCAGCAACTTGCTGACTGCATCCGACAGAGAAAGGAAGAGAAGGGAGCAGAGGGTACGTTTATTTTTGTTCTTTCTTATCTTCTTTGTTAACCTGCTAGTTTCTTATAGTGTAAAGTTCTGTGTCTGGAAAGGTCAGAGTACTTATGTTGAGTAATGCCTGGTGTTGCTGCTCAGAAAGCAGAAGGTCTTGGGTTCGAGTCCCAGTGAGATGCAAAATTTTTCAAGCTTCTCAATTTAGTATTGCTTGCATTTATTCATGTGATTAATATAGAAAGGTTCTTGATTCATTTCCATTTTTTTCAAAAATATGGTTGTCTATAGAATATTTAAAATTATGGGCAGATATGTTTGCCACCTGGAATGAAATATTTACCCTTAGTTGCTATACTTGAATTATTTGACAGACAAACGGAATTGTCCACAAATTCATTGATGTCCTTTTTGGTTGCGTTAATTCTAAGGCTCCCTCTGACAGACATTTTGCTTGTTAGTTAAATAATAAATAATTATTAGTGAATAATTGTTTTGAAGATTTTAAATTTGTTGGCTTTGTTGATTTCTTTAGAAGCACTCTCTAAATGGGCACAGAAAACATCTGTCAAAATATTTAAATTCACATTTATCGTATTAAAATTAATCAGGTTATTATAGCATTATTAGTTACAGCATTATTTGTTTATACCATCAGTGCATTTATACATAGTTTAGTGCATTATTTATTTATACCATTTATTTTGAACATTTAGTTAACTACAATAAATTATAAAATAAACAAAATTATATAGAAATAAATTTACAGGATTAGTGCACATATTGCCACAAACAAATGTATACATGAAAAAGTAGTACATAATATCAAAGGAAAAAATCACAATACAGATATTACTATTACACATCTCATAAATAAACACATACTTATCACGCTATTTATGCACATTTTGCACTCATGAAAGTTAGCTAGCATAGAGCCAATTTATAATTTCATTTAGGTTATCCTTTTCTAAGAAATTATCATTGCATTCAGTGCCTTTTGTGGTATCTTCTATCAGTGAACAAACAATTGTTTCTTCATGCGTGAGATGAAAACTGCTACTCACATTATGATTACTATATTTAGCGCATTATTTTGTCCATTTTCACTCCCTGCCACTGACTTTGTGAGGTCACTGGCCAAGACTGTAAGTCAATGGAAAATCGATTAAATGACAAATTTCATTAACTTTCTAGCTTTGTACGAATGGAAAAAACTGGAAGTTAAATTTGCAAAAATAATTGCTGATTATATGTCAGAATATAGTCCTTAGCCATAATAATGTTTCAGATCAATGCCCCCAGGAAAATTCTTATTCCTGTGTCATGAGAATTGTATTTCTGACTCTGCTACATCTACTTAAAGTTATACTGCATAATTGTGCTTTTCTTATCATTAGATTCACTAATTGAGATTATAACCGTTTTTACGTTTCTGTTTCATGAGATATTTAATGAGACTCCTGATTTTATTTTTTTAGACATAGAACTTTACCATGAGGAGACTTGGGATCTAATGTTACGGAGATGGTCGAAGCTAGAGAAGGATTTCAAGACAAAGCTAGAACAGTTTGATATCAGGTAAGAGATCAGGTCACGGTTATGAATTTCAACATCTCTTTTTGGAAAAGGGTGGGAACTATTGGTTTGAGTTTGGGATTGTGCTTGTGAATTCCTCTTGCTGTTAATTTTGTTTTCTTTTTGTTTTTTACTGAATCAATATGGTTTTGACCAACCAAAATTGAAAAAGAAACAGACATCTGTATTTCTTGAATAATGACATGTTTTTATGATAAATCAAACCACTCGGTAGAGGCAGTGGCATAGCTAATAGGGGAGCAAAGGGAGCAACCACTTCCCTAAGCTCATTTTTCACGCCTTTTGAACAATTTTTTAACTCTTTACTCACTTGAGCGATAAAAGTTGAATCTTTTCATTATTATTTTTTTAATCGAATGGACTTGGACGAATTCTCTGGAGTCATTACTTTATTTGACCAACCTGCCTCCTGTTTTTAATTTTACGTACAAAATAACAATAATTATATATTTCCTTTAAATTGTATCTTCCTCGTGTTTTGATTTTAAACTCAAAGTTAAAATGTATCATCAACCTGTTAAAAATTGTTTGCTATGTGTGTTGACGTGATGATAATGACGATGATGATAGATGATTTGTCCTGTATTACCCGTGCATTTTGTGTTTTGCAGCAAAATTCCCGATATTTATGACTGTATCAAGTACGACATGCAACACAATTTGAAGCACCTGAATTTTGATAAAACCGAGGAACTCTACATTTGTTCAAAAGCCTTGGCAGACATTGTTATTCCTCAAGTAAGTGAAGATATTTGTATTGTTTTGTCATCGACACACTTTTATCAGTTCAGTCAACAATTTGCAGCAAAATTTTTTTAAATCTTTTTGAGTGATTTGCCTTGACATGCATTGTCTAATAGTTAGTATTTGTGTTTCATTATTCCCAATTCTGCGACTTCATTATCGCAGTGAAAATTTTGGTCTCCTGTTTTGTGATTTGTACGGAAAGTTGCAGAATGATGTAGAGTTGCCAGTAAGTGTTGGATGTATTAGTGACCTTGACACGCTTAGAGTTTTGCAGCTTTGGAGTGAGTTTTCATATTTGATGAAAAGTATGGCGTTGTGATCAGATCTTAGATTAGACAAAAGAACTGACAATATTATAAAGATAACACAGCTATTTATTTATTTGGTACGTTTGGGCTGGCTTACTTCACACAAATTGGTCAAACTGTTAAGCAGTCGGTGCCCATGCAATGATTATTAACTAGGAACAATGTGGTTTTAATAGTATTTCGTTAGCTAACTTAATATGCTACGTACATACATTTGATAGGAAAACGGTATAGAATTGTTAATAGGATAGGCTAACAGGATCAGAAAAACTTATATTGTAATAATAATAATCTTTATTGAAAGTCGACTTTTGGATGAACAGTTAACATTAACTCAAAGAGCTATTATCGCCGACTGTAAATAACAATCTACAACTACATAACAAGGAGTATTATAACCCCACTTTTACCTTAAATACCACGGGCTAGTCAGGGCAATAGCACGTATCATTTTTAAAGTCTTTGGTATGACCCTGCCGCTGTATCGAACTGAGGAACAATTTCTTTACATTCCCAAATTAGCAAATGCAGTTGGATTGTGAACTAAATGGAGTAAATCTCAGGCCTGTTCTGGCATGTTAGCTGGTAGCTCAGCTGGTAGAGCATGGAAGTCCCAGCTTTCACGTTCAATTCCCGACTAGTTTCGCAATTTTTCAGTTTCTTTTTTCTCCAGCTCTACTCCCGCAATAGGTAAATCAACCGGAATGGTTTATAAAAATTCTGGCAATAACAGTAATAATTAATTTATAATTTCTTTACATTTTTGTTGGTTTTTAGATTCACTTGAGTTTATTCCTTTTCTCCCAGCTGAAGCCAGTAATCCTGTCAAAACACACCAAACATGTTCCTGTGTCATACTCATAATATCATTGAATCCTTAGCGTTTGATTTGACGTAGATTTTAACCTAACGAGAGCTTATTGTTATGCTTGGGTATATATTTCAGGAGTATGGTATAACCGTGGAAGATAAGTTGACCATATCGCAGGGAATTTGCGTACCGCTGTTGCGTAAAATCCGCGGAGATCTGCACAACGTTATGGCTCCCGATGAAAGTATAAATAGGTATGACAAGGTAGTGGCAGCAATTATGGGAACAGTGATGGCGGTAGTGGTGGTGACAGCAGTTGATGGGGTGATGATGAGGATGGTGATGGGAGTAGCACTGGTGGTGGCAGTAGTTGTGGTGTGGTGATGATTATACGAACATGTTTATTGAGCAGGGACGATCATTTTGACTGTCACAGTCATTGCCAATATTATAAATCAAGCCAAAAAAGAATTAAGACATTGATGGTACTAAAAATACTAAAGCACAAAATTTCATTACAAATCAGGCTGGCGTTAAAAAAAATTTGTTTCTGTCCTAAACTCATGAGCTCAAAAGATGTCAGTAGGGAGGCAGCTTTGTGAATGTTTAAAGCTGAATCATGGAATATTTAAAATCAATTGAAATCAAAGTTTGCTTATTTTCCACTGGTTAGCAGCAATGTTTTAAATTTTTTCAATGCACAATTTTTCACGCTTTGTTTTTTAGTTTTGCATTAGTAAATTATCGTATAAGTATCGATTATTGTGTAGTCTGCTTTTCTGTATCATGAACGTGTATGTTTTGATCATTATGGTATAAGGGCAACACTACTCGGTCGTTAATATGCAGATTTGGCAGAAAATTAGATACTTTTTAGCTTCCAACACAATGAGTATCATACATAATGGCAACCCTGGCCGAGAGTTAGCCATGGAAAAACAAGGTCACATCCTGCATACCCCAAAAGAACGATGTTATAATAATAATTGTGCTGTTATATTATTATTATTAATGTTTTAAATTACGCTTCTACATGACTGCGTCAAGTAAGTGTATGGATGTAAAAAGAAACTGTAAAATTCCCGGCCAGGCGCACAATAAAAATAATATTAGATGGAAACACAAATATTTTTATTGTCAGGCGCAAAATACTAGAATTTAAATTGCCAAAATAAACGTGAGTATAACTAGAAGAAATTGCAAAGAAATGTAAAAAACCTTTACCTTTTATATGAGATTCAGAAAATATCACAACACAATAAACAATTAGTCTATGTCTACATGATGGAAAACCACAGCAATAAGCATTATATGAATAAAAACAACTTTTACACATTTGCACATTCATCTATTTAATGTTTATGTTGTTGATAAGAGTAATGATGACCACATTGATAATACTACTAAAATTTAAATCTATCAATGATTTTGTTCAGAAACAATTCTGCTAGGTTTTGTAATGTTTAATATTTTTGTTTGCAGACTGAATCCAAAATATTCTAAGGGTGTGATGTCACCAGGACGACATGTTCGGACACGCTTGTACTTCACCAGTGAGAGCCACATACATTCGCTGTTAAACATTATCAGATATGGAGGACTAGTAGATGTGAGTAATCTTGTTATCTTTGTCATTTTTTATGATGTTGTATTAGTAAACCAAACTCCATAATTTACCGCTGCATTTTTGGCAAGGATGGACATTGTGTGGTAGATTGGGGGATTTCTTTGGTGTAGTGTTGTCTTAGAAAATACTGTACAGGTGGATTTATAACCACAATCAGACTGGTGGATTGATAGATGAATAAAACCAAGTCGGACTCGTGTATTCAAGTGGTCACCCCTACATGCAAAATGTTGTATGTGTGTACATGCACTAAGTATGGCGGCACCTAAGATTAATTTATCAAAATAAATAACGATTTAAAGTTAATTTGTTTAAAAAATAAAAAGAAATAGGAGTTATTGTTACTTTTGTATAACTAATAATTAAGTCGCCCAAGGGTTGTAATGTCGAACAGCTGTAAGTCATATAGGTCGTTAGTCGATGACAACCTGTATTGTTAATTTCTATTGATACTTTGTCGAGTATTCCAAAGTCAAATCTCTTACTTATCCATATGCAAATACAAAAGACAACTTTAATATAAATACGTTTTTCTCGTTTATTGTTTGAACTAGTTTGGAGAAACCTAAACTAAGTTAAGATTTTTCTCCAAAGGATAAGGTTAGTGTGTCAACTCGAACTTTACTGCATTTGTAGAAGCCAGCATCAATTTATTGTTGATGTGTGGGGAATTATTGATTTTCTTTCACAGGCAAAAAATGATGAACAATGGGGGAGAGCAATGGACTATGTCAGCTCCGTGTCTGAACTTAATTACATGACACAAATAGTCATCATGCTGTACGAAGATCCGTCTAAAGAGCCTCAGTCGGAGCACCGCTTCCACGTTGAACTCCACTTCTCGCCTGGTGCCATTTGCTGCTTACCTGAGCAGTGCAGTGGACCCGGATTCCGTCCGCAATCTCGTAATGAGAACTACGAGGAGGAGGGGAGCCCGGCTCAATTTTCTCCGCTGCAAGAGGACGAACATTTCTTCCTGCCAATAGAGGATACTGATAAGCCAAAGCATTCCACACGCAAGCAGCACTCGAGCGTAAGCATTGGTTTTGCCTATTGTACAGGGTGTCTTGAAATGGTTGACATTGTTTGCACTCAAAAGTTATTGCAATAAATCACAAACGAGTTTTTTGAGATTTTAGTGATTATGTTATTTCTTGTTTTGTCTGTTTCCTAAGGTTTATTACGTTTTAAACACAGTAGACACCACTTAATAGACTCATGGTTAATAGACTCACTCGCTTAATTGACTCAAAAATGCCTGGTACCTTCTGAAAATGTTGGAATGGAAGGCCGCTTCTATACAATTGTATATAACAACTATCGATAATTTACTCAAATAACTCCATACAATTGACTCAATATTTTTGCTTTGCATGCTTCAATAAGACACTTTCTTGTGACTAATAAGCTTTTATGACTGTTATATGACTCTTAATTCTGTACAGAATGGCACTACTTAAAGATGTACAAAGATGAAGAAGTGAGTTGTGATGCCAATCTCTGAAAAACATACTATCACTATATTTTAATAGCCATTAAATTTGTGAATGAGATATTAGTGCTCTTTATTCGAAATTAAATTCCCCATGTTGAGTTTTTTTGTTTTTTCTTACTTTCTTTGATTTCTTCCATACCAAGGAGGGGTGTCGTAGGTCGATCGTTTCTTGATCCTCTTTCTGTCGTGTCGTTTCTTAAGCAAACAAGTTTTGTTTTTGATAATCGATCTTTAATCTTGTTGATGATGTGGCTTTTTAATTGTTAGGAGATCATTAATGTAAATAGTAGAACCAGGATGGTATTTAAGACTGGGAATATTAATATAAAGTTTGCATATGATTTTGATATAAGATTCAATTAAAAGATTAATCCTATTTTTCTTGTGCTTTCAATTATTATATTATTTGTAGGAAAGAGCGGCCTCTGATTCAACCAAAGACTCCGAATCGCATTATAAACGTGTTCAATCAAGCGGCTCCATCGGTATGTTCAGAACTTATGTACGAACCTATACAGAGGCACTTGTTTAAGTGCCACCCTGTACAGGTGCACTTGCTTGCTTGCTGAATGTTTAACAATAGTTTACTGTCACCATAACTGGGATGCAGTTAATCTAGCATGTTATTTCCTGTTTTTTACACGTTGCTATTTGCTTACGGCATTGTTCACTAACAATTGTTTTGGGCTTTATACAACACTTTAAATTTAAAAGCATTGCCTCAGCATGTCCGTTAACTCTTTTTAATGCTTAATTATGACTATTTTCAACAATCCAGTATCAAATTTTTGATTAAGTTTAATTCTTCCTGCTTTGGGACGCTGAACTCACCTGGCATGGTTTTCCATATTTGGTTTTACTATGGGTGAACTCTTCTTATTTTGGTAAATTGTTATTAACCTGTATTTCTTACGAGTGGTTCTCAAACTCGGGCGAAGATATTTGACAGTGAAAAATAGAAATTGATATCGCCATGGCAGAGTTTTGGGTTAAAAACTTTTGCACTGAAAATTGGTATCAGTGGACATATTTAAAACTAATGATACATCATTAAGGTTAGTGCAGAATTGTTAAAATTTATAACTTCGTGTAAAAGAAGATAAATTGTTATTATCCTGATTTTGTAGGCGAAACCTTTTTTGACCTATTGTAAATTACACTTATGAAAAAAACAGCAAGATTCTACCGTGACATTAATTAGTTCAGAAAATGCTATTTTGTGGCTGCCAACATGTACGAACTTTGCACCTGTTTATTATGACATCACATCCTTAATTACATTTTGGAGTTCATACCATACACTTCAGTCCCGTGTTTGGAACGTTTGAGAACCACTATTTAACTTTTATTTTGTTGCATGATGCTTGTTTTTGGTTGCCGTGATGATTATTCTGCTTGCACTGTTGCTGATGCGATTGCCGTGGTTACCGTAGTGTCGAGTCACTCAGATCCGGGAATCACAGGTAAAAAGTTCAGATTTTGCCACAAGATGTCAGTCTTATTGCATGAAATATTAATTGGTTACATCATTCTAATACTGTAGTAAGTTTTTAAATATTTGATATTTTCAACTATAGATGGCAGTTTGAGTGCGGTAAATTCTCAAGCCTCTCTAGGTGGTGATCAGGAACCTCCGACTCCTTCTCCTCGTACTCCTCGTAACAAAGGACTTCGACGCCCATTGTCTTCAGAAGAGAATAATGGTTAGTGATTTTTAACCTTTCTCCTGTAGGTGGCAGCACAGATTTGCAAAAGGTTGGCAATTTTGCACAATTTGAAAATCAAATATGTTGTTTCGCTGTCGTGAAATGCGAAAAATATCGACTCAATACCAAATGAATGTACATTTACTTTAAAAACAAATGCAGTACACATAACAGGACTATTGTAGACAGTTAAGAAAGGTGGCAGTACCTGCCTTTCCATCACTGTGTTTTAAGTTTAACGGTGTTTCATAATATATAAATCCTAAGCAGTCAACTCAAGAACAATGTGTAGTTCATAGGGCTTTACATGCTTTCAATGCACTGTGGTCAAAAGTAGCTTTCCTTTGCTTATCATTTTAATGCAATTATCAGCTATTTGGCAAGCTATTGCAGAGACTCCTAAACCTGTGTCAAACAGAAAATGGCATAAGAAGTCGTCTGTAAACCATAAGGCGTCTTCCATCTTCCATAAGACATATTTCATAATGAGCATGTGCTTCTTGCTCTTTAAATAGTAAAGCATTTTGCTGTAATTTATTTTTTATGGAGGTGTGCTGGGATTAATAACTGCCCGAATACAGTCAAGGCATGCGAAAACAACTATTGTCTGCATTTACGCACCAACTGAAGATACAGATGAACAAGTTAAAGATGATTTCTACCAACAATGTCAAGATGTGCTGAATGACATCCCCAGCCATGACATCATTCTCCTCATGGGTGATATGAATGCAAAGATTGACAACAACAGACACGGATTGGAGCATGTAATCGGGCCACATGGATCAGCTCAAGAAACAAACAACAATGGTGAACGGCTCCTGATGTTGTGCAATTTAAATGGACTGTGTATTGGAAATACTTATTTTGCCCACAAAACCATCCACAAGAAGACATGGAGGTCACCAGATGGAAATACACAGAACGAAATCGACTACATCTGTATCAGCAAGAGATGGAGATCAGCACTGAAAGATGTGAAAGTATGTCGTGGAGCTGATGTGGGCTCTGACCACCACCTAGTTCAAGGAAAAGTGCAGCTCAAACTGAAAAAGATACAAAAGCCAAAAATCACAAGACCTTTTGCGGTTGAAAACCTGAAAGACCAACAAAAAGCAAGGAGTTTTGAACTTGCACTTAGCAACAAATTTGAACCACTACTACAAGCCAACGATATTGAAGAACAGTGGAAAATATTCAAAGAAGCAGTAACAGCAGTTGCAGATGAACAGATCGGCAGAAGAAGGGGTAACAGAAAAGAAATGTGGATACAAGAAAAAACTTGGGAATTAATTGATGAAAGAAAGAAGACTAAGCAAATGAGAGACCAAGCAAAAACACCAGAAAGCAGGAGTCAAGCCAATGAGCAGTACCAACTGGCAGATAGAGCAGTAAAAAGACGTTGCAGGAGGGACAAGAACGAATGGTTTGAAAAGAAGGGTGAAGAAGTTAGCAGCCAGCCATAATGATACCAAGACTCTCTACAGAATTGTTAAAGATCTAACGGGAACAGGAGGCACCCCAGCTGTGCCAATCAAGAACAAAAGTGGTGTGACTCTCACAACAACAGAACAGCAAAACGCACGATGGGTGGAACACTTCAAGGAAGTTCTCAACCAGCCAAACCCAACAACATTATTCAATTTTGAGAATGAAATTGGACAACAACAGCTAGATGTAAGATTGGACAACATCAGTGAACTGGAAGTCGAAACTGCCATCAAAAAACTAAAGAACAACAAAGTAGCTGGAGAGGACCAAATAACAGCTGAGCTCCTGAAACACGGTAATAAAGGGATAACACGATCAATGACAAAGCTCCTGAACAGCTGCTGGGAACAACAAAAGGTCCCCGAAGATTGGAGAAATGGAGTCATCGTGAAGTTGCCTAAAAAGGGAACCTGACAGATTGCAACAATTGGAGAGGAATAACTCTGATGTCAATACCTGGAAAAGTCCTGAGTATAGTGCTGCTAGATCGGTTGAGAGATGCTGTTGATATAAGACTAAGAGAACAACAAGCTGGATTTAGAAAAGGAAGATCATGCTGTGAACAGATATTCACTCTCAGAAACATCATTGAGCAATGTATGGAATTCCAACAGCCCTTATTAATCAATTTTATTGATTTCAAGAAGGCTTTTGACTCTGTTCACAGGCAGTCTCTATGGAAAATTGCTTCTCTGTATGGTATCCCACAGAAATTCATTTCAACCATCCAGAACTTTTACCAAAACAGCGGCTGTTGTATAAGAACACAAGAGGGAAACACCGAGTATTTCACCATCGAAACTGGAGTTAAGCAAGGTTGCATTATGTCGCCATTCCTGTTCCTACTGACGATTGATTTCATCATGAACAAGGCGGTTGATGGTAAAGATCTAGGAATGCAATGGAAACAACAACAACGATTGGCAGATCTGGACTTCGCTGACGATATAGCTCTTCTGGAAACATCAAAAGAAAGCCTGCAACAACTGACCACAAGTATGGAAGAAGTAGCGGGAAAAATTGGATTGAGAATTAGTCAAGAAAAGACCAAAGTTTTGAAAGTGTGGACAAACCAACAGAATGATGTACATATAACAGTGGGAGGCCAAATGGTTAAGAACGTTACCAGTTTTTCATATCTGGGCAGTGTGATGACCTGTAATGGAGGTACAGAAAATGACATCAGGGGGAGAATTGGCAAAGCAACAGCAGTATTTAGGAAGATGGGAAAAATCTGGACAAGCAAGAAAATTGACATGAAAATCAAACTTCGTCTGTACAACGCCATTGTGCAGCCAACGGCTCTCTATGCCAGCGAAACCTGGAAAGTCACAGCGGAGTTATCAAAGAAACTGAACGTCTTCCACCAAAAATGCCTTCGAAAGATACTAAAAATCTCCTACCGCGACCATGTCACCAATGTAGAAGTTCTTCAACGAGCGCAGTCATTGCGGTTACAAGATATAGTTACAGAGAGAAGAATGAAACTGGCTGGACATATTCTCCGTCTATCAGAAAGTCGCTACGCCAAAACAGCAGTACAGTGGGAACCACCTGGTGGGAAACGAAAAAGAGGTCGGCCAAAAACAACGTGGCGCAGATCCTTCAAAGAAGACCTTCGAGCTGTCAACAGACGTTGGGAAAACGTAGAGAACGAAGCCGCCGATAGAACTCAGTGGAAAATGCTGTCTGCCCAATGTGCATCAATGCGCAGGAAGGACTAAGGTCTAAGGTCTAAGGTGCTGGGATTACATTATATAGTAGAAAAGTCTCATTGTACATCTACAAATTTATAGGGTAATTTATGGGAGTTAGGCGTTCTAGATAACGTGTTTAATATAATGTAGAATGGCTTGTTGTCAAATGGGTATATTAGCTGTAATGTTTATTCCTGAACATTTAAGTAATTTTGCTCAGTACAGACGAGATATGTTTTGCAGTTTTTAAAAATTTATATTCCCATTTTCTACACTTGATATGATAACATATATCATATAGTCTGCATGTACCCAATAAGCCTTTTCACAGTTTCGTTGTGTGCACGCGCAGTTGCTGTGGGTCAAAGGTTAAGTGTACCGCAGCAGCGCATCTTAACTACAACCATCATGTGACATGTGGGTAAAGCAAAGCATCAGTTCAGTAACTTCAGGTGTTTTACGTGGACTTTACATAATTATGCATTAGTTTGTGCATAGAGTGATTTACTAACAGAATCTTGCTTTGGAACAAGAAAAAATGAACTAGGTAAGGTTCTAGCTAGCTGTTAAAACATGTTAAAACTGTTACTGTTACAATAGCTTTGACTGCGATGTGTACACAAATGCGTTGTCTGGTACATTTAACCTCTGACCTTTCCCCGATCATCGTCAATCGCTAGAACTGTGAAAAGGCTTGTTGCAGTATTAGATAATGTCGTGTTTAAAAAATTGCTTTAGAACATTTAGGAGACCATTGTGTTATGAATTTGAATTATATAATTTGAAGTAGCACGAATACACTAATTGTTTCATTAATAATAAGCAAAAACGCCTTACAGCAAACAAAAGTTAATGACCAAATTCATTTAGCAAAAAGGCGTCTTATGAACCGCCAAAAATGGCTTTCAAGGAGTATACTGCAGATTATGACTGACGGCATACGGTAAGTGGCTCACTGCAAATGGATTATCTGTGGACCACTGGTTAACACATGTTCATTTTTTATAAGGCGGCCTCGCAGCTTGCACTTTACCGATTACGTCCAGCTCTGCGTGACATCAGCCTAATACTTCAGTTATAATTTTGAGAACGTATAAGAAAGCCTTTTTTATTTAATTCACATTTTTTTCTAGTTTCAGCTTCAAAGCGAGAATCAAGGACATTACGACACTCTGTTGCCTCCGGGGCGCCTCAGGTACCTTCGGGTAGTTTTCCCGGTGTGATGTTAGGTGTGTAATTAAGTAGTTGATTCATGAATTATTATAATAATTACACAAATTTGATTTGTTGTTACTATGTTACAGTAATGGCACATTGTGTTTTTCACCTCTACACAACTTCATACTAGTTTTGTTGAGCAAAAAAATAAGTTTGAATTAAATTTTGTTCATCGTTTTGCAGTATGTTTGCAAACCTGTGTCCATAGTTATGTAAATCAAGCAAATTGGTTTTTTGACAGATTTTTTAGGCTTTTTTATCAAATATGCTAATTAAAATTGAGCTTTAGCATTCACTCGTAGTGACAATGAAACTTATTCAATTAATATAATCAAAAATTAGGCATAATTTAACTTGCACAGCTCTACTGGGTATTAAGAAATGAGTGACCCCTCTGCCTTAGAAGAAAAAACAGACAAAAGCATGAGAATGAGAATTTAATTTTAAATAAAGAATGCTTGTTTTTTATATTTTGGTATTTTTTTGGTACTGCCAGCATTTCATAGAGTCTGGTACCCTGACACATCTTTTTTCAAGAGCTTCTTTATAATCTTTGATTTTTTTAATTTTTACAGCTAAAAATTTATTCGTATTGATCATGATTATATAATCTTATGGTTTACTTCTACTCATGTATAAATTTATATATTTATTTTTTGTGCCTAATAAATAAAAATAAATAAATAAAACTAGAATTCTAACTAGAACTAAAAAATGGGTTAAATTTTCAATATTATAATCATTAAACTACTGAAAACATGGGTTACTTTTGAGTTTAGGGGTCTAACATCTCTTAACACCCTTTAATTTCGCACATGATGCAATAAGCGTATGCATTAATTGATATAGATGCTTGTGTATTGTTTTCCATACCCGAATTTAACATAATTCACAATTTTGTAGTTTCGTTTACTTCAACACCTATGCACAGCAGCTGTAATCCTTTTTAGAGTGCATGTTATCTAATGAAATTGGCACAAAATTTCATAAAGAAAATTAAAAACAGAAACTTTTTGGGATATGCAAAAATCCTGTAAGCGATTCCACCATACCCTATGGTGACCAATGTAATACATATATGTAGTAGTTTTTCCTTTCACAATAATCTACGCAAAATATTGACATCTATTGTAAGTTTTTCTAGTGTAATTAACATGAAATCTAAAATTCCGATCTAAATAATTCAAATCACGTTCATCTAAACATTGTATGTACTTGTTTGAAGAGTGAATTGCACTTTTGGTTAACTAGGCGGTTCCACTAATACAAGTTGTTGTATTAATGTGAACCAAAACAACGTTTATTTGTGCCATTTGGCATATTTTTTGAACACAGATGCCTCCCCGATGGCGTCTCCGCTTGGCTCAGAGATATCTTTCGGGTTTCCATTTCGAACTCATCGAAGTTACTCGTGGCTGTGTTGTGGTAAGGGGACCAGCGTGTGGTGACAGAGTGTTTAACAGAGATGAATTTGGGTTTTTTTAACCTGCCTAATAATGTACCCCTCGTTCTGCAGTTACTCCACACTTTTGTTTGGTGAAACTTGAACGAAGTGGGTTACAATGATAACTTACTTATGATTACATCGTGTTGTTGTAATCTAATTATGCCCGTAAAATTAGCATGTATGATGTATCACGTGTGAGCTATCAGAGCTAAGTGAGTCTCTGCTTTGTAAGCATGATCTGTCTAATATAACTAGTTTTCTTTTATGCTTTGCCTAGTGAGGATAGGGTACTGCTATAAATGGCTTAGTGGATCCGTGAGAAGTGTGTTTGTGTGGGAGAAAGGGGAAACCTTTGATTTGCTTTCCATTAACACAGCTTGAGCACTGGATTATTTTGCTGTGTTTTAACACATTTTTTTCCAAGCAATTGTCAGCTGTTATCAAAGGTTGTCAGGTTTTGCATTTCAGCAGCTTTCGATCGGTGGTGCTAGATTTACCCTACATAATTATGCAACGGGTTGAGTTTTACATTTGTTTACAAGTTGGTAACTGGTCGTAAGTCATGGGAGCATAGTTTACAAGATAAGCTTGGTTTTTGCATTGAGGTTCTTTTTGCTTCTTACTCTAATCGTGTGTTCAATACAGTCATGTACTCCCGTGATTATGGAGGCAACTTGTTTTTCGAAAGTTTTTTTTTAGTTTATCGAGAAGCAGTCATCAGTCATCCTAACTGCTCATGTCATCAATGTCACTCAACTAATTGGATAAACATTTATACCATCATACATTTATGCCTTAATTGTTTGTATATTAATTAGTTATGTCTTACCTTTCGAAGTTTTAATCACTTTATAAAAATTCTGGCACCAAATTGATTAATCAAACTCATTTATGTAACTGAACACTCTCTACTTTTTCCTACGATCATAGCATGTTCTGTGATTGACCCATGTTGATCAGTAATCTATATTAAGAAGAGAAACGGTCCCATCATTGATCCTTGTGGGAATCCGTGTATCCTCCTGAATTTAACTGTATCATAAATTTGAACTAAATCTAATGTATATTAAGAAGAGAAACGGTCCCAACACTGATCCTTGTGGGAATCCACGTATCCACCTGAATTTAACTGTATCATAAATTTTAAACTAAATGTAATGTATATTAAGAAGAGAAATGGCCCCCAACACTGATCCTTGAGGGAATCCACTTGTTATTGTGAATTTTTCTAGATCATAAATAGTACACAAATATACATTTAAATTTTTATGTTATTTAACATTTAAATCAACATTTATCAACATTTAAATTTATATGTTATTATTGGTTTTATTTTCTGTAATTAGCATGTTTATTAGCAGCCGTGTTGATGTTTTTAACATCTATTAATTATTGCTGCTGTGGAATTTAATACTACTAACTCATTGGTTTATGAACTAGTATCCGAAAATCTCACAATGCTTCTATACTGATGCTTATCAGTATGTTGATGCTTAGATTAAGCTTTTGATATCTGCCACTTATCAATAAAATAATTTTTCTCATATTCTTGCAAGAAATTCGCCACTATAATTAGCATCATTGAAATTTTTTTGTCATTTCTTAAATTGTGTATTTTTCTTAAATTCTAGTTATTCTATATTAGCAATATAACTTTATGGGCAAATTACCTAAAATCTAGTTGGCTTCCTTTCTTAAAAAAACGGTAAACTTCTGTTCAAAATAAGACATAACTGTTCTAAGACCTCGCATAAATGCTATGGTCCATATGTGAAAATAATAAATTAAAGGATATTATTGTCATTACAGGTACTATCACATCAAATGCCGGCACACTTTTTAGTACGAAAGTTATAAGTGGATCGTCTAGTGCACCGGATCTCTCAATACTGGAGCGTGGTCCTGATAGTAAGTGATCCACTTTTCCCGCAAAAGACTTGCTCGAGCATTTTTTGAATATAACGAAATTATTATTGTGTCCAAGGAAAGAACAGACTTTTCCCTGCCTGAGCTGTTCTTAATCTATGACTTGTTTGGGTGAATGTTGCACGTTCAAATCAAATTCAAACCAGCTTTTTAGCTTAAATTCAATTCGAACCTAAAATTATGAATTCGAATGATTATGCGCTTTGACTACATATGTTCTTTGTCATTAAAATTTTTGAAACATCGTGCAGTCAACACAGTTCAGCTGCAATTTCTGTGCACAATTTTTAAACAAATTATTCGTGTTTTTACTGCAGAACAAGTGAAGTGATATACATGATCTTTGTAAAACTGTTTTTATTAATGAATCGAAGATCTATTCAAAAATCATAAAACTGAATTCAAATTCGATTTGGATTCCAAATCTGGAAAATCGGTTTGGTTCGAGTTCAAAAGTCAAATTCAATTTGATACTAATTTATTGTCTGGTAGAGAACACTCACCCCTAATTAGTGGACAGTAAAATATTATATTGACCTGCCTTCGCAATTTCGCTCTGAACTGACGCCATCTACCGAACATTTTATTAAACATTTGTGAATGGCGTTAAAAATGTAAACATTTCCATGATAGATAAACTGCAAGTGCCATGTTTGCTTTTTTTGACAAATTTTCTAATCGTACGGTGAATGCAACGTCATTTTATGGATGTCTGCTTAGAACGTTGGTTATGCTTTATATTTACTCTGCTTTTTTCCTCTAGCTATTGATCCAAAGGCCGGTGTACCTGCCATTCGACCACTAGAGACGCTACACAACGCCCTCTCGATGAAACAAGTTGATTCATTCATGGAGCGAGTGATCGTCTCAGCCACACAGAGGACTGCTTCGTGTCAGTCCTTCACTTCTCCTCCGGGAAACGGTAAAATGTTTGCAGCCATCTCGCCGTCGATGACACCTGCAGGAGGTGTGTGTCTTTTTTTTATGTTTATTAATCTAATTAAAGCCATTTAGTATCATGACATGGGACTATATTTTTATTTATTATTTAAGAAGCTATAGTTTACATTAAAGTTCACTTATATATAGCTTAAAAAATTGGTCTTGAAATTTTATGCAGCTCATGTGCTGTCTTATTACATACAGGGCTTGCATTAGCAGTAACAATGTATAAAAGTCATCTGAAAAAAGTTTAGATAACATTATGTAAAGTTTGAAAAAATAGTCACAGCATTCGTAGCATACACTTCACCAACTAAACAAAATTTTAAATTACTGTGTCTTGTCGGTAAGGCTAAAAGTAATAGAGCTTTGCACGGGAACTTTTTGAGACTTGGTTTAACATTGCCTTTTCTTCCCCTGATTTACGTTATCCTTAATTGATGTTATGTGTAATGATGCGGTCGGAACAGTATCGTGGGAGATTTAAAATAAAAACAAGCAAAAATTACTTTTAACGTGAATGCGGTACACCATTAAAATTGCTATAAACGAAGATACAATTTTTTACGGGGCGACTTCTCTGAAACCTACTTCAGGAACCTCTTTTCTTGTTCTTTAAGTGAAATGAAGTAGATTGATCTGTTACGCATAAACATTGATATTTGCAATTAGTGATCTTAACGGGTTAGTGTTATCAGTATCATCAATTTCAGTAAAATACTATCACTGTATTTCCTCTCACACAAGTAACTAAAAACAACAGAGCAGGATTGTGGTCTCGATTTTTAATAGCCATTAGCTAATGATTTGAGAATAAATAAGTGTTACTACTGCTAATACCATCTAGACAAGTAGGCAGTCAGATAAACAAAAACTTTTTAAGCTTGGACAATCCTCCAAAAAAAACAAATAATCCACTAGCACAATTAAAAAAAGATCAAACTTCCTTAGATCCATGTTAGCTTACTAATGACCAAATGTTTGTAAATTGAACAATTTGTCAACGTGGCAATAATGCCAACTAATAAGACATGGAATTAGATTATAATAGTATCGTGATTTTGTATTTTTGTTTATATTATGAAGAGAGATTTTGCTAGATCAAAGCAACAATGTGAGAGTTGCATGTCACAGTTGTGACAGCAAGTATGTAGGCCTGACTACTAGGCAACTCCTATGTAGAATAGTTAAACATTTGACTGAAAAAGCTAATTTCAAAGTGTAAATTTATGCCATTTTTAAACACTGTTTCAAAGTTTTTAAGCAAAAAACTGGGTCATAAAAAAGATACTATGAAATCATTTCCATCTCTTTTAGGTGCAAGTGGATTTTCTAGTGCTGGAGCTTCTAGTCCAGGTGGTCTCCACAAAGAGTACAATCCGTCAGACTTCATGAGCAAACTTTCTGAACTCATGGATGCCGGTGGGCCGTCTCGCCCAACCAGCTAGTAGTAGTTTCTGTCTCCGGATGAACCTCAATACAATAAACCAAAGATTCTCAGCTTTGGACAAGTCTCATTTGTGATATTTAACGAGTGTTTGTCTAGTTAAGTCCCACAAGTTTTTAAGCTTTCTTATTGTTTCCTTATTGCTGTCTTTAAGCTAAATGCACTTCTGACTTGTTCCACTGACAGAATAATTCTTGTTTTTAGTACATTAGGTTGCCATCATCAAATGTAAAAATTGCCTTTTAGAAGTTAAAAATTTCACATAGTAAATTATTAGGAAAAAACTACTTAATTTTATAGTTTTCCGTGTCATCTTTGACTTCTAAAACTCAAAACAACTCGCGTCTCCTGTAACAGATAATATTTGCAGATCTTGTGAAAACTTTCTGGATGTAAGAAAAGTTTGACTAGCAATAGAGATAGACTAAAGTGTTTACTGTACACACTTTTAGCAAGGCCCATAGACAGCACAGAAAACTTTTTCGTAGTGGTTTATCTTGTAAATCATTTCCCCCTAATTTCAAACTTCAATAAAGTTCCATTTAAAATTTAAAATTGAATGCATCTTTTCTTGTGCATTTTTTTACAGGAAAATAGAATGAAAGATCAGTGTTAGAAGCATAGAACTTGTTTTGAGGTGCTGTTCTAATGCATTATTTGTAATCTGCCCAATGGGTGTAAAACCCTTACATAAACGTGTTAATGGCATAATCTAAAACTACTTAGAAAGTAGAGAACTGGGGGGGGGGTGTATAGGTGTGCCAATTTGAGGATTAACGGGTAGTTGTATAGCTGGGAACAGTTTCAGAAATTAGAATAATTTGGCAGTGTAGCATATTTCATTGTGACGACTGTAAGTTATGACAGTTGAGAACAGTTGGTACTACTGTGCACTACAGTTTACCGTGCTTCTACTGTACTAAAACTACTGTGCTTCTGACAAATCCTGCTGTTATAGATATAGAAGTAGATTGGTGACCACCTTTTTGTCTAGTGTTGTGATAAGTTATTGTGATATGTTTTAAACTAGTTCGTGTTTTGATTAATTAGTTTGACATTTAGCATGTAAATGAATGAATGCGATTGCAGTGCACAACATTGCTTTAGCAATCATTAGCTAAACATTTTGTTCTTAACATTTGGATTATAGTAATGTAGAAACCGTTTGCATTATAAATGTTAATGTGTGCATCCAGTGTCGTGACACTGAATTATTGCTAGTCTAGACGCGTGCGTCCATTGTCCTGACACAGAGTTATAGCTAGTCTAGATATGTTGGTCAAGTTTAGCGTGTAGACAATTAAGTTTTTTCGAGTCAGTGTAATGGCTTTTGGTTATACATTGCTTACGTTGTCGTTCAAATTGGATATTGATTTTAGTCAAGCAGCACAATAATGATTTTACCCAAACAGTACACTAAAATGCACCTGCTGGACTAGTGTTGTTAAACTTAGTATTCAGTGAATTAAATGAACTCTGAGTTAACGTACATGTACAAGTGTTTATAAGTAACGCACATACGAGTAAAAGCCATCTGACGAAACTTCAGTTTCCATATTTCACACTTGCAGTTAATCTTAATAACAGAGTTAAACGCGAAATTTGAAGTGCGTCTATTGTGAAGACTAGGTTACTCATTTTTCCCTGATGGGATTTCTCCCCCTGATGACTCTACTTATGTGTTCTGTACGGCTATGTGGTTTTTTACTGTTAATATTCTTTCATGTTTTTTTTTGTTTACTTGTGCAGTTATCTTTATTTGAATTACAGTCGCACCTCTTTATACTGCCTACTTTGAGACTGTGAAAAAAGTTGGCGTTAAGCCACTTTGGCATTATAATGAGGCGCATTCATACATGTCAATGCAAATACAGACGTTTTGCCTTGTCAAAAATTTACTAAGCGAGATTGGCGTAAAAATAACCTTGTAATCCATCATTAAGTCCGGATTAGCGCGACTTTACCTACTTATGGGGAATATTTGTTTGAAACAAAATGTTCTTGCAAATTGTGAATTTCAGCTTTACTTCCAACTGTTTGAGCATTTCTGCATGATTACTTGTTTTCTCTGCATCTACAATCCTTTTCATGTATTGCAACACATATTTGTTAACTTAACGAGTTTTTCAAGTTACGCACAATTGTTAGTATTGTCATGTTGTTGCAGTGTTCTAATGCAGTAATACAAAGTAGATAAAGTAGGTAGAGAGTGCATGTATACTTCTTGCACATGATGTACAGTATTTATTATTGTAAATACAGAAATTTTATGTTCTCTCATTGTAATTTGTAAATGTGTTTGTTCAAAGAATGTTTGTGCCAAAAATAAAAAGGTTTTCTTCAACACGAGTAGCATTCATGCGTAATTATGATTTTATTACGAATTTACCATTCAAGCTTTCAAGTTTTTAAACAAACCTTATTAGTAGCTCAGTGTTGCAGTAGAATGTGTTACAAGATAATTAACGTTGTTCTATATAATAATTTAACTGTTATTATACACAACAATACCAGAATATGATACTTGCGTTATTCTTGTTAATCAAAGTTAGCTAAAAATGTGTTAAAGATGCTGAACAACAAATTGGCAGCAAAGGTTGTTGGGTTTGTACCCCAACAGTTCCTAGTTCAAACACAATGTGTTGCCACAGTTTATTCCAGATATTTTTATCACATTTTGATAAACTTAGCTCTTTCACATTAGCTGATTTTCACAATGCGTAATACTGAAAGCACAATCTTGAAAAAGATCATATTTCTCAAATGGAAAATTATATCTGAGCAACTACTAGTCCTAAGCTTTTTTTACAAGTTCATCTTGCTAAATAAATTTAGACACTTACATAAGAGGTTGAGAAGACACAAAACAAAGGTAAACATCTAGAAGAACTGGCAAAAACCCAGCAGAAAGCTGTGACAATTTCAAAAAAATGCACCAATTCTTGAGGCCATTTTGAAACTGAAATGGAAGATGTTCCACATCAAACTTATGGAAAAACACTGGACTTGATACATGTGTTGCTAGTATTGTATACCTTTCAGCACTAGACATTGCACAACAATATAATTCTGGCATGCAATCGAATCTAAGATTAATTGTAAATAAACAATTGCTGAGATCAGCTAACAAACTATCAGCAAAAATTAACAAATAAACATTAATAATATTAATAAAATTTAGCTGCATTTAAACGACTACATGCAAAGAAAATATAATAAACATTGAAAAAGCTGCTAATGTACAAATCACGACATCGCGTATGCGATAGTATATACATAATATATAAACAAAATGTACAATACACAGATACACGCATATATACATATAGCTACAAACTTATTTCACATTAATAGCATATTATATAAAACATTCAAAACAGGAACAATAACATTAAAGCCAGTAACTGATTAGCAGGACTCTTACGTTAATTATAAACTAGTCAAACACTGCAAAAAATTCTGTACCAAGTGAAAACTGTGTGAAATGATAAAAGTCATTAGACCCGTATACTAACCAATAAGGCGCTAGCTAAAAAAATGTGAAACCCAAACTTGGATTTGAGCCTGTATGGGTTGCACGGATATGAATTAATCCACTAACTGTTTTTGTAGTGTGTGTGAGTGGGTATTAATTTTTTTCAATACTTATACAGAGGAATCTGGAGTGATGCTTTACTGACAATTCTGTATATTTAGATAAATATGTTTGTAGAAAAAAACTTGCATGGCTGTAGTGTGCAGGATTTGAAGCAAAGCGAATGGAATTCAACTTCGAATTACACGATCAGTATTCTCGCTGAAAAAAAGATAGTAGATGTTATACAGTTCATTCTCTCTAAGAACCTTCTCCAAGATCCCCACAAGCATCTCCACATTGGTTTCCGTACATGGTGTTTGGTGAAAAGTTCGAACAAATCCGATGGGTGATCTAGAAAAAAACTTATTGCGGGGGCCGGATGGACCATTCAAGAAGCCAAACGTTCTCTATTACACCCTACATTGAAAGCTCTTTCCGATGATATATAGCACACCAACTGTCGAAAATACAGCACCCTATCTCTAAAAATCCTGTTCTTCAAATCTTAGATTACATATTTTGCAAAAATGCATAAAAAAGGAAATTTTTGGCGCTCTTTCACCCCTCGTTCCTCAAGGACGCCCGGATGAAAAAATGACCTCACTATATGCCCCCATGGTTCATTTCATATATAATTTTTCACAAATGGTTCAGTATTTGTGCAAAAAATGGCACATTATATAAATGAATCATTTCATAATAAAAATATACCAGGAGAATTAACAATATTGGATTAATGTACCTAAACTGACAAAAAATTGCACAAAAATGTGGTCACAACAACATATAGCTTAAAACAATTCAATATGTGTGATTTTACATCAGTGCTCAAATGAAAAGATGAAATGGCCACTGATTTTTAACACTGACTACTTGATATACATAATACAGCAACCTAATATACATAATTGCTGTCTTGTAAAACGAAATGTTACTAACCTGGTCTGAACGAGAATGAAAGTATTGCTCATTTCTACTTAACCAAAATTTTACATCTTAGTTAAATGTGCGAATAATAGCTTTTCATCACAACGAGATTCACACATTTGTCAGCTAGTATCACACCCAACATTCAAAGAACGTAGGCCAGAAAACGTAGCTTTTAGTGAATAACAGACAACATTTTAGACCAACAAAGTCTAAACTAGCAACGTCTAATTAGAATATCAGAAAAACAATTGCATCAAAGCACATAATAAGATCTTTTGGACTAATGAGCACAGATTCATAGTCAACTAAAAACATGCATTAAATACTTTTTTGTTTTTGTGACAAACAAACTATTATGGACAATTTCCTGTCCGAAATAAAATCAAAGTGACAATGAAATTGTTCATGCCGTGTACTTCGCTACAAATTTATGCAGCATTTGGCCCGGTTAGTAAGTGGATAAGTGACAGCCGAGAACTTCTCGCCATTTCTTTCACTGAGAGCGTTTACAGGGTCATGCATACCATAGCAAACATGGTTAAAAACTGGTTTTCCGTTTCAGCTAAGCGGATCATCTTTGCCACTGTGGACACTACCTATCCTGTCACAACCAAAAACCTTAGCCGTATGATGATCATTGAGTAGATTCATGCATGTAGTGTGTTGGAAGTATCGAGTTCTTGGAAATCTTTGCAATATTGGCAGAAATGCCGAGATCAATAAACAAAGAATGCTGGAGTGATCATGAAAATGATCCCACGAAAAACAAATTTAGAGGAAGAGCAGGACATTCATGTGCACGTCTGTTGACCTGGTTTAAGCCACTCCGTCTAATGCACTGATCTCCTCCAAAGACAACTTCAGCCGATGTTGAAGGTTGGGAAGCCAGAAAGCCAAAGAGTTCAATAAGTATACCTTGTCCCCTCAAACAGAGAAAAAGTTTGCACAAAATGGCACATAAATTTTATGGCACATTAGTTAATACTGTTATCTGCAATACAGGTATTGTACAATAGCCACAAGTTCATGTTCTCGATATACGGAAATGAGGACAAAGCATGTCATACATAAATACTAGGCGACTAGTACTTAGCTCACACAACAATGACAGTCACATCAGCCACAAAACTACGGAAGGAACACCAATTAGATTTTCACTACAGAACACCCGTTGTACATTTGCGAGTTCTGTGTATTTTTTCACCGTAGCGTAGGAATATTTCTACTCAGTATGCAATGGAAAGATTCACATGCCTTTAGTGGCTTACGGTGTTAATTTCAGAGGCAGAAAAATCAGGTACCTCTGTGGTGTAAAGGTAAGCGCACCTGCTAGGAAAAAGAAAGGTCTTTGTTTCGAATCCCAGTGCAAGTGCAAAACTTTTCAGACCTTCACATTGCTTTCATGCATTTATATTATTAAAACTTCATCATATACAACTAATGACCAGTATCCATCTCCAACTTGCTATTAACAGTTATTCAGTTATGAATTAGGTATGAGTTATTCAGGTATTGGTGCAAATCCAATTAAATTGTAGTGCTCACAGCACGAATTTGTGCAATTTCCGTAAATGGCAACGCAGCAAATCACACTGAAAGCGGAATTGAGTTAATGAAAAAACATGTTGCATCGCAAAAGAGAGTAAAGTGTGCAAATCTGGAAGCCCTTAAAAATTATGACTACACGTTCAATAATAACACAATCGAAAATTTTCAAGATTTTGACCAAAGTACAGTCTCACAACATTCTTAAACATTGCCAAACATCACAGCTTAACTTATTCACCACACTGCAAAAACTTAATTGCCAGGAGTTTGTCAAATGCAGGAAAATGCCCGACTCCAAACTGTACCCTTAAGTATGACGACAAGCTCTATTTACAACAACAAGAATATTACAAAATCAGAACCTTTACATAAGCTCACAGACACCACAAAATCTACTTGGCAATTAGCAAAATATTACATCACACTTCTACACAAATTATCCTCCAAATAATTAATTTACAAAAATGAGCGAAAGACATTGCTTACTGCTTGGTACTTTGGGATATTTACAAAGTTTGGTCACCTGACTGACATTCTTTCTCATCTGACTCACATAATACCCGGAAATTTCTCTCTTTGGAACAGTTATTCCAACTATCCCGTCTCTTGCAAATAATCTTCTTCTCCGCTCGAAATCTCCGACGGACGATGGTAATTAGAGGTCAAACGCTGTCGTCGTCTCCACACCGTGACCACAGCCGCGACTACCCCCAAAATCACCGCCATGCCGACACAAATGCCAACAACAATAAAGGTGTTATCTGCAAAAATGAAATGCGCATCATAGTTATAGCACTCTAATTTCAGCGTTCAACGATTTAAAAAAATTCTAATTCTTGGTTTTTACATTCAGACCTTTCCATTTGACTGCGAAAAAAATGAAATACATACGTCCTTAATTAGCACAAAAATTTTTGTTCAAATTAAGAATAGCTGTAGCAGCACATTTGATTCATTTAGTGCGTGACTGCAGCAAGGGTAACTATTATATAAGCAATCGCAAAATCATTTTATTAAAAACTCATCAAGCGAAACACAGACCTTTTTTATTGGTTACATTACTCTTTCCCTTAGCTTCTATACTGACATCGGAAGTATTTGTGGCAGGTTTTGATTCACCTGCAAAGAGACAATAAAAATTTTGAATCAACCAAACCGTGTAAACCACTCAATTTTGCAATGTTACCTAGATTTATAATGAAGCTGCTACTAAAGTAACATTAGACTCAATTAGTCCCTGAAATGATCTCAGTGCAAGAGGCTACCATTAGTTCCTTGTAGTCAACCATGGCACACAGTAGTACGCAACCTTTGTATTGATCATGGCTATATAATTTTCTGTTTACATTTACTCGTGTATAAAATGTATATATTTACTTTTGTGCCCAATAAAATATTTTAATAATAATAATAATAATAATAATAATTAGAAACTTAAAATTTGAATAACAGTTCAGAAAAAATAGAAATCTTCTAATTGATGCATTTCAGTCACAGGGAGTATTTGTTAATATCCTTCTTGAACAGTGGTTGTAGTAAACACATAAACAATTTTCTAAGCAAATTCCACAGATAAGCAGCCCTGGGGAAAACTGAATTTATAATCAGCCGTTCTGCAGTCTTACCATCGTCTGTTTGAGCAGCACTATTAGCTTCCTGCCCAGGCTCCTCCACTACATTATCTTTCTTTGGCATATTATCAGCTTTTTTGTTTTCAGTCTCACTTATCAGCTGACTTCCATCCTTCACTGACTCATCATCTTCTTCAACTGGCTTCACATCAGCTACCATTTCATCAAGCGTGTCTCCGTTCCCTGCTTCGAGATATCGAGGCACCTGAGAGTCTATGTCTTCATTGGTAAGCTCATCATTGATTGGCTCGGTTTCGGTTTCAGTCTGTCTTTCTCCTTCATCTAAATATGCCGTGACAGGGGGCACATGGGTTGTAGCGGCGACAATCATCGGGATGGTACAATCCGTCACGGAAATTCTCTCATTATCAATCAGTTTTCTTTCTTGCCATGCATCTCCAATGTACGGCACTCTCATGCGCCCTCTACCGGTAATACTGAAAATTACGGCTCCAGGTTCACTCTGTATGTTGACCTTTAGAAAGCTTTCTGCTTTAAAAGCGCTCCCTAGGGAGATTTTTAAACCTGAAAAAAACAGTAGTTACAATAAATTGTACTGCAAAGTAGTTTTTAGTTAGCATGATTTACTACCTAGGCAAAGTAGAGTAGTTCTGCAATGATACACCTAGGTTGCAATACTCATGATACACCTGAATTAATGTCTGCAGAATTATAAAAAAACTATATCAAGCTGCTGATAATAAATGCTAAACATATAATTTATAAATCAGCAGTTTTAAGATTGCCAAATGCTAAAATAACTCGACAAACTGTTTGATTTTTCATTATTACTTGTGCAATGTGTAGGCTACTGCTTGCATTGTAAGCCACCAGAAAAGCAAAACATATCAGTACTTTAGGTTTAAAAGTTGTGGTTCATAAACACCTTGCTTTTTCAACTGCTTTGGCTGTTAGTAATGCCTGTTAAATCAACTACTGGTCACTGCACTGATGTTTTTACATATCTACGGTACACTCTACAGCTGCAGCATGAATTACTTCACATCATTTTTCATCATACGGTCAAGTGCGTGCTAATTTGCTATATATAATTGACTCAGATTATCATGATATGGGTGCACTTTGGCAATATGCACAGCATAGTAAAAGATATCACGATGCATTGATACATCAACATATCGTTACAGGTCTAATGTACAGTACAAAAGATCTGAACAAGTGTTAGGAGATGAGCTAGTTAGTGATTTGAACAAGAATTAGACACATCATTGGATAAAACATGTAGTGGGAATAACTTAATGCTCACTGTATTAATGTACACTACAGAATTACACAGTATGTCAAAAAACTTCTACTACGGGTACAGTATGTGGTGTAACATTTCATTCTGGTAAGAATTTTGTAGTGCAGTAAGTGCTGTACACTTGACCCCTTTAGAGGTGGATGGTACTGACTGGGTGTAGGGGGTCTTTAGAAGGTGAACGTTTTATACATATTAGATAAACATTTTATCAGTCACAACAATGTTAATATTGTGTTATCAGATATTTTTTAAAAGAAAATAAAGTAACAATAATACTAAAACGTAAAGATATCAACAACAGCAACATATAATACATTTAAAAATAAAAATTTACAACATTACAAATTACATTACCATAAATATCACAAACAAAGTTATAATATTCTGATAAAACTACTGCTTAATTGTATTTAAAAGTTTTTGCATTCATAACAACAGACTACATTTACAAATCACTGCTAAAGTTATTTTAAAGTATTTGCACATATAAATATGAAAACCTAGGCATACAATACTTTGAAGAAAATTTTATGTACCTAAAAATGTCTCCTTTATAATATAAACGACACGACAACACTGAAAATGGTTTTCTAACCTGGAATCCGATGCTGGTCCCCATCTGCAAACATATTGGAAAAGTTATGAACATTGAACTGAGGCGCATCACCCCATATGAGCACAGTAGGTGGCTCCTCACAGTGGAATAATTTGAGACCACCGGTAAAGTTCTTTGCCTGAAACCAAATACAGTTTCATTGAAACTTACAGAAATACTAGGCAACGATAATCAGAGCACTGTGCACAAAAATTACCACCCACAATATTGCCAAATAAATGAAATACGATATTGCACACAAAGAGTCGTACAAAGTGACATGTAGTACAATAACATTTCTAAGCACCTATCTAAAGCTATATACACACAAAAGAGGTTATAGCAACAGGTGTCACCTTCAAAAGCCTACATGGCGACTATGTCCTTGTGTGCGAGAGGGGCTGACTTAGCCACTCCAGATATAATTCAAATACGGAAGTGCCTAGTTACACAAAAGAATGTAAATAAGTCTTTAAATAAGTGATGCAGGTCAGTCTTAAATTACAAGTTAAAAATATTAGCATTAAAAAAATTATCATAGCAAACAGCATAGAAAAATGGATAATAAATAACAGGGACATACCATGGCAATTCCTTCACAGTTAAGCCCTGTACAATCTGTGGTGCCACGGCAATTGCTGTGGTCATTATCTCTATGCTCTGTGATTTTCTTAGCCAACAAGGTCCATGACAAGCACTGCTCATCCCTACTAGCATACACATCACTACCTACAAGGTAGTAAAAATTAAAACATTAGCATGCCTGCTGTATGCAGAAAATACACATATATGGAACAAATTTGAGAAATGGTTGGTCATAGAGAATATCTTGTTAAAAGCATTTAGTTGTATTTATTCTTTAATTTAATCACATGTAATTAGGTCTTGTTTCCTCAGTCTCACATTATATCATTTCGTTCTGAAAAGTGAAACAGGGTTTTCCCGCTCTGAATGCGGTATACCAGTGCTTGATTTTCCGGGAAACTGAAAATGCATGTTGTTCTGTACAGTGTACACCGCCCGAAAGCGTGTCGCTATTCATTTACGTCGGATCACCTTAGATACCTATTGCAGTGCAACACTAGTCGCTGAGAAACAGATGCAACCATCACATGAATGAATTAATGAAATAATCACTCATTGTTCAATAATCTGTTGAATAGTAAGTTAAAATTAAAAAATGCGAACGATAATGATGTGTAATAGTGTAACATGTAATTATGTTCTTCGTGGGGTCGTAATATGATGCAGGGTTCTGGAATTCATATGACGCAGGGTTCTGGAATTCAGTACGATGCAAGAGTTCTGGAAAAGGGTAACCATCAACAAAGGGTTGGGAACCACTGTGTTAAAGCATCACAAAAAATACTCACAGGCTTCTTAAAAGCAATATAGCTAAATACCTTCCAATTTCACAGGCTATCAGCCTACTTTGATTTTGCGTAACAATCACTTTTATAGCAGCAAGTGTTTTGCCATTATGAAGCTATGGATAAGTAATGAAAATAAATTGTGTAATATCAATTTATCAAAAGAACTTTCAAGACTAACTTAGCTATTTTCACTTGTCACTGCTACCCTTCACTTAGAAATTTATTTCACACATAGGAAAATACAATCACAACAATAATATTTGCAATAATAAGATTAAGAATTTAATTAGCGTGAAAGGAGGGTACGACATATGGTTATTTGCACACAACCCTCAAAGATACTTTTTATGATTTTTTTCATTTTCTTACTCGAATGCAATGCCTAAGAGTGCCAGTATTGTTGTAATGTAAAGCACTACCAACTTCAAAAATACACTACATGCAATATATGTGATGCCAATCTTACCACTATCTTTTATACTTAAGACATACTTTAAACACGATAAACCAACAAAAACATGAGCAACCAAACGCAATTTTATATATAAAAACATTTTCAAGAAAACAGATGTAAATACACTGTTAACAGACGACCCACATACAGTTACATTGAAAACTAACTTTACCACCATGAGGCGCTGAAATAGCACAAAGTTAGAAAACCCATGGGAACTTGTTTAACCCCATAAAATCTAAATTGTAATTAAATTTGCTAACATCTATTTACGATTTTCGTAATTAACGATACTTTTCCATATTATATTGCTTCTGTATAATTTGGTTTATAAGACTAGAGCTACTTTAAATTCTGTAAAAAAATATTAATTTAAATGTCAGTTTACTTTCGGTTCTCTTACCAATTTTAATATGGCGACTTCCATTAGTGCATTTTTATCACTTATACTAGCGTGAATTTTTGGCGATAGCCGCGATACTATTACTGAGACAAAAGGTACGTTTGATATCACAACTTTATCATTATAAGGAATCTAAAAGATAAGTTTTTATTTAGCATATGTTTTAAAAACAGGTCACATTTAATTCTGATACTATAAATTTCACCATCTATGCATAAATTTAAAATGAATATTGAGAAGCCAGAGAAGGGACCGTACACGAGTTGTACTTTAAGTCCTGGTTTCATTTGAAAGAAGATTGTAAAGACCGTTTGTCGCATTAGCCCATGTACAGAGAAGTGCGGTACTTGGTCCAGCAGTGGTATGCGTGCTGCCCAAATACCACAGGAGAAACTGAGCCGAGTTTCCCTTAGTTGTAGCGTCAGTTCTCCTTATTTATTTAATACTGATAATAACTTAAAATAAAATATCAATGTAATTTAAATATTTAACTAAATATAATTAATATATTATTTACTTTACCACCATGTGGATAAAATATACATTCGATAAAAAGTCAATAACGTACTGTTAATTCTGAGCCATTCGGATGAGCATTATTAAATTTGGATTGATAATTAATATTTTTGAGGTTAAATTGGCCAGCTTTTTGGGCAATTCTAATATATAATTAAGGTATGTCATTTCTATTTTGTCTTGCTTCATAAGAGGTGCATAAGCAAGTGGTCAACTTCATTACCTTTTCATCAAACACTGTTTTTTCTCTTAAGTTCAGTATACCCACTAGTGAGCCATTTACCATCTAACCTTTTGTTCAGCAAATGGGCTAAAGAGTCACTGATATTCACTGCACAATCTATTATAAAATGAAAAATTTTACCAAATTTTTAAAAATTTGTCGAAATTTTCTATGTAATATTAAAATAATGAGCAAAATCGCCAATTTAGTATTTAGGCTCACCTTCATGGTGAGTAAACCCTGATTTCCGTCTCTTGCACCAATCTTTCGTCCACTGAGTAGCTAACCAAGGCTTGTCCAGTTGTTCGTTGTTGGTTTGCTCTCCTCCTAATATACCGACTGGTATTAAAATAGGAGGTTTCTCGCGGGAAGTTCTGAATGAAGTTTATGTTTAAAACTATTTACATTATTTGCGCTCACTAATGATTCCTGTAATGAGTTCCACAGTATTACTTCGGCTTGTGAAAAACTATGCCGATACTTTTCAGTATTAACCCTATGCTTGTACAATTTAACACTATGCCCACGTGTAATGCTTCTATTGAGTGTAAAAAAGTGGTTTGCATTGATTGCAGTAAATCCCTTAAGAATCTTGAACATTTCAATAAGTCTTCCCCTTCGAATTCTTGCAGAAAGTCGATACATGTCTAATTTTTGCTGTTTTTGTGAATATGAGAGTCCTTCAAGACCTATGATCATGTCCATAGCTCGTGCTTGTACCTGCTCCAGAGCACAGATGTTCTTGAGATAGTAAGGGTCCATACCTGACATATTTGAGATGAAGACGAACAAGAGATTCATATAGTGGGAGATAGTTCACCTGTTTTGGAAATTATGGTTCTACGAATAAATCCAAGGATTTTGGTACTCTTAGTAATTGTCTTAGAGACTGTGAAAATTTAGTTTGCTATCTGCTAACAGTCCAAGATCAACCTCCTCAGTGACTACAGGCAAATCGGCATCACCAAAGCTGTATGTCGCTGGATTGATCTGATTACCCAAATGCATCACCTTGCATTACCATCGAGTATGTTAAATTCCATCTGCCATTTATCAGCCCTTGGACAGATTTGGTGCAAGTCTTCTTGGAGCTGTCTCACTTGCATAGAAGAACATATTGGATATGCTAATTTGGTATTGTCAGCAAACTTGAGTAGCCGACTAACTACATTATCATCCATGTCGTCAATAAAGATAAGAAATAACAAGGGTCCAAGGACACTTCCTTGGGACAGTAGAAGAAGCACAACCCTCGACTTAGACATGAAGGAATCTGTCACTTAGCCATGCTGTTATCCATTTAAGCAGTTGTCCTTGAATACCATATGCCTCAATCTCCTATGTAGGACTTTGCCAAATGCTTTCGCTAGGTCTAGGTAACTATATCAAGAGAACTACCATGATCCAATGTGGAGAATACATATTTGAAAAACTCCTGTAAATTACTTGTCACTGACCGTTTCTTGAGAAACCCATGTTGAGATCTTTTTAAATAATTGTTAGATGGCAGATAGACAAGGATTGTATTGACGACATACCTCTCCACCAGTTTGCCAACAGTTCTGGCAATGGCAACTGGCCTGTAGATTGCAGGTTTATTTTTAGGTTCCTTTTTATGAATCAGACTAATGCGAGATAACTTCCAATTACTGGGAACATCACCAGTAGCTAAAGACATTCTGAAGATTAATGTCAGTAGCTTGACCAGCAAATCAGCAGCCTTAACCAGTATTTTTGGGTGAATTAAGTCTGGTCCTGCAGATGCACTGGCTCTCAGTCCAAGTAACAATTTGTGTACATCATGCTGAGTTATGGTAACTGTACATAAAACTCCATCCCCTTTCTAGGTACTTGAGGTAGATTAGTCAGATTCTGTACAGTAAAAACACTCTGGAATTGGATATTTAGAATTTCTGCCATTAATCCTGGGTCAGATGTTGTTTCATTGGTTAGTGGACCACCCTTAAGACGACTAGTTCTGTTTGCATTGACATACCGCCAGAAAGAGTGTGCATCATCTTTGATATTTAAGGCTAGCTTGATTTCAAAGTTTCGTTCAGCACGTCAGATAGTCGCTTGAGTCCGCTTTGCCTGTCTCTTGATGTCAAAAGGTCTTGATAATCAAGTGTTTGCTTATAGATCGTGTACAAACGCTGTTTATTCCTAACAGCTTTATTGCAATTATAATTAAACCAGAGAGGTTTGCTATTATTACTAGAACTATATTTGGGTACAGATTTATGAATACACTCTTGCATTCTGTCCTTAAAAAGATTCCAACACATGTAAGCATCACCCAAATGAAACAGGTGATCCCACAGGATTGATATCATTATAGTAGCAATAGATTCAAAATTGGCTTTTTAAAAATTGAAACGAGAGTTTAGTGGCTTCTTAAAGGCCAAGAAAATGGCCAACCAAAGTATTATATTTTGTTTCTATTATTATAATAATATTATATTGTTATAATATTATTATATTATATTATTATAACCAAAAAAATTATATCACCTAAGTATAATCTTACCGAATAATGTACTCACATTTTCGCGTTTACTCCAATTTTTGTAAAATATTTCAACCGCTGCAGTAAACGTTGGTGGAGACGTGTTTCATTTAGTCCGCCAATTGAAAAGCCAGCATGTGACTGATCATGTGGCATGACATCACTCAAACACAGTTGCAGTGAGTTCTGAGCACGTGTACTATAAAGATTTGTGTTGTGGTTCTGTGGCGCCATCTAATATGACAGTCTCACGGGAGTATTTAAAATGAAAACAAACAGGAAATTCTTTTAATGTGAGTATGATGATAAACGCTTAAGATTGCCTCTAACCGTTATAATTCTTTAGTGAAAATTTTCTGAGACTTGCTTTAACTAGGCCTTTTCTTGTCCTTTAAGAGAGAACTGCAAGAGAGTCCTTTTGCCAAGTAATAACTGGATGATCTGATGTGCCAATTTCCTCTCTAACCTCTAGGTTTTCTACTAACAACTCATCTGGTACCAGTACTAGATCAAGGGTATTAAAGCCTCTTGTAGGGTCAACCACCATTTGATTAAGAAAACATTGTTGTATAACATCAAGAAATCTACTAAAGTTAGTATCCCCTTTCAAAGTGGACCAATTTGCATTCGGAAAATTAAAGTCACCACACAAAATAAAATTGGGTGAGCCAGCTGCAGCAATATCATGTATAAGCTTAAATAGAAAGGAATCATTTTGAAATGAAGAATTTGGAGGCCTATACACAACCCCCACATTGAGAGATAGCTTATTGTCCAAGCATAGGGTAACTTCAATAAGCTCATTAAATTTGGTGTCGACATTAAAAAGGAAACACGAAATGAACTTTTTGACTAAAATTATGATGCCACCTCCCCTTAGATTAGCTCTATCATAACGAAAAGTGGTATAATCTTTAAAATAAAAATGCGGTCATCAATCAAGTCACTTCCCCAGAACTCTGTAATACAAGTGACGACAGGTTGCAACAAAACAATATAACTTTGCAAACCATCAATTTTATTCATAAGGCTTCTGGCATTGATATAAAAGAAATTTAAAGTATACTCAAGTACACTTAAGTTCATCTAAGTCCTTGGTAACATATATATGTATGTGTACATATGTATGTATATATACATATATATATGATATATATATATATATATATATATATATATATATATATATATATCAGATAGACAGACAGTCATACATACAGTCATATAGATGTTTTGAAAGGAACTTGGGATTACTCGGCTTGACCCACATCATTAATTAACCACATTTCAGTTTTTTCCAATTTCCAGTTATAATTTACCTGATCTGGGTTTTCATCATAAGACGTAAAAATTACCCTGCTTTACAGGGGTACACTCATTCATTAAACAAGTGTACCCCTGTGAAATGCAGTTGTTGACTGATTGCTGCTTGATCCACAAATATTTCCCAAAATGGTGCCAAAAATGCTAAAGTGAAAAGTTGGTCTTCAGTTGGGGTTAGAGCAACTCATGTGGTTTAATTTTGTTCACGCTCTTTTTCTAGTTTCTTTCAGTAAAGACCAGACTGTTTTAGGGTGTTGCAAATCAATGAATTGAAGGTGGCTACCATTCTGGTAATTCCCACTTTCTCTTCGAGCAGGTCTATGGAAGTTGCTCAAGTGAAGGACCATACTAAAATCAGACTTGTACTTAACTACTTGTGGAATTGTACTCACAGACTGACAGTCATGCAGACAGACAGACAGACAAGCAGGAAAACAGACAAACAAAGAGGCAGATCAGGTTGTGTTATAGCGAATACTTTGAATTATGTTCTTGTTAGCTTACTGGTATTTTTGGTACACAGTTTCACGCTTGTTTTTATCTCACCTTGTAAACAATGCGTAATTTTGTTTACCCCGAGTTTCAGGGCATAACACGGAAATTCCGGCAATACGTCGTCTGCTTACGTCCTCGTGCAGGGACGCATCCGGTTTTACTCACCATACTCGGAAAATAACCTCTGCGCGGCTCTAACTTTGTTTTAATTAAATCTTTTTAACTCGGTTTTTTGTACTAAACTTAGCACCACGCCGCTAAAATTGTTCGATATTTTTTACAATAGACGATCGGTAGAGTTATTTGCATTCTAGAGTGTTGTAAACAGGTCTGTCACTGTTTACCCTAAACATCCTGATTTGCTCGTGGTCTAGCTTTCTAGGCTTGAACGCTGACGCAGCTGCTAGGCAATCATTATATAAACCGCTGCTGCGTGTGTTTACAGTTCAATACACGACTAAACGTTTGCGCATACGGGATTCAGAAAGCGTGAGGACATTTTGAGAGACAAAATATCTACATAATTGGTAAGTTCTTCGCTATAAATCTGTAATATTTAACTTTTTATCATTATCTTTAGGTTATATGTAGCGAGCTTTGACGGATATATGAACCGATAATGTTTTTATGGTTAATGTTCACCCTTTAGGCATACACGTTTGCTTGATAGTGTTGCTCGTTTGGTGTTTTAAGTGCTTCAAATTTAAAAGACACTCCGTTTTTGAGCTCTAGATTTTAAACGTTTTGCCACTTTTGTGTAACACTGAGATACAAAAACATAAATTTGCAGTGCTGGTGTCGGCAGAAATTATTGCTGAACTCATTTTATTATCCTGCATAATCACAGTTTTTTATACAATTCAGTATGCAGCATTTAACTGCAATTCCTACTTAAATTCGATGGCTGTGACAAGACGGGGACCTTCTCTGTAGCATGAGCCACTGAATCAGCAGAAGCCTCTCAGCCATGCTAAGGTTGTATGTACATCTTCTCTCTGTGAAGTAAACAACCACAATCAGAACGGCAAATGAAACTGCAGAGCGAGAAACATAACGGTTCACCGTTCCAGCTACTGACCAGCCTTGGCGTCATTTGTAACTTTAGTTGCAAAGCCTCAGAATGGTTCTCTCTTTGCTTTAGTTACACAGTTTTGTTTTTATTCAAAAATTTTGAACTTGGGGTTAATAATTGGCAGTGAATTAGCCTGCATTTTAAAACTAATCAACTTTGCAGTGATATAAACATTCTAAATAATGAATTCCTGCTGTGCCTTTTAACCTTTAATTAACAGCTGCCACAAGTCTGTAGTTTAGATCCAGCAACAACTTCGGCTTTTTACTTTTCCATCTTTCTCTGCTGTTAGATTTTTAAATTTAATTCCACTAAAATTTGTTAAATATGAAATTATACACTCATGGCAAATAAGCAGAAAGCCTGTCTTAATAAGTAGTTTTTGAGAGAACATTTTTTGGACAAAATCGTGTAAAGCTGCCGAAATGTTGCATTGGTATCCAAAAAAAATGTGTGTCTGTGATGCACATTGTAATTTATGCTCCTAACATCCATAGAGCAAATGCAGTTTTGGTTCATTCTGTGTAATGTTGTGTATTACCATGGATACCGTGACAGCATTCCTTAACAGCGATCGCTATGGAGATCAATGGCTGACAGACTTTGTGCAGCCTTAGGCTCACTTTAAGTTTCCCGGTTGGAGCTTGTGAAGGGAGGGCTCAAGTGGGTAGATGTTGTGGTGTCTATATTTGGATAAACCATGGCAGGCAACCGGGAAAAAATGGTTGAAGGGCTGATGACTGTATTTGGTGGCGTGTTCGAGAAAGCGTTTGTACATTATTTTAAAAGTAATTAAGGTTTAATTACAGTAAGCTAATTGTAAGGTTTTTCATATTTGTAAATTTACGTTTTTCTTTATTTTCCAGATGTGAGTCTTTGGTCGACATGGCAACCAGTCCTTCGAGCCAGCCTCACACGTTTAAGCAATGGTGGTTTAGGACGCCCACATTCTGTGGAAGCTGCGGCAGCTTCCTCTTTGGCTTCTACAACCAGGGAAAGACTTGCACACGTTGCGATCTGAGCATTCACCACGGTTGCGTGAGTAGCTTGGGCTTCAGTTGCACTGTGGGTGAGGAAAGCCAAGACGGAAGACACAAGTTCGACCTTAGCAACTACTATCGACCGACTTTCTGCTGGCACTGCGGCTCGATGCTGTGGGGTTTCTACCACCAGGGGGCTCACTGTGCACGCTGCAAGATGAATGTTCACCCAGGCTGCCAAGATAAAGCTCTGCTTAACTGCATGAAGACGAAGTAAAGTCGAGCGATGATTGCTGCTTACGGCTTTGATTAATCCGGTGACAGATGATTTATTAACTGCTGTTTTAAATTCTTAAATAAAAACTGAAAAGAATTGCTAAAAATGAATAACGTTTTTTTTTACTTGGTGTGGTTAAGTTAAACAGTATAACCTTTCTATATAAGTAAGATGTTATCATCTATGAGTAAACTATAATTAGTTACTGAGTAATATAAAGTACTCTACATTTCACTCTTTCTTCCAGAAAGTTGAAGGTTAGTTACGGAGTAATATAAAGTACTCTACATTTCACTCTTTCTTCCAGAAAGTTGAAGGATTATTTAACTGGTGTGTTTTATGCTAACATTGCTTTTCGGGATGTTTTACTTGGATTATCAATACTTATAAATATTAACATTTTGACAAATGTTTTTAGATGAATAAAGTAACGGCACATTAATAAGTTTTTGTTCATATATTTTTTCCATATCTGAACTTCGTGTCATTATATTTTGCTACTTTTTCATCCTTAAAGAATTGAAACAATTGTCAAGAAGAGGAAATGTTCAGATTTGTCATTTTTATAGACTTCGAATTTAAATATTTTAGTGCTGTTTTGCAGCTTGCTTGACTTCTGTGTGTTGATTTATTATTATCAGTGAATAATAATTTAGTATCATTTGCTAGTAACAGAGCATGGGTTATTTTAAATCTTTTTTATAGATCATAGACAGCTAGCAGTACAGCTGTAAATTATACTTCATAAATTATTTAGTTTTATCTATGTGACTGAGATATTTAATATAATTATTAATCATGCTAAAATAATCTATTGGCTAGTGTTTTAGATATACATGTGAATATAGCCTTCCTTTTTTTGATGAGATAAATACTTATTTTAATACTTGCAGAACATCTTGGTTTTGTTTTCTTTGTTTTATTGTAATGGTAGCTTTTGTATTAATGACTATATTGTTGTTGTTGATGATGATGATGATGATGATGATGATGATGATGATGATGATGATGATGATGATGATGATGATGATGACTTTAATTTAAGTGCAACTCATAAAGTGGCTTACAAGCATGGTTTTTTCCATTATGATTCCAACTTTTACAACCATTCATTAATTTATCAGTAGCATGTTCGAGTTTAATTTACGATAAAAGCATGTAATTACTAAGATTATTACTGCTTTTTTGATTCTTTATGCATCAAGGAGAATTGTATCGGCATATACAATATTGAGGATTTGAAACTAAAGGTGTCTATGCTTCATGTAGTTTTTGTTGAACCACAGAGTTATTAATACATTCGCAATTCATTTTCTAGTGGCTCATGATGACTTTGTGCAAAGGAAGTTAATGCACGGAAAAAAATGTTGAAATTATAATTACAAATCATATCAATTAAGTAATAGGAAATCCCACTATAAATAAATAATCCATGTACATTCTCGGCAGCATTGAGGCCCCCGCTGCTGGCACCATTTACAGGGATTGAGCATAATATCTCTGACTGCCCTCTTTGGCACCCTACAAGAAGCCAACATGGTGCCACCACCTATCAGTGGGACCTTGACTCAGGATGTCTCCAATATATATTAGCACGTACACAGTACTTCAATTGCAAGTTTTTGATGTTACCAACAAGTAAGATGCAGTACGTAGCACCTGACCTACCAATCATTTGATGTAAGAATGAGCTTGAAACATAGAAAGCCGGGGGGGGGGTTATCGTCTCACCCCTGGCGCATGTCCAAGCGGCAAATTAGTATGGTAATACTTGAAAATTTTGACATATTTGGTGTCAAAATCGAAATAATTAAGATAAATAGTAAACTGAAGTTAATGCAATTTTAGGGTACTATTATCCTTTCTTGTGCTGTTATTACAGTTCACCAAGCTGTTATGTTTATATAAATATTTTTATACAGTTGAAAACTGAATAGTGCCCGAAAGTGCTTGCTTTCCAATCTTAATACCCTTTAGTATAATATACCTTGTGAGACACATGAATGCTAAAGTATTATTGATTGAGAGTAGTACTACTATTTGCAAAGTTGTGCATGGATTTGCAGAACGAGTGAGAAATGAAATTTGTGTGAATGTGTGAAAAACTTAAAATGCGCATAGCAAATGACTAATGAGTGAGAACTTGCTTGTCTGTAATACATTGAACTTCACCTCAAGTGGCAGCATGCTTTGTTTTTAGCAACTTCTCCTAGTATTCCCTGCATCATAACTTTTTGCAGTATGTTAGCATCAGACAAATCATGTAAACCATGTAAAACTGGAGAGTATTTCCTTTTCGTAATGCAATCAAAATAACTACAGGTTCATTAATGCTGCACAGCCTCTCAGCACCACACACAACTGCATTACACCCGGAGTAAAGGAGATGCTGACCAGGATTCGGGTTTTGGTCATTTTTCCTCTTAGTACCACATCAATCAAAACAGCCGCAGACTCATTAAGGCCACACACGTGATCCATTGTGATCACAAGTACACCATTCATGGAATTGTTAAGAAGAATCTGGATCAGACTTCGGATTTCGATCGTCATACTCAGCCTGCTAACCACAATTTGACATAAAAATGAATGTGAAATGTAGAAATCCCAGGGATCATCTCACCCCCGATAGGAGCCCAGGGGACAAATTATGCCCAGAATGTTTAGCTTTTTTGGGTATAAAAATCAAATTACTGTATTAAAAAATTAAGGCATCGTCAAAAATGAAAAAAATTGTGGTAATTTTTGTGTACTATGCTGAGATTTCTTATGCTGTTATTACAGTTTATTATGATTTATAAAAATGTGTTTTTTGTACACACGAAAATTTTTTATAGCACCCAGAAGTGTTTAATTTTCAATATTTGTAATACCCCTTAGTATAATATACTCTGTAAGACTCATGAACGCTACTGTCTGATTTAGAGTAGTTCTACTAATTGTGTTGTGGTTGATACTGATAGCAAAGGAAGCCAGGTGTGATTTGCATACTTGGTTGTGAAGTTGCAGAATGTGTGAGAACTGAAATTTGATGCGTGTGCGCGTGTGAAAGATTTAAAAATATGTGTGATATATCCTTAATGCATGACAGTTGGCAGGTCTGCATAAATTATAGTTTGTCATTTTTTTCACTTGGACGTCCGTCTTGTAACTAACACAGTACATTGGGTGGCACATGGTTCTTTGTAACTTTCAGAGAACCGAAGACTTTCTGGCATGAGGTTGACTTATTTGTGATGGTCATCTCCTCAGCATGAATGCAGTAGAAGCGCAGTCACTAGTCCTTGAGGCTCTCACTAAAGCCAGTAGTCAAGACGCAAGTCAACTGAAACCTGCTGAACACCAGCTGAAGCAGTGGGAGACGGAACCTGGCTTCTACTCTATCCTCGTGGTATGTAAGAACAGTTCTTTAATCTTTGAGCGCAGACCTGACTGAGATAAATCAGAGCAAGTCCTGCCTGATTAACAGAAATGATTGTAAAATAATAAGTCCTATCAAGACTGTTTATATGTATATATGTTGCTTTATTGTGTGTGTTTATGTGCTTGAATCATTATACCTTAGACATGAGGTTTCTTTGCATTGTTGTAGTCTGTTCCTTTTTTATGTCTAGCGTATATGGTTCTTCTTTTTTATATTCTGTTCTACAGTTCAATAAACAGTTTCATTAGTAAGACCAGATCCAGATTTTCTCTTATGCTATAGTAAATAAGACCACATTCTTTCTTCTTCCTTTAGCAAGTTTAATCAGAGTTGGATTACTTTTTGTACCTGTACCTCTTGTAGGTGGTGTAACCACGTTGCACACGGGCCCTGCAGTTGCAGGGGGCTGTGATTTAGATCTTAGAGCGGCCCTTGGAAGAAGAGCTGCCACGCTTGCCACAGCAATTGCACAGCACGGTTACCTAAACACTTTTGCCAACATGAAATCCTGTTGAAAAAAATTTAAAGGCATGTTGCAACAGTTTTCTAAATTGCAGCTGGTTTCAAAAATTATGCTGCAAAACGCAGGCCACAATACTTTTACCTGTGAGTGATAGAGATTACTTTGCAGATGTTGCACTAAACGTATTTCTAAGCTACTGCCTTTTTGTAATGGAAACAGTGATTTCATTCTATACTTTTGATGAGTTACTACAAGTGAAACAAAGCCATAATTTTGTTCTCTATTGTGACTGGTGAGAGGAGTCAAATTTGGGTCATTTTCTGTACTTTTCGGTGAGATCTTTTTCCCAAATTCTGTTTTATATTTCTAATGAGTGAAACTAACACTTGTGTGCTGTTTTGTGCTTGCTTATGTACATTGTATTAAGCTCTGTACTAATAGTAAGTTTATTGACGAATAGTACAGTACAATATACAAGTATATAGAGAACCAGACATTACACAAAAGCATCCCAATGTAATCATCACGTTGAAATGGTAAAATCAGTATGTTTAAATGGTTCACAATATTTACATGTGTAATGTAACTTTCCATGATTAAGCTTTTATTTTCCTTCTTTCAGAACAGTCTGTAAAATAATTTGAAACTAAATTTCCAAGTTCACAGTCAGTTCTGTTCATCGGAAATGTACTTTTTTCCACAAAGTGAGATTTATAAAGATTGTGAAAATTTGATTGATATGGCAGAAAATGCTCTGCTTGTGTTCAGACAAAACCCACATTTTAACTGACCATTTATTTCTTGGGTGAGGAGGATTTCGTTTCTGCATCAAATTCTGAATGTAATTTAAAAATCATATTATATTGTATTGTATTATATTGACATCAGTATATTGTATTGTGTTGTGTTACATTACATTACATTATGTTAGGTTAAATTAGGTTAGGTTAGGTTGCATTACGTTACATTACATTGTATTGTATTGCATTGCATTACGTTACATTACATTACATTACATTATATTAAATCATTTTCAGAATATATTCTCTAATCACATTATCGATGTGAATGTACGGTGGCTTGCTGTCTTGTACTTTAAGAACGGCGTGGACAGATACTGGAGACGATCCGCACCTTTGTGAGTATGGCTTCTTCTGTAATAATATTTGTGTAAGTGTCCTTCACATATGTACAATGAATTGATATACAGGTATATCTTATTCACCGACGAGACGTTGTTGCAATGATGCTATGATAACCTGTGCATCTGTTGAGTTTCCACATTACTGCAACACATATTAGGTTTTTTCTAATTTGCCAGGCTGTACAGAATCAAATTATAAGCATCTCGTGTAATTAGTAAAAGTTGCTTGAGTGCTGCCATTTTGAACACCCATTCTTCCACCTGTGACCTCATTCATCGAATGAAGAAAAGCCGTGCACTTTCAATTTCCTTCAAAAATAGCTAGTTTTGTGATGATATTTTTACATGAACATTAAGTAAGCTGCAGGGTATTTTAACAGGTTCGCTTATGGAAAGTCCCACTGCACTTACGAAAAGTCACGAAGTCCACCAGTCACGTCACAATTTTTAAACGGATGGCAACTACCATGGGGCTTGAAAATTTATGTACAGCAAATTAACTTCATGCTTTATTGACAGTTTTTCGCAAATTTCTTTGTTATAATTTTCTAAGCTTACGTGATGATAGTAAAATAAACCCGACATAAATGACGTGCTTTATCCTTTAATACAATGTCTTCATTAACTGATCTCATTTTAGTACAATAGTATATTTGAATTTGTTGAATATTGAAAGCACAACAAATTCCAATGTGCCATCATAATATATTGACATCATTCGCGTCAAAATATCACCAATTAATGAACACTGTGCATTAATTGAATATTGTAGTTCCATACACTTAGACAATCTTAAGTCTTAAGTGTTATGAATTTTTCTTCTACTATGTACAACAGTTTTTACACTTACTGTGTGTAGGATTGTAGGTAGATTGAGCGAATGATTGCCATTAGATAAGTATTCCCACTAAGTTTTGTCAACGTGACTGTGGTCTTCCGGAATACAGTTTCCCGATAAAAATTCATTATAGTGAAGAACAGAATTGTGGAAGATTTTTTTGCTTCATTTTAATTTGCTGAATGCTCTCAAGGTTATCATTGCATTTGTTAAGCTGGTTCTTTCTGTTTTTCCATTAATTTCTTATTTCAAAACTTCACAGTAAAATTGAAGTGTCTCTGAAACTCTGGAGACGTTTGCTAACACTATGGAAATGATTAAGGCTGGTTTATGCAACACTGCCCTTGTCATGACACTGCACTTGGTCCTTCAAAAACTACAAATTACTGTAAATGATTTTCTACTATAAACTAATTTCTAATGATTCATTAGTAATATGTTTGTAGTTCAGTATTTTAATTCTAATCGCCGTAGCTCTGCGAAAATGTCTCACTCGGTTAGATCATCAGTCCTGGTGCATCGTCGTCATTAGTACTAATTCATTATCATTGTCATCATCACCACCATTGCCATCAGCATTAATACCACCACCGCTATCATCGACGTCGTCATTATCGTCTCCCCACCTCCATTTCTTTACTTCACTACCACTATTTATTGTTTTTCTATGTTATAATTACCTATCAATGTTGAGCATAGCTTGTATTTCTTCTACTATGTTCATAGCACTACAATGCATTGTCAGTTTCGTAATTGTAAAATTTAAGTATATTATGATATTATGCTAAATGTATAAACAAATCAATCTAGATTTAAAACATGCAGTTAAGTTCTAAAAGGCACTATTTTATTTCCAGTGCAATAAGCGAGGAAGAAAAAACACAGCTGAGAACAAGACTTTTGTCCAACTTTAACGAACCATATCCACAGGTTTGAACATTTTATTAAATAAACTTATAAATTTCTTATCTGTGCATTTTAATAATTAGCTGTTGGAGATATTCCATCTAGACCTCAAAAGGTTTGCTAAATGGTACAAACTTAGCGACACGATGAGGACACGAATGCGATATTTTTTCCAGTGATACGATACTGATGCTCATTTCTTCAGACTACAAAGCAAAACAGAAAGACCATCATTCACAGTTACAGTTATTAGTTACTGGGTTGCACAGTGCTGTATATTTAAGTTGCCACTATTTAGTAGTCTTTGTGAGCTGCACATAACACGAAAAAATGCTGCATTTGAAATTCTTATTGACGACAAATTTCAATATAGCCACAGTTAATAAACTATAAAATAAAAAAAATCATTTTAAAATAACCTTCAGTAGGTATCGTATTATTTTTATGTTTCTCTAATAGTGATAATTATAAGTGTCCACAATCTGTTGATCAATTTTGGTTATTTTTTTAAAGAAATACGGGCCCAATCTTAAATATTGAATGGGAACATATTATATTTTTTAAAGAGTGAAAGAATTATTACTGAAATCCGTCTTTGCGCGTCTAGTTCTTTATGTTTTTGTTCTGTTTTTATGTGCAATTTGCCATTTGCTAGTTAGATTGGTAGTAGTGCCTGCATCTCAGAAATGACTTAAATAAAAAACAAGTGCTGTACCTCATATATATTCAATTGTGACACAGTGCACACGTTGGAGAGCTCGTGCGATAAATTCGAAATTTAAATTTTTAAGCTTAAAATTTGCCGAGTTTTGTTTGTCACACTGGGTGTTGTACAGTAGCACTGGACTTCCAGTTTTGCTTTTGCAAACACGTGCAACAGACACAGAGAATGTTTCTACTGTTGAAAATTAAGTTTAGTTGTGATGTCATCACTAGATGTGCTTGCTCGGCATTGATTGCGTTTTTTAACGTATTATTTAAGTGTTAGAAACTGGCATTATTATAGGTGTCAAAATAACATTATCGTATTTCACAATGCTGTAGGATATGAAACATCATCCTGCTTTCCTTTGACATATTTCTTGTTTTTATGATGCATTTGAAAAAAAAGTTTATTGTATTTTACTCAAAAATTGTATCTTGCCACATTTTAGGTTTATTGTCACTGATATTAAGAATTTACCCTCTTCTTTAGGTGGCTACACAGTTGGCGGTTCTTATTGGTAAAGTTGCCCGACTGGACTGTCCAAGACAATGGCCAGATCTGATTCCGACTCTGCTGGCTGCATTGCAGAGGGATGAACAGCTTTTACAGCACCGAGCCTTGCTAGTCTTGTACCATGTTACGAAAACTCTGGCTTCCAAGCGGCTAGCGGCCGACAAGAAATTATTTCAAGAGGTAGGAGTTATCAGTATTGTACGGTGTTGTATGGAGTGCAGTTTGATTATAATTGCTAGTCGTGGGGCCTGATTAATCAATTTGGTGAATTATAATCGATTAGTGCTTTTATTTTCCAATTATTGATTATTTTTTCGGTTGCCAATGCAAATCAATTACTTAATTATTAGCAAATTCACAAAAATCGAAGGACAAATATAGCTGTTATGTGGTAAAATCAGGTAATTATTGCACTAAGTTTATGTCGTAACTAAGCACACAAACATTGCCTGCTTAGACATTTCTCGTAAGCACGAAAAAGTGAATTTCATGTGTGCCTTCTTCTTGTAAAATTACAGAAAACCACAGGAAACTGAATAAATCCATTATCGAATTGGTTTGACATCCGATAATCAATCGCGAAAATGTATTTGATGAAAAGCAGCTGAATGATGGGTTAGCTACTGGTCCTTTCGCACCAAGGCTACAACAATAAATATTACAACCTTTGTGCTGATTCCAGGCCCATCTGTGGTTGCTCTTCTTTGCTTTTGTGGAAGATCCACATCATCAAGGTGGGTCTTCTAAGATAAGACGTTGGATTGGCAGAGGTCTTGCCCATATTCTTATCCACATTCAGATGTACATCCTTAACAAGACAACAGTCAGAGGCAGCAGAGCAAATAAAACCACCCAGACTGCCAGCAATTTTACAAGAGATTGTCTGTTTACCAAGGCCTAATGTTGTTTACTTTCCTAGCAAAAAGTTTACACTGTGATCAATCACATTGCAGTTCTTTCTCCTTGTTCTTGAATTCATCATTACGTTTGTTATCGCCATTCGCCATTTTTTAATTGCAATTTCACAGTTATTAGGAATCATTAGTGTTGCATTGATTTAAAGTAAAGTTTTTAAGTATTAATTTCTTATTTTCTTTATGCACAGCTGACGTCAGAGATTTTAGGGTTTGTCCTACATCTGTGGAATCGCTATACAGAGTTGTTCTACCAGCGGCTGTCAGAGGGCGATGCTTCCGCAATAGAAGCTCTTGAACAAAGCACGCTCTCGCTGAAAGGTAAGAAAAACGTTTATAATTGTTCCAGATAATGAGTTTTTTGTGAGAATGTGATGTTGAAAATTATTTACAATAAAGCCTTGTTATAACAGACTAATAGGTGGTAAGGAAGCCCATAATAGTGGATAATCCACGATAATGTAAATCTCAGTAACATATGGCACGTCTTGTGTTACCTGTTACCAGTTAGCTATGTAATTTGTGTCTAGCACGCAAGGCCATCACAGACCTCTGTCAGCAACTGCAGCGCTGCCTCAATCCATGTTTGCCAGCTCGAGCTGGTGATTGCTCTCTTTCTCTCTCTCTCTCTCTCTCTCTCTCTCTCTCTCTCTCTCTCTCTCTCTCTCTCTCTCTCTCCGTCTCTCCCTCTCTCCCTCTCTCCCTCCCTAAATTCCTCCCTCCCTCCCATCTTTCTCTGTGTGTGTGTGTCTTCACAGTGTACCTCCACACAGCTTTAGTCTGTCTTCTCTGTCTGCTTCCTGGAGGTGCTCATGTTAACCTTGCACTAGTGATAGCATTAACACATGTTCGTAGAACATGTCCAATTAACTTTCTTCTTCCTCTCATCACTTTGCACTCAGTACCATCATTCCTGCTCTATCTGGCAGCTCTTCTGTTCCACTGTGTCTCACCACTTGATTTTCCAAAAAAACCTCAGACATTTATTTTGGAACACATGGCTTCTCTTACGCAAAAAATTCAAAGATTATTTCGGTTTAAAAAATAAAAATACATTTATAAAAAAATTGTTGGTATCAGAAAATGATCCCATCTTACAATGACAGTTTGTATCTCGTGTTGCACAATTTTCATACTCCATAATAGTAGTAGTGGCAGTAATAGTAGTAGTAGTAGTAATAATTTTAATAAGTAATGCGCAAAATTTGTTTTGCTTGCAAGCAATGATATGTTATTGTATCCATATTACAGTGGCACGGAAGCTGATCGTCTACGGTCTGAAGGAACCAGACTCTTTACCTAACGTAGTGCAATTCATTAGCAGCATCTTCAGTAGGTTAAAATCATTATTAGAAACAAGTAAGTATGTTCATTGAATTTTAGATGATATTGATAACGTTTCTCTATGATCGTTATTTTTGCCTGTGCTATTTGTTATTTAAAACTGATTTTTTTTTAGTAACTTTTGTTATTGTTGATTTTGTGAACTCATGTTCTCCATTGAAAAGTACCTATTTTCATAGACTGCAAATAAATAGTGATTTGATGAGAGTGAACAATAGCAGGATACATAAAACTATGATAAAAACGTTGTGCAGATGTAGTAAAAACATTATTATCGAATAGCAGTGTCTATAGTTATCTGTATCTGAATTTAGTGAGAGTTAAATAAAAGAATGAAAATTAGCAAAATTTGTTGGCTACATTTGTCAGCATTTTTCTGTTCACAAGAACATGGAGTTCCAAAAACATGAGATTTTATGGTATAATGATGATAAAACATGGTATAATGATGATAGGCTGTCACTAAAGTGGACCTACTAAGAACTTTAAAACTGTTTGGAAAATGTAGTTCTGAATTTTGTATTTTCTTAGGGAAGCAGTTGCAAGGTGATTCGCACTGTAGAGAATTATGTGAGAAGCACCTAGGTTTCTTAATGAAATTGGTAGGTAAACCTTGTGCTTGCTGTTTAATGTCTTAATAAGAAAGAATAAACAAATGTCACATACTTTTGTAGTTTACATTATATTTAATGTTTTCTGTCTTCTTTTTGTTGTTAGTGTCTGCTAATTTATTATCACAATTCACTGTGTAATATCGGCTAACATTTGCTATCTGAAATTATTGCAGATTAGTAGAAGCCAATCTTTAACTTTGTCTTTCTTAAATTTTTTGCTTCTTTGGTAATATATAAACAGTATGTCATATACCTAGAGCTTTGTTCGAAACTTATCTGATCTGTAAACAAGGAAATTAGCTGTTTTTGTTGAAATAAAGCAATATTTAGCCTGGTCAGTAATGGATGAGTGACAATTGGGTTTACTGTTTCTGGATAATTTCACCTGCTCTTTGTCTCAATAAGTAGGGATATGTAAAAGCATTGCAAAGTTCAGTGTTTCATGTTAGAGGATTAGCCACAGTAATCAGCTAGATTTCAGTCCCTCCACATCATCTAAATTAAGTGTTGATCAACTGCCAAACTCTATGAGAAAATGCCATTTTGTCAGTTACTGAGCTGTAGTTAGTTTTAATTATATCTGTTTTTGTGCAGTTACTGGACATTCAGGAACAGCATCCATTCTCTTTCGTGTCGTTTATTTATCCTTCGTTAGAATTCATCGTGACACATCTGTTCACAGAAGCAGGAGATGGTAAGAGTTAATTATCCATAAACGTAATTTCTGGAATGTAATTACTGATTAAATGAACCTCCACTTGTTGAATTTTGAAATAAAACATGCTCAAAATAATGAATTAAAAAAAAATTGGGCAGACTGGAATTGAACCACAGACCGGGAAAACTCTTACTTGCAAGGCGAATGTCAACACTGTGAGACTATCGTGCCCGGCCAGTGAGAACAAGTTTGGTTTCAAAGTTTTAAAATCCAACTTTTATGAGTTTATTGACACAATAAGAATTAAATTGAAATACCCAGCCATATGCTAATAATGTACCATTTCGATAACTCACATACAATAAGATAAGATAAGATAAGATAAGATAAGATAAGATAAGATAAGATAAGATAAGATAAGATAAGATAAGATAAGATAAGATAAGATAAGATAAGATAAGATAAGATAAGATAAGATAAGATAAGATAAGATAAGATAAGATAAGATAAGATAAGATAAGATAAGATAAGATAAGATAAGATAAGATAAGATAAGATAAGATAAGATGAACTTGTACACTAGTCACTATGTCACATACACATAAAATATTAGCACAACAAAATTATTTACAGAATAAAAATTTGGCAAAATACGTGTACAAGATTTAAAGACTTAAAATTAATAGATGTTTTCTGTATGTAGCTGATTTATCCAATATTGATAAATTTTAGGTTAAAAGGTACAATCACTGTTAAAAAATTCATTTATGCAGCTGTTCTGGCTAGTAAAATCGCCACAAATCTTTGTAATTTGCGTTAACTTGACTGTAGTAATTTTTTTAATTTAATGCTAATTGATTTAACTCTGTGTCACACACAACGTTCATGGAAAACTAATATTTAACTAATGTTAATTAGTTAATTAATGAAAAAAATGTTGATTTATTGGATAGAAGCATGGAGTTTTGTTGAAAAGATTTAACCTGTTTTTTTATTTTTAGTTATTAGGTTTTGTTATTTTTCAGGGTTGTTATTTGACAGGTTTATCATTCAAAATCTTAACTTGCTAAAATCCATCATTACCTGTTCTGACTACAGACCATCCAAAAAGTTGGAAGGTAATCATAATTAAATTGTTGTTTATTTTTCAAGCTGCAGCAAGCCTTGAAATGTTCTATTGTGATGATCAAAAGTCGTTAATAAGGTTTGAGGCTTTCTGAGAATTTAGGCCCATTAAGCTATGGTCTATAACCCTCCTCAGTAGCACCTCCACCTGCAAGCCTATAAACCTCCTCAGTAGCACCTCTACCTGCAAGCATATAACCCTCCTCAGTAGCACCTCCACCTGCAAGCCTATAACCCTCCTCAGTAGCACCTCTACCTGCAAGCCTATAACCCTCTTCAGTAGCACCTCTACCTGCAAGCCTATAACCCTGATCAGTAGCACCTCTACCTGCAAGCCTATAGTCCTCCTCAGTAGCACCTCCACCTGCAAGCCTATAGCCCTCCTCGGTAGCACCTCCACCTGCAAGCCTATAACCCTCCTTGGTAGCACCTCCACCTGCAAGCCTATAACCCTCCTCGGTAGCACCTCCACCTGCAAGCCTATAACCCTCCTTGGTAGCACCTCCACCTGCAAGCCTATAGCCCTCCTCGGTAGCACCTCTACCTGCAAGCCTATAACCCTCCTTGGTAGCACCTCCACCTGCAAGCCTATAGCCCTCCTTGGTAGCACCTCCACCTGCAAGCCTATAACCCTCCTCGGTAGCACCTCCACCTGCAAGCCTATAACCCTCCTCGGTAGCACCTCCACCTGCAAGCCTATAACTCTCCTCAGTTGCACCTCCACCTGCTAGCCTATAGTCCTCCTCCGTAGGACTCTCATTCGTAGGCCTAAACCTAAACATTAAGTACTGCTTATTTTTTCGATATCTAATCTTTAGTTAAAACAATCAAGTGTGAGAAACTCCAAAAATGAGCTTATTTGTTTTTAAATAATAATTGTTCCTTTGTGGAATTTACCTGAAGAACACCTGAAATCTGTCAATAAACAAACATCATACTTAAACATGCTTAAAGTTGCTTGTCTTACTTTCAGTGAGTCTAAATTTATAGGCAGCGGCTTCTTTTCAAAATGCCAAAAATTCTGGCGTGTAAGTGATACTCGAAAGACTATTTTTCAAAAAGCTCTCAGAGAATCACTTGGTTTTTTTTAAACAGCTCAGTACTCTGCTCATCGTGGAACCTTGATGTCGATGGTAGTGGGACCGGTACTTATCTCATTAGGAAGGATAATCCTAAATGCTCTAAGATGAAATTCTGAACTGTCTTGGCAATGTTTAAATCAGTAATTTTGTATACAAGACATTCTGCTTCAAGATGCTAAATAGGAGCATGGCAGATGAAACCACCCAGTAGCAGACTACCTGGTAGTCACCCACCTAGTTACTGAACAGGATGGGTTCGGTTTAGTTTGGGTTGCCTACTACACACTATGACCACTCAGCTGTAAAACCTCATATGAAATAATATATAGATCTATAATTATAATACACATTACATTTTATCGCATTTCTCGCAAATGATGCTAAATCATTAATGTAAAGTTATCTGCTGTGTGGCAAACACGGAAAAAACATTTAATTATTCATGTTCTTAATGCAAAATTATTGTTAATGATTGAATGAACCCTCCTTTATCATTAAATTTTGAATGCAAACTTGTTTGCAAGAAAGGAAATGTAAATAAATCGGACAGTACCTGGAATTGAACCATGAACCTTTTACTCACAAGTGAGTAACCACTAGATGAGTCTATCTCAGTAATCATGACATGTCAAAATTCAATTTTTTATTGCTTACCAACCAATTCACCATTTCCAAACGTTTATTTGCTCACATTAGAGCAGTTACTAACTAATTAGATTAAGCTTTTGTAATTAATTTTTAATCCTTGAATAATTAATTCATTATATTAATCTCAACATTATCATTAATGCAGGAATAAACCCACAGTTTTGAAACCAAACATCCGAAAGAAAGGAAATTGAGACAAAGCTTGGATTTGAACCGGGCACTGTTCATTAGAAGGCGGATGCTATAACCACTAGACTACTGCGCTTCATTGATAATGATAGATCATAATTTGGATTTTACAGTTTATCTTTCTTTCTAAGATTAGTCTTAGATTTCAAAAGCCTATGACTCTCACATTATTCTTCGTTTGATGAAATTTAGAGACCAAGAATGCTATGACCTTAAAGGCATACGAAATGAAAATGAGCTTCTTTAGCGCACAAACTCTGATGGAAATGTGCAAGAGGTTACTTTCCCGATACTTCCTCCTGACCGCAGAGGATCTCAGTGCATGGGAAACCGATCCTGAAGGCTTTGGTACGTTTGTCTTACATGACGAGAGGAGGCCTGGGTTTTATTCGTGAAGGTGTTTAATGAATATTCAAGTTTTTATCTAATGGCATGTTCAGACTAGCTAGTTTTCTGCCGCAAGTTTTTTCGCGGACAACAAACTTTCTAGTGTGAACTGCTTTGCGAGTTACTGTCTGCAAGAAGTTGCAAACTCTTCAATAGTTGCAGTGAGTTAATTTATAGCTAGTTACTGTCTAGTGTGAATGTCTCAGCAAGTTACTCTAGACACCTCTCACAGTTAATAGAGGAGAAGCATCAGGTCACAGTTAATATCGGAGAGTAACTCGCAGAAAGTTTTGCTGTTTAGTCTGAACATGCTTGCGAGTTACTTGACGAGTAAGTTGGTGAGAAAAATCTCTATTCTGAACACGCCACACTTACTTCAATACTCCAATAGTGCATTATATGATATAGTGTTATTTCTTATACATTTTGCCACACTGCAAATCGGAATACAGCACTCAGTGGCAAGCCCTACTTGGGGCAGTTGTTTGTGGTGGGACTGAAACCTAACTAATTATCCTCTAAGATAAGACACTGAACCAGCAGAGGTGTTTTGTGTCTCCATAACGTTTGGCTGCAAGTACATGCTCCTCATTGAGGTAAACTGCCAGAATCAGTATTGAACCCGCTTGTTGGTTACCGATTTATTCACTGACCAGGTTAGATGCTGCTTAACTTTAGTCGCTAAGTACACACAGTAACCACTCCACTATTTGGTTTACCCCAAAATAAAAGAATTTGTTTCTTTCCGAAAGAAATTGGTTTTGTAATTGATTTAATCTCAGAGTCTTCCATTATTTTGTATATTTTTGATATACAAAATAATAGCAGTTATAGATACACACATAGCATAATGTTGAGAATGACTATAATATTACTATGTAATGAATATAAACTAATACAATCGTAAGAAGTGCTTAGTAAGAAATATAAATTTCTCTACAAGCTTAAGTACTTGAATATTAACAGTTATATTTAAATGAGTGAATGAATGAACGAACTAATGAACAAATAAATGCATGAACGGATGAATGAAAGAATGAACGGATGAATGAAAGAATGAACGAATGAATGTGTGAACAAATAGATGAATGAATGAACGAAACGAATGAAAGACTAAATGAATTGATGCACGTATGAATGAATGAAGGAATGTATGAATATTTTCTATATAGTAGTTCTGCATATCTCTACTATTTATTTCCCATTTGTCTCTTGTTGAAATTTAACTGATCATCAATCATTTCAGCTGTGGATGAAGGCGGTGAGGCATGGAGATACAGCCTAAAGGTAAGCAGTTTCTTTTTGCTTTAAAAATAACAATCTGCTTTAATTCTTGGTTTGACTAGTGTAACTTATAAATCCTTTGCCACAGTTGTGGTAGTTCTTACATCGGTCAGATTGTGAGAAACGTCCAGTGCAGAGTGAGTGGTCACTTACGTGGAAATAGTTGAAAGCCAAAAAAACTGTGATGAAGCCATTACGTATGGCTACGTTGAAATTGTGGATTCTGCCGGTTCGATAATAATTTTCCTTGTGATGAAGCCATTACGCATGGCTACGTTGAAATTGTGGATTCTGCCAGTTCGATAATAATTTTCCTTGTGATGAAGCCATTACGTATGGCTACGTTGAAATTGTGGATTCTGCCGGTTCGATAATAATTTTCCTTGTGATGAAGCCATTACATATTGCTACGTTGAAATTGTGGATTTTGCCGGTTCGATAATAATTTTCCTTGTGATGAAGCCATTACGCATGGCTACGTTGAAATTGTGGATTCTGCCTGTTCGATAATAATTTTCCTTGTGATGAAGCCATTACGTATGGCTACGTTGAAATTGTGGATTCTGCCGGTTCTATAATAATTTTCCTTGTGATGAAGCCATTACGCATGGCTACGTTGAAATTGTGGATTCTGCCAGTTCGATAATAATTTTCCTTGTGATGAAGCCATTATGTTTGGCTACGTTGAAATTGTGGATTCTGCCGGTTCTATAATAATTTTCCTTGTGATGAAGCCATTACGCATGGCTACGTTGAAATTGTGGATTCTGCCAGTTCGATAATAATTTTTCTTGTTTATTAAATGCGCCCATATTATTAATAAAAAGGCATATTTCATAAACAATTTAAAATTATCTATACAAACAAAATTGGGGGTAATTGATTCAAGAATGCTTGTATGTCATGCTAAATTAAAAACGTATAATTTTCACGCTTGCAAGAAAAAACTTAATTATTCTTTTTTGTGTGTCTCTGTGTTATATGGCTTCATTCATAGTATCACCTTGTTTGTCTGACAGCCGTGTACAGACGTCCTATTTGTCGGAATGTTCCGTGAATTCAAGAGCACGCTGATACCGACGCTTCTAGACATGGTCCGCCATCTACAGGATCCTTGCGATAATAACGACCTTAACACATTACTGCAAAAAGATGCAGGTAGCAGCCATTTGATTGCTTTTGGTTTAGATTTCTCTGGTTTCATACATGGACAGTCATAGACATTGTGACTGATTATGTTTGTTTGTTTTTTTAATTTTGTTTTTTCCAACAAGTGGGTAAACATTGAGGCAAGATAATTTACAACAGAATAAATTATTTGTGAGCTTGGTCTTGAATGCACTGTTAGACAATGTTTACATTATTATGATTGTTAATACTTTAAAGAAAATGAATTTGTTAGAGGTAGATTTATAAATTAAAATGGTTCAAGCAAATTTTTCAATGTGTGCAATATAAACTTTGACATTTGAAAATGAAAAGTCACTATAAATTGTATGATATTATTTAAAAAATATGAAAAAAATCTTTGTTGTCACTGTATTAGTGAAATAAAATTGTTATGAAATGACATACTTAAATGAATAACACTGTTTACTTTTGCGTACTGTATACGTTTGAAATAAAGTTAATATTTATCTTGTAGTTTATACAGCTGTTGGTCTGGCTTCGTTCGAACTCTTTGACGAAATAGATTACGATCATTGGTTCACTACATATCTCATATCAGAACTGCAGATACAAACTCCGTTGTAAGTTCTGTGTTTGCGTCAGATGTTTTCAATTTTTGCTCGTTAGTTTGCTCCCCTATTACCTATGCCACTTACAAATGTTTATGTTCTTGAAGATAGAAACTAGTCCATTAGTGGTTTTATCTTCTTGTTTATTCTATTAAAATAACAATAAATAAAAGGTTAAATAATTGAAATATAGCTTCTATTCCCATATTAAGAGCAGCCTCATTCAAATAACAAATGTGACAATTATGAGTTAAGGTGCACCGCATAAAAGAACACCAAACCTAAGTACCGGTAATCACAGACATAACTGTTAGTTACACACTTAACACTATATTACTAATTTTGAGATCAGTTGTCTTTTTTTCATACATGCTACTCTAAACATGGCCACTGGCTACTCGGGTCAAGTGGCTAGTGGCTGCAGTAAGTGGCTTTTACTTGATTTCTTGTTTTTTGCCTAGGTATAAGATTGTTAGACGTCGTGTAGCGTGGTTACTAGGACAATGGGTGGGAGTCAAAATGGCCGTCGAGTTACGACCGGCGTTGTACGAGTGTCTGCAACCATTGCTACGACACGAAGAAGACTTGGTCGTTCGGTTAACGGCTGCCAACACACTACGAGAAGATATCCTTTGCTTTATTTTATTGTCTTGACGCTTGCTGAATAAGGCAGTCAAGTCTTGGATTGCATAATTAGTTAATTGCTGTATAATTAACAGCTGGCTGATCTTCTGTGGGATGAATTTTTGGTTAATTTCACTGGCAATTGATGTGAATAAGTTCTTCCTTAACGTTTGTACCTATCGACGAATTTGAGTTCAACGTAGAACAGTTTTTACCAGTAAGTACTCTTTTCTTTAATTAAGCTAAAATGTATATTCCAGTTTGCTGTTTAGTGAGTCTCTTTTTTTTGTTTGGAAATACAGAATGATTGTAAAGGTGTAAAAGTGACGTTTTGTTTTTATTTACTTACTGTTGCTAGAGGCGTGTTTCCTATAGGCTAACTAGGCTCTAGTTTAGGCTGCCAGATTTTAGGAGTCTAATTAGAAAATAAGTGTCTCTTATTTAGTTAACATCATTTATTTGGTTATTTTACTTGCTGAAGCAGTTACTGAAAACGTTGTCATATAACAAACTAGTACTATGATTACGTAATCGGTACTGCACCAAAAACAATTGCTCGGCCTACTTGTACTTAAGAGCTATGCAAATATAATTTATGTAATGATTAATTAACAATTACCACTTGGTAGTAGTCCTAGTAATACACCACAAGTAATAGTGTGTTGCTCTTCATATATAAGCATCTACAAATCCATAATAGAGATGGACAGGACTAAACTGTCAGGCTAGGGTGTAGTAATGTCCTGATGTCAAAATTGACTGGTTGGTTCTGCATTGATCAGGTTCTGTTTGTTAAGTAGAATTTTGTGATAGAGTGACACAGAAGGGTTGCAGAAATTTTTATATTGATTGTTTGCGAAGTAACAAAAAATCTAGACTTGTTATTGATTAACCCTTACAATACATAGTTGCTTTTTACTGGGTCACATTGACATTTGACAACATCTTCTTGTGGTATGCTACTAAAACAGAATTTTGTAAATAAACAAATAGTCTCTCGTTATTGAGTACTAATATTAAATAATAGTTTTATTTCTACACATGCACACACATACAAGCACTCACTCATGCACACACACACACACACACATGTGCATTGTGCACACCCTTATAAATAAGCACGTACTTATGTCTAGAGACCAGTTTTCACAAATGACACAATCCATATTATGCAATCATTTTATAAGAATGTAGAACAATCAACTAAACATACCGTACAGTATAGTATTGTGGAATGCTCTGGCTTTGGATGCTTATTGGCTGGTTAGTGTTATTTGTTGCAAAAGAACCCCAATCCCACGGCTGTTAAACTTTTTTACAATGTTTTGCATGGCCATAGCAGTAAAATAAACAAACCTGGTTAACTGCACTTAGTGCTGAGTTTGGGCGAGTCTACCGCCTTCCATCCCTTGCATAAAAAACATAGGTGGCAGTGTGCCGCCTTCCATAGTGAAAGGGTTAAGTTATTGTTTCTTTCTGAAGAAATTCTATTCTCTGTAAGGTATCTCATGAAGGTAAGGCATTTCAGTGAAACTTTGTGTGAATACTGTGATGGGTAAACTTTCTGATGGGTGGGCTTTGGGGAAAAGTGGGCTTCAGAGTAGGTTTGGACACTTGCCTTTTCACTCAAATTTTTGTGATGAGCAGTTCGGAATTAGAAAGGAAAGTCAATTTTCATTAATTAAATAGAGCTTCATTTTGAAAACTCCGGCATAATACAAAAAAGAAAAGCAGACCTACGTTGTTAATAAAAATTTAACTTTTAAAAACTGGTGACTTCTTAATTAAAATTACATGTTTTTAAGTGACTTATTTAGTTCAGAATGTGAAGCCTGGACATGTCATTAAGAATGGCATTTATCGTTGCTATGGAATCAATTCTTTGAAAAATTTGAAAGACGAAGTATAGTAATGTCACAACATAAAAACCGGGTAAATACTTATTATATGAACAACATCATCGAGAACAAAACCGGCATCACAGCAAAATAGACTACTTCATAGAGTTACTTCACAATGGAGTAAGGCCAAAACCGTTTTAGGCATTTGGTTTAAGCACATCTCTTCTAGAATCTAGTTGTTGCTGCATCATAATGAATCATTTTGGAGACTAAACTCAATTGTTTCTTGCAGTACTTGGAGTCTTGTTTTGCTTTGCTGTTTCAACTGCTCAAAGATGTTTCTGAATGTGATACCAAGGTATGTAAGGCTTGTCTAACAGCAATCTTCTGCCTTAAAACCTTAGAAGTATAGTTATTTATACCGGCTGAATGAACCCACAATTATCGAATTTACAAAAAAACTTCCTTCAAAAGGAAGAAAACAAGAAAAAAAGTTGGCAAGGTACGGAACCTAGATTTGAACCTTGCCTTGTATTACAAATCGAACGCCGTGATCACTAAACTGCTTAACCCCTGGTACAAGCGTAGGCTCGGTTTCCAAAATAGTTTAAAAAGTGTTCAATAATACTGGTTTCATTCCATTGTGTTAAAAATGGCTTCTACCGCCGCGTCTCGCATGTTTCCTGCGTTGTTCTAATTGTGTGATAACTTTATTTATTGCACTTTTGTTTTCAGATGCTCGTGCTACATGTACTGTCCATTATGATTGAGCGATGCGGTTCCAACATTCGACCATACGTGCCCACATTACTACAGTACCTCCCGTTGCTATGGGAACAATCGGTTGAGCACAACATGCTCCGCTGTGCAATACTCACTACACTTGTACATGTTGTTCAGGTGAAACATCGCTCTCAAATTGCAATGAACCAAAACTTTAAAAGTAGCCATTTTCTTTAGTCACATCAATTCTTATCGTTTGGTGGCACTGCAGTGTTGCATTTTGTTTTACCAGAAAGATGCTAAGCAAAATAAAATATGTGTTTTTTTATTCTTAAGGTTTGTACAGATAATAAGATCTCTTAGGATATGTTACCTAACAACAATACGGTGTTGTTATTGTTTTTGAAATCTGAAGATACTTTTTTGTGCGACTGATAAGGTATTAGATATTAAAAAAAATTTAAGCAATATTAATTATTATATTCTGAATGTCAAGATTATTAATCGTAATCCAAACCACATTTATTAAATTTTGATAAAAACTTGATAGACAGGAAATTTAGAAAGTTGGAATACAACCTGGATTGAACTAAGAACCTTCTGCTTACAAGGCAAGCACATTAGATCACTAGACCACCATATTCCTCTGTGATAAAGGCAGTCCAAAGTTCATCCTTATAGCTGGTCAACTAAATTCAGCATTTCCTATGTTAGATCATTCACACTAGAGTAATTTTAACTAATTAGATTGAATATAGTGAAGTAGTGGTGTAATGCATCTGCATTGTAAGCAGAAGGTCCCTGGTTCAAATCCAACTTTTTCACATTTCCTATCTTTAAAGTCTGGTATCAGAATTTAAGTAATGGCAGATCTGCACCATCTTTTGAACTGAATATTTGTTTGTTTTTTTATGTTAAACTAATAATTCATAAAATGCTTTGGTTTAGTATCTAAAGACCTTCCATAGCTGCGTGTTTTTAGTAAGCAGTTCTGAACATTGTGGTTTCAACGTGTCTGATTATGCTTTAGGGTTTAGCTTCAACAAGCGAACAGCTGTATGACTTTCTGTTACCCGTGATCCAATTCAGTACGGACACTAGTCAAGATCCACACATATACCTCATGGAGGACGGACTGGAGTTGTGGTTGATAACTCTGCAGAACGCTTCACGGATCACTCCCGGTTTGTTACAACTCTTCCAGAACATGGGTTCCTTGCTAGGTAACAATTTTTTCATGCAAATTATTTTATTCATCTGAATGTCTGTAAGTCGAAATTTGTGTAGGATTACCATGCTTGCTGTCTTCATCATATATAATATTATTTGCAATGGAATCAGTCACTTCATATCTTTGTATTAACAAGCCCAAAAGTACTTTTTGTAGTGTAATAGTGTATCAAAATTTTCAATGAATCACATTTTTATTTGTAAGTAACTTGGTAGACTAGTGCTTGCATTTTTTCTACTTCAGATTTAGGCTCTGAAAATCTAAAAACTTGCTTTTGTATCATAGCAACGTACGTTCTTCTGGGACCTCAAGAGTTCTTACAGGTTTGTGAACTTATTTTCCTGAAATATTCGATTAGTGAGATGCACTTTACATGTCGTGATGCTAAAATGTATTTTCGTACACAAACAATCTTTTAAAGCAGTTGACTCATTTATTATCATATTGTAACGATGCTGGGTCCTCGCCGCCAAGGAGTCAGATTGGTGGCTCCCCTAGTCGGTTCATTCCCTCGTATTTCAGTTTCCAAGTGGTTTGGGTTCAATGCCAAGATAATGAAAAACTTTATGAAGACAGACAGAGATTTGTAGAAATAAATTGCCAGTTAACCTGTCCCATTTACCTTGTGCTGGTTGTTTCTACAAAACTTGTCCTGTGATGGTAAAAATACCGATCTGCTTACCTGCTGAATCAACAAAGCCATTCCATATTGGCAGTTTTATACCTGCTATGCAATGGCTTCCTAATGGATTGCACCATCACAATATGGGGGTAGGGAGTGAAAACAAATGGCGTTTTGCCATCATTACACTATATTTTATTGTACCAGGTATTGTAATTTAAAAAATATGTGTAATAAAAGCTATTATTTATGCTGGAGATGGATATTACAGAACTGTTACTCAAATGGGATACTGTAGATGGTGTTACAGGCCAAGATAGGTGTATCCATAAATTGGTCACTACTCCATTTCTTACTTTTTGTGATTTTAAGCAAGAATAGCAAGACGGCAAATGTTTGACCAGTCAAATTTTTAGAGGCTTTTAGCAAAATGAACTTGACTTTATCAGTTAAAGTGAAGTCCAAAATCATCACTTCATTTAGCACCATTGTCTTCAGACCAAATTGAATTTTGAGTTTCTTTTGCTTAAGAAAAACAGATTTTTTGCATACATTTACAATTACTGATGAAGTATCAGTGCATAATTTAAAGAGTTACAGGTGGTTTCCATAATCATATTTTCTAGCTAGTAACAGTTGGTTAATGGGTTAGACATGAAGATATTGTGAATAATAACACCGTTCATTGCTGTGCTTAATCAATTTTGAGTAACAACTAGCTTCCTTAAACAACTACAAGTACAAAAGTTTCATAGCAACTCTTAGTGTTGAATCACACATGTTGATTCAATGAACTTCTCTAAGGTTATTCAGCCGGTTTGGATCAGCTGATGATATTTCAATGACTTGCAAATTAATTATGGTCAAAATTAAAAAGTATCGAAGTAAATAGAAGCTCGTTTTTTGTATTGCTTTATATTGAATTTTTTGATAGACTAAAAACTTTTCTTTACTTTCATTAACTACACACTGAGTTTTGAATGTGTTTTTTTATAGAAATATGCAGCAGATGTTGCACATACATGTCTTGATATGTATTCTGACATGAGACCAGAAGGAATTGTTATGATCCTACGAGTAAGTGATTTCCCATATTGTCTTTATTTAGTGCAGTTGCACATTATGAACATAGCAATATTAGACTACCAAAAGATTCGTCACTTAATGCATCTGTAAACCAAGCACTAAACTATGTTTTACTTGGAGAAAAGCGGGGGCACTTGCTGACTTGCTTTGATATTCTGAGGAAAGATTGGCATATGCATTTTTAGGGTTGTTCAAAATGTCAATATATGTGGCACTAAGAAGTTGATGAGGACAAAGTGGCACAACATACTAAGTGCTTGCATTTAATGAAATATAATGAATTACATCCGGCAACGTTGTATATCAGTTGTTTATTTAATGTGCAGAAAATTGCAAAGTCGTGTTGAAATATACCATCTAATTAAAATAATTTTTCCATGTTTAGATGGTTGAGTTAATGTTGAGAACTTATCCAGTAGAAGGACCCCATTTATTTAAGGAGCTGCTACCTCGAGTTGTGGGAAACATTTTTGAATACGAGGTAAGAAAAGGACTTCTTTCAGGAATACGAAGATTTTACTCTTTGCGTAAATGTACATGGCTTGTTCTCTTACTTTAAACTTTGCTGAAGATGGTCAAGTTCATATTTAAAAAAACTTGCCCGATACTGAATTTTGTTCCTTCTGAAGTTCAGAAACATTAAAACTACTTTGCTAAATTACTAATGCAGCAACTAGTGTTGTACCATTTATCTGACATCTTCATTATCAGCCTACACCATCGGTCTGCGCCATCAGTCTGTACCATCAGCCTGCACCATCAGTCTGTACCGTCAGCCTGCACCATCAATCTGCACCATCACTCTGCACCATCACTCTGCGCCATCAGCCTGCACTATCAGCCTGCACCATCAGTCTGTACCATCAGCCTGCACCATCAGTCTGTACCGTCAGCCTGCACCATCAATCTGCACCATCAGTCTGCACCATCACTCTGCACCATCAGTCTGTACCATCAGCCTGCACCATCAATCTGCACCATCAGTCTGCGCCATCAGTCTGTACCATCAGTCTGCACCATCAGCCTGCGCCATCAGCCTGCACCATCAGCCTGCACCATCAATCTGCACCATCAGCCTCAGCCTACATCATCAACCTGCACCATCAGCCTGGAGTAAAAGTAAGAGCACCAAGCTGTGTTGCAGTAAGAGAGCATGCAAGTGGTATAAAATGTTTCAAGATGAATTTTTTAAGTCTTTTTTTGAAGAGTGCTTTGTTGTGCTTTAAATCACCGTATTTTTATACAGAGTTTATTGCCATAGATTAATCACTTCATAAATATTAGCCTAATTACTTAGCCAAATAAAAAGCATTCTATCTTCTGTACTTGTTGCTTGTGCATGTGGTCTGTAGCTTGTAGTTTATGAAATATCATTTTAAGTTCTGAGCATGCTCAAATATGGGTAGTAATCAACGGCTATAATGAGTGACTATTTGTAGACGAACCCGATGGTACTGTCGATTATCTATGCCATATTAGCGCGGGTTGTTGTTCAGAGCACTGACATGTTTCTTCTGGTTCTACAGCAGGTGGTAAAGGAAAATGCGCAACAGGTAAATACAGTATAAATTATTAATATCATTATGCAAATAAATTACTCAAAACATTAGTACATTTACAAAAAATTGTATACTATTCGATATCATCTTGAAATTCTTACATCATAATTAATAACAGATGTGCGTAAGGGTGGCAATAACGTAGTGATGCTGACATAATGATGGTGATGATTATGATGGCATTGATGATGATGATGATAACTATGACAATGATGTCACTTTTTTCCATTTGTATACACTCACTTAACGAGACTTTTGGTTATTAAGATTACAATTCTCAATATTTGAGAACAATGGATATGCTTCTCGTGACCGAAATTAAACGAAGCAAAACCCGGTCAGTAAATGATTGGGTTACCACTGGATTTAGTACTCTGGCGTATTTCATTCACCATTCTAATTCTAGCTATGTCTGTCATTGAGTGAGGATGTAATCAAATACGAATGCGACTAAAACACCACTGCTGGTTCACTGTCTCACCTTAGAATATTACATTGATAATGAGCTAGATTCCTGTCATGCCACAACCATCACTACTGAGGGCAGATTTCTGGTTTGCAGAGTGTAAATTGAACAATAATATTACTTTAGGTGGAAGAATTATTTCGGGAAGTTTTGCGGATTTGGATTGACAGAATTAACTGTATTACGCAACCAGAAAGGAGGAAAATATGCGGTCTTGCATTAGCCAACTTACTAGCTTGCAACTCAATGTAAATATTATTTAAATTACTATCTATATTTTGTGCACCTTTACTCTTTTAATCAGAATGTCAACTTTTACTAGCTGTCATTGCCTTTAAAGCACAAGAAAACCCTCCACTTACATACAGCTTAAAAAATTCGCCTTGAAAGTTTATACTACTCAAGTACTGCCATTTTGCATAAAGGACTTGCATCGGCAGCGATACCGTATAAAACATGTAAATTTAAATTTCCGCAATGGCAGTTAGACGCACCCATTTTGATGATAGGTAATTTGGAACAAGTTTAGATGACACTGAGTAAAGTTTGAAAAAGTAATCAGAGCATTTGTAGTGCACACGTCACAAACTAAGTAAAATTTGAAATTACTTTATTTTGTCAATAAAATCAAAAATGCATTTTTTGGTTAGTGAGTGGTGTACCCTGGAGGTGAAAACATTTTAAATAATCAATTTTTTTCTAGTTACATAAGTCTTTCAAGCAAGTAAGCGAAATGCTAAGTATTATAACTCGGCATAGAAAGTTTTTTTGGGACATAGTTTAACGTTTCCTTTTCTTCCCCTGATTTACGATGTGCGTACATGATGTCATGTAATGGTGCCATTTGAACAGTATTGCAGGAGATTTTAATGTATGCAAACAAAAAATCCTTTCAATGCAAGCACGATATGCGCATAAAATTGCTATAATGTAATACAATTTTTCAAGGTGATTTCTCTGAAACCTACTTCTGGTACCTCTTTTCTTGTCCTTTAAATTATGATAATTAATAGGCTCTTGAAATATTGGAGATATAAGTCTGTATTGACTTCAACATCATTATTCCATTCTTAATATTTTTATAATTTTTAATGTAATGTAAAATATGTATTATATTGTATAATGCGTCTATTTGTGAATATGGAAATAAACTTATATCTATTTAAAAAAATATGTGGGGGGTCTTTTATTAGCCGACTTACAAACTTGCAACTCAAGATAAAGCAGTGCAATTGTTATAGTATTTGTGTTTTTTACATTGCCTTTACTGTTGTTTCGTGTTGTAGCAGAATACAGTGTTCATTAAAAAATTTGATATAGCAAGTTTGGCAACCGATAGGCTAAAATGTGCACTAAATAGTATTTGTTTTTATTTCAGCTTTTAATTAACTAGTCCAGAATACAAAGCATTGATTACTCGCTTGAGCTTATTCTGCCTAACTGCCTGTTTATATAATTTACAATGCCTTTTATTACTGTCATCATGGTATCCATTTATAATGTAAAAATTTAGAATACGAGTAACTCATTGTGACAACACAGTATAAAAACTAGCTAAAAGCTTATTACATTAAGTATAATGATTCATATGATGAGACTGGCATCATGGCAAAATAGACCACTTTATAGAGCTATTTCACAAGCGAGTACCGTATTTTCCCATGTATAAGAGACCCTTGTGTATAAGAGACCCCTTCAATTTTTAGGCAAAAATTCTGGAAAAAAGTTTTTTGGTAATGAATAACTTTATTCATCATAGAAATCATTAAATTCCTCATCACTCTCATCAAAAATATCAACTGGAGTCAGACCTTCAGCAATTCCAGCCAGTTCATCATCAGAGGAGTCACTCTGCTCAAAAATGGCATTGTCCTCTTTTGACATTTAAAAAAATAATAACTTACCCGGTACATTAATTTTATCATTAGAATTTAGCCATGGAGAAGATTTATTGAAAGGAAACTATAATTATTCGAAATAAAACAGTTGTAGAGCACTTATTTCTTTAAAATCATTAGTGTCACAATTTATGCATCTTATTGAAAAGACTTACTCCCATGTATAAGAAACCCCCTATTTTTAAAGTGAAAATTCTGAGCAAAAAAGGGTCTCTTATACACGGGAAAATACGGTAACTCAACAGATGTCTACAAAAAGAGTTAATACTGCTCCAGCATAGATTATTATACTATATGGAATTTAGAATGAGGAAAATGTTTTTTTCACCTATTCATTGCATTTGCTTTTAGAGTCGTATTAGAGAAATTTCCAGATATGATGATAGTGATTGTGGAGATATTACACGACGTTTGCCGTGAGGAAAATGGTAATCAAACAGAGTAAGTATGATAGTATTTCATTATTGAACGTTTAAATCATTGTGGTTCTACTATTTTGATGATTTCTACCGATAGCAAATTGGTAGCAGTGGCACTATTACATAACTCTTAAGATGTTCTTATAATTAATACAGGTAATTCAATTAATTAACTATTACTGGCAATATTTTGCTGGTAAAACTGGGATGATTTCACAAGTTTTTTTGAAATTTGAACAAATCACTTTCTTTTTTGCATAGTTTTCTTCATACGTAAGCAGCTAATGTCTTAAGTACTTTGTAGAATTCGTTTTAGGCTCTTACACGCTTGATTGAAGTTAACAGTCTGTCACTGAAATTCAGATATCAAATGTTACAAATTAATTTTGTCAATAGATGCAGGTTAATGGTAACACTCACTAACATTTTTAGCTTTTGTTTTGGACATTTTTGAACAGTTCACCTGATTTAGAATACTTATTGTTTTAGCTCTCTGATTTACACGTGCTTAGACGACATAGAGGAGGATGATTTGGATACGGAGCACGATAAGCGCAAGAGAATGGTAAGCTACCTATCAAACACTTGTAATGTGAGGAAGAGTTGCAAAATGTTTTCGTCACTCTCAACAAAATATTTTAAAATGGAACAAAATACTAGTATGGTATTGGTTATTGTGTGAATGAAAGTTAATTGACGATACTGATCTGCAAAGGCTTCATAATGGATCAAACCATCATCATGAGGGGGTGAGAGGTGAAAATAGATGGTACTTAACCGTCGTAACAATATAAATCTTAATTTGCACACATTATTTTAATGCTCCTGTAGAATATGCTAGGCTTCTCCTCATTTGTAATACCGCATTTAAAATATTGTGTTGTGCATTTACATACTTTGGGAGTAATTGATTACCACAATGTGAACCTATCTGTTCTTTGTCTACCTATAGTTTGTTTGTTTATTTTTGTTTACATTTGTTTTTCTTTGCAGTTGTGCTTGCAAGATCCTGTACACACTGTTTCTCTGCGAGAATTCGTCATGCTGCAGTTGAACAACTGCCAGCGTATCCACGGCAACGAGACGTTTAACAAGCTCATGACGTCGGTGGATGCAGAGATCATGTCGCAGCTGCAGGAGTTCATGAAGTCGTGAATTTTGTGATACACTCATTGTGATGTTGTTCATATAATCGGTGAACATTTCAAAAAGTGAACTAGACTTCCAAAATGAGTGAACATTATGAGAGCAGAGTTCACTCAAAATTTGTGTAAATGGATGTAAGAATAAGTCGCGTTCATCAACGTGTGCTGTGAATGAACATCCACGTGAACGTTATCTTTCTTGGTACTTGCTGGGAATGCAAACAAACTCTTCAAACGTTGACGCTCCCGTCACAGTAAATTAGGATAAACTTAAACTACAATGAGCAAGTGACTCGTGTTTCCGTTATTGAAACACTTGAGTGTGTAGTTTTAAAAACCTGAAGAAAATTTTGAACACACAAACTGAGCGTCCAATTGTGAGGCCAATTGTCAATAAAATGGTGGAAGATTATACATCAGTTCAAATCAGTTCAGTTTATTTCAGTTATATATTGAAAGCAGAATATATGCAGCAGTGAAATTGTTCAGTGACTAGCGTACTGACACATAAATGTTTCGTTGCTTGTAAAATAAGAATAATTATGAACAAAATTATGAACAATTTTAAAGCGAACATTTAGCGCAGAAGCATTTATACAGGAAAAGATATTTGTTTGGATATTGAACACAATGAACGTTGATCTCCATTGTTCATTCTTGGAAACAGGATAGCTGTTTTGACATTGAACACAATAAATATTAATCTACATCGTTCATTTTTTGAAAAAAAGGTAACTGCTTGGGACATTGAACACAGTGAACATTTGTCTACATTGTTCATCCCTTGGAAAAGGATAACTGTTTTGAATACTGAACACAAAGTACATTAATTGCCAACGAACATGCAAAAAATCGGTCATTCTCAGAGGGTTCTCACATCTGAGCAAACAAACAATAATTCATTATTGGATGATTGACTGGACATGTGATTAACTTCATCAGTGACTCGAGTCAAACTTTTATTAACAATGACAGGCTTCAGTTTTACATTTTTCATGAATTAAATTTTGAAACAGCAGGTTCAAGGTTATGCAGACTTTGCTACACATTATCAACATTGTAAGTTGTTTACGCATGTAGTCAATTTTTATTTTCTCAACAATAACTTCAGGGGTAAAAGTGAAAATTTAACATTTTATCTGGCATTTCTATACTGAAGGAATCCATTTTTACAAGCCAATTTATATACGAATACACAAAAATACTTTCATGAATATTAAAAGTACTTTTCTTAAACAATAATGACTTGCACATATCAATTGATTATTTTCAATAGAAAACAAAGTTAGGTAAGAACTTCATTTACAGTTTTGTTAAAAATTCAACATTTCCAATTGAATGTACAAAAATACTTTCATGAATATTAAAAGTACTTTTCTTAAACAATAATGAATTGCACATATCAATTGATTATTTTCAATAAAAACAAAGTTAGGTAAGAACTTCATTTACAGTTTTGTTAAAAATTTAACATTTCCAATTTTCAGGTTCATTTTTTCACATATAACTTATTTTCACAAAGATTTTTTGCCCAAACATTCAACGCATCAACAAGGAGACAGCAGTTATATGGCTACAAAATACGCGTGTGATCATTTGTAGACAATTTCAATTTAGCAGTTCAATATTATGCACATCACGCTTCTAAATGTAACAAAATTTGCATCAATTAAGAATGACGCAAAACGTACTTAATAACTTACCAATACAAACTGTGACTAAAGCAAAAGTAAATTCACTGATCAAATGCATGATTTTAAATTTGGCTAGAAAAAGTGACCACAGGTGCAAATCGGTCATTTTCTACCCCAATGTTTTACACACAGGAAAACGTTAACAAAACTACAAACCATGACTGAACGTTCCTACAGGCGAGGCATTGTTTATATAAAAAGTATCTCGTTTTCCTTGAAATTGAACGCTACAGTCAAACCTCTTTATACCGCTTACATTTGGTCTGCAAAAAAGTTGGCAATACAGCGAGTTTGGCATGACAACGAGATGCATTAATACATACATGTCATATATAAAAACAGACATTTTGTTTTGCTAAAAATTTGGACGTTGAGGTTGGTTTATAAGGGGGCATTACAATTGACTGTTTGATTGTAATTAAAATGCGATTGTTCTTATCTTAATAAAAATTTTGATTGTTAGCTATTGTACGGAATGTTCCAGAATATACCGGAGACTTAAAAATTGCTACAAACTTTATTTAGTAAATTCAAACTGTTGCCTCGTCTCCAAAACTCTACTTTCTAGATGCCATGTCACACGTCTATTTATTAGAGTTCATATACACGATTTCCTTAAATCAATGCAAAATGCGATAAATCAAAATTTAATAGATTGTGGTATTTGTCAGAAGCTACTGTCCTACTGTAGAGTGCGCCACTTGTGCACACAGGCATGCTGCATGGTGACCGGTAACAAAGTCACAGGAAAAAAAATCACAATTTTGACAAGGAAAAAAGTCACAATTAATTTTGGCTAAGGTTAGGGTTAAGATGCTAAGGGTTGGAGGCTAGGGTTAGGGCTCATGCTGGAGTCATTTCTTTTTACCTGTGACTTTATTACCTGGATTCACTGCAAAAATATCATTCGTAATCCATTAATACTGTTTACACACTAACAAAATAGAACTACTTATACAATTAACATGCTAATTAAATTAGAACAGTTAAACAATAATGTAGTAAAGCCTTCATTAAATAACTCACATCAGCTAAAAATGCTTGAAAATAAACTGTTTACATTTTTGAAAAAGTATTTACAGTTGGATAAATGGCTCCACGTAATAAAAATTGCATTTTTAGTACTCTATAAAACAAACTATATACAGTTTTTAACAAAGCATCTTTACAATATGTACAGAATACGCATACTTCGTTTTTTCATACTTGTTATATAAACGCATAGTGCATATATAGCTGTGAAACAAGTTATAGACACTGTTATAAGAAACTTTCTATACAATAAATTTTATTTACATGATGCTAATCTATCAATTTGATTCTAATACTCAATACAAAAATTCGCATAACACACATGCACTAAAACGAGTCCATCACTGATATTGGACTATTTATCACTAAACTTTTCTGAAAACAATGAAAAAATAATACAACTTGATTATTATGCAATATAATAATCCAATAAAAAATGTTGTAAATAATAATAATAATACTGCACCAAGAACCTGAAATAACTGCATTTGTGGTTTAATGCAGCAAGTAACAACCAAAAGCAACATCAGGTTTTTCTTCTGTTTTCTTAACACGATAACACAATTCGGTTTTTGAATGCATAAATACTAAATATGCAACATCTTATAATACAATTTTCAATACGTTAAGAATTTAATTGCACAATTATGTTTGTTGACACCGGGTCCATAGAGCATCAGAACACACTTTAAATATTGCACCAAATTTGATTACTCAGGCCATCCGACCAACGGTATACCGTATAACCTAAAATTAATGATCGTTGAAGATGCTTACGAATCTTGTAAGGGTGACCTGATGCAATAATCTTCAAATGTCTAAATTACACTAGTAATACAGGTTCTCATACACACTGCCAAATATAGACATTATTATTAACACAACACATTGCTTGGCAGTATGACTTACTGTACTGGACACTAGGCTACTAAAATACTAGCGACTCAGATCAACGATTATGAAATAAAGCCATAAATTTGTATCAATTTTTAACCTTGGTAGTCCGCTAGGAATGGTGCGTTGCAAAATAATGTCAAGCACAACACAAAGTTTTACAGCTCGATTCGCAAAAATTTAGTTCGCAGTTTCTTTCCGTTTTACAGTAGCTATTTTATTCTAATTCATGATTTCTTCTGCATCATAGATCTACGTTGAATTTGAATTTAAATTTGTTTAATTGTTCCTTGCTCCTCATTCAACTTTCAAGATTCAATCTAACAACAAAACCTATCTGTAAACACACCTAATCACAGAATCATACACGATGTTCGAAATCAAGCTGTTCTCAATTGCAGTTCAAAATGATATAATAAATTCTCAATGTTATCACAAATTCAAGAGCTTTTACGAAAGCGTTTATAAATTTTAACCCATCTAACACACTCCAGTAGCAATACAGTTAGTAGAAAATATGGTAATACAATAATAAACATAAATTTACCCAGTTTGAATTTTAAATTCAAACAAACTGCTGGAGCACCATGGTGTATTGCAACTAAAAACATTAAAGCACAAGAAACACTTTCCATAAATAAAGCTTAAAAAATTCATCTTGAAATGTTATATCACCTACATGCTGTCTTATTACATATGGGCTTGTGTTACCAGAAATGCTGGATAAAACTTGTAAATTTAAACTCCCACAATGACCGTTAGGTGAAGCCATTTTGAGGCTAAGTGAGATGAAACAAGTTTATACATGTATAACGCAGAATAAAGTTTGAAAAAAATAATCAGCTTACTCATAGTACACTCTTTCCTAACCAAGGAAAAGTATAACTTACTTTATATTGTCGATAAAAACAATACATGTTTTTTTTTGGCAAGCCAGCGGTGAACAGCGAAACTGGGATGGCAAAACAGTGAGTAACTTTACCCCTGGAACTTTTTTAACGCTGCTGATATGGACCTCAGCAATAAAAACATTGTGCGATTTTGTTCATTAGTCACCATTGTGAAAACAGTTTTACCACTGATTTGTTTTTATATACATTTTCAGACATCTATCTCAACGTCCAAATACGTATTGCATTCTGAGAACAGAAGGAACAGTGTACTCATCTCCTGCACTGTATGACAGTAGCTTATTTCGTATAAATCTTTAGCAGCCTATCACACGGTGCATAAGAAATTTGCAACTACAATGTCCAATTACAGAAGTTTGTGGTTCAAGAAAAATTTGTAGGTACAACAATGTTAGTTTGTGTTGCATTCTGGGAAAAAATCAAACCATATTATGAACTTTCTTCCAATGTTCATTAAACACACGTGTAACTTTTACAATGTTTTGGCAAACAATAGAATGTTTTAGCCCACACTAAATATAGATCTTTCACACACAGTGCTCCTTCATCGTATGACATCAATTGGCACTTCTGCATCAGTTACAAAGGCCTACTGTATTTGAACAACAATGCCTAGTGCAAAGCAAATAACATAATCTAGTTAAGGTATCATTACCTAGCAGCGACAATGGCGCTGGAGAGTAAAGACACCAATATCTTCGTATAGTGCAAGCCAATGATGCAAAAAGCAAGGCAGTTTGAGGTAGATTTGGGTCAAAATAGAGAACAACGAAAACAATGGTCAGTTACATTCACTTTTGAATGTCGGCTGGGCATATTTGCCTCTCTCCTTCACTAAGAAAAATCTTCATAGCTCGAAACAACAAGTACGCTCCCATGTCTCGTTTTTGAGAAATAGACCACGTAGATGATGCACCATAGTAATCCCCCCTCTTTTGATTGGTCAGCCGATTCTTCCCTGAAAAACATAATAAAAGTTACTAAATCATAATTTTGTTACTACTGCAAGTCACAACAAGCTAAAAACGCATTGCCACTTAATTTTATTGTGCATTTTTATATTCTAATAATAATTTTTTATATTAATATATATTATAATTTTATTATAATATTTTGCATTCTTAACATTTTGAAATGAAACAATTACATACAAAATAAGCAACAAATTTTTAAAAAAAAATGGCCTTGAAATTAACCGGCCAAATTTGTTGCTTTTCCTACTATCAACAGCCAACACAATCCTAAAAGAAGAAAACCTGACATTTAACTAAAAAACTAAAAAGTAACTATTACAGCACCACAAATCACACAAGGAAATTAGCTGGTGAAAAATAGAGTCTCTGCTATAATCAATCACAAAGAGCTTTTTGATGAATGTGGGAGTTGAATTAACGTCTCTTACAGTCAAGATGATCGCAGAGTAGAAAGCGTTCTACAATCATAAGCTGATTGTAGACTTTTTTTATAATCAGCATCAACAGTTTATGCATGACTTCGAGCTACGTAGGACGTCGAAGCGCCAATAATTGTAATTTAGTTTGTAATTGCGTGTTTTATCTCACGTCATGCTGTCTAAAGATTTTTGTTATTCAAATTCTTCAAAAATTAGTCTGTAGAGTCAGGAACAGAAGCGTCATTTATAGTCAGCATTTTTCGTTGTAATGCTACAAAGCATTCTTCTAGAACTCGCCCTAAATGAGGTCATCGGTCACTCATCCAAAAGGGGAGAGAAAAGAATGGTGAAAATAATGCAGGTGCAGAAAAATGGGCTTCACATAACTAATTTGTTAGTAATAGAAGGTGTCTACTCTTCTAAAAGCGGGTGACGTTGTAGTGATCAGCAAAACACTTATCTGGTAAAAATTCCACAGAAAAGAGGCCAGAGGCAAAAAACTGGAAATACAAGCAGCCATTCTGCATGTCAAAAGTAAAGACATGAGAAGCAGCAAAAAACGATGAATAATAGGCCATTAATGCTAGTCGCATACGGTAAAAAATCTGTCTGCAACAAACTGCCGAATGCAAATCGTCTCAGACAACATTTGTCTGTAAACGGCAGCTTTCGTATAAAGCAAATTATGCATTTGGCAAAAACTGTAAATATTTACTAGTTGACACCTGACAAAACGACTGCTTCTTATTAGTTTGACTTGATTTTGTTTGACACAAATTGTTGTACCAAACCCCACACACAGGAGTAGGATGAAAGTTAAGCACATTTAGCAAAAATCTGTGTGTAACAAAACTGGTAAAACAGCGTTTACAGAGGCTGCAGACGAGCAAAAATATGCGTCAGGCAAGTTGTTGCACACTATTTTATCTCGTGTGTGCCGGTTATGACGAGAGTTCATACCTAGCGCATCAATCATACAAGCTTCCCGGGTGTATGCCTCCACCGGGATAACATTCTGGAAGCAATGCAGGCTCACTACACCCAAACCTTCATTCCATATATCAACTATATGCTTTACTTTAGCATTGTCCTTCTGAAAATGTAAAACAGGAAATAAAAAGCAATTAAAATCACAAAAAAAATTATAAAAATTAGTTTTCATTAGTTTTAGCTTTATATGTTCGTTTCATCTAATAATAATACTATTAATTCTCCAGGCACATTTATTTAGTTTATTTATATAATATTATATACATTATATAATTTTCCTTGCAACTACTAAACCATTTGTGATAAACTATATACCAAATCAATCGTTTCGGTCAACCATCGTCCCATTTTGCAATTTGGCAGAAAAAGACCATGAAAAACACCTATAACAATGGGCATTTCTCTTTTGTATTTTGTCCATTTTTTGGGAAAGCTTATACAGTGTTCCCTCGCTATTTCGCGGTTCGTTTATCATGGACTTGCTGTTTCGCAGGTTTTCAAAAATATTAATGTAAAATATTTATCGCAGTATTTTCGCTGTTTGCAGTACTCTGTCTAAAACATTTTTGCACATGCGTAGTACGTATTGAGCAGTAATGTATAGATTTGATGAATTTTGCATAAAAATCACAAAATGTATAAAAATATATTAAAAATACTAATTCTAACATTAAAAGAATATTATAAATCATAAAGAATTACCATTTACAGTAAATAGTGTATTTATTCGGCGGATGAATGCACACCAAAAACGAAAAATAGTACTTGTGCCCGCTTGAGATGCTACTTGCCGATTGTACACAACACACGATTTTTTGATTGATAGAAAGCGACCAACCAGAGAATGCTGCTCTGTATCCCAGTCGCTGACCATAATTCATCAGGGTTATGTATAAGAGTGTGGTGAGGGTTTATAAAGACTGAAAATAATGTATAACTACTAAAATAAGTATAGCGCCCTACTTCGCGGAAACTCACTTGTCGCGGGTGGGCCTGGAACGGAACACCCGCGATAAGTGAGGGAACACTGTAAAACTGAGGTCTGAAGGACATGATCATGAAAGATGAAGTGCTATATATTGCATGGCAAGGAGCTTTCAAGTAGCAGACATGTTTGGTTTCCCGAAAAAACATAGACCCCTGTAATGAGGATTTTTCTAGATAGCACATCTGATTTTAAGAAATTTTGACCAAACTCCGTGTAGAAACACCACTGTGGACTATGTGGAGATGCTTCATGTGGGTCTTGCACAAAGTTTTTAGAAAACTGTCCTGCAAAGTTTCGTAAATCTTTCAAAGACGTAGATCAAAGACTCTTTATGCAGCTAATACTAGGTTTGTTTAAAAATGCGATAGAAAACTGACTTTGTCTTGTCACACAATAATCCCTATAATTTCGAAAAATGTGGTGTTTATAAAATTCTTTGCAAAACCTGTGACAAGGTTTTATTTTCGGCAAACCTGTAGAAATTTAGAAGTGCAAATTACAGAGCATAAGGAAGACATGCGTCAACAAAAACTCGAAAGTGCTTTTATTATCCATGTCAGAGAGACTATCCACAACTTTGATTTTAATAGAAGAAAAATTTTATATCCAACTAGAAGCATCACTTATGGCACGTTCAAACTAGAAACTTTTCTCGCCAAGTAACTGTCAGAAAGCTTGCAATAACTTGGCAACAGTAACTCGCAAAACAGTTCACACTTGTGTGTTTGCTGTCAGAGAGAAAACTCGCAACAGAGAGCTCGCTAGTCTGAAAACATCGTAGGTACATCTTTGATGGCTTCTTTGATGATCAAACCTTACCACTTTATTAGTTTTGCCCAAAGCCTCATAAAAATGCGAGTATGGTCTTGACCGCTGACCCTTCCCTATGTAAAATATAGCCGCTAGGAAAGTGCGGAATGACTCCTCTTCACCCAATGCTTGACTGCGAACTGGTAAATTGTCAGTTACTCGGGGATCTAAAACAACAAAATGATTCTCAAAATATTGAAAATGGTAAAGAAAATGACAATAGAGTCCACAGCAGTTAACAAATATGATGCACCACAATTAATGCTGTACCATTATGAACCAATAAAGACAGAGACAATGACAATAAAAAAAACAATGCAGCACGATACATGACAATAACAATAGAAACAATTACAACTAATGAGATAAAAATGTGGCAAAAATAATGAAAATAAAGACAGAGAATGATGACGTAATGACAATTAAGTAACAATGCAGCTAACAAAAGAAAATGATGATAATTAAAAAAGTAACAATGCAGCTAACAAAAGAAAATGATGATAATTAAAAAAGTAACAATGCAGCAAAATTTATGATAATGACAAGAGAAACAATTACAGTAAAACAAATAAGAAAGCAGCAAAAATAATGAAAATGACGGCAGAGACAGTTACACATATAACAATGCAGTTATACTGATGATAATGATGACAGAGCTAACCAAAAAAACAAGCAATGTAAGGAAAACAAAGATGATATTGAAACTACTGACTTACTTAGTTTCAGAAACATTTATATCAAGCTTCTGGCATTGTTGGGTAATCTCTGTGTAACTGTACATATGAAAATGACAGACATAAATGAAAGCAAATTGTTTATGCAAAAAAATAAGCTGTTTAAAGTATCATTTTAACTTATGAACTATTGCACTCAGTACAAGAGCAGGGCCTGCCTTCGCAAAAAGTCATACGACTTTGACCTTGACCTTGTAAGCCAAAAAGCAAGCTTAGTGATTACAGCTCCACACACTGACTTACCAAGAAGTAGGTAGTTAAATGATGACTTCAAGTTCCCTTCTCTCCACTTTCTCATGGGATCGGGCGTGTCAAAGGCGTGGCACATGGCCTTTTCCTCAGCAGCCATTTTAATTTGGTCCAGTTTACCCTGGATGACTAGATTCAGTTCTTTGCAATATTCATCTAAAATGCAACAACGCTTATGTATGTACATAAAAAAGCACATAAAAGTAAAAAATAAATAAAAACAAGAAACAAAACCTGGATTTAAACCAGATGCTTTGAAATACGAAGCCAATTTTACTACACAGAAACTTTTCACATCTCTCCGTGAAGTCCAACTTCGATATTTAATACGTAAACAACGGTATAATAAACTTGAAAATTTTCAAAAACAATAACAACAAATTTCATTATTTATTAGGCTTCTGCTAAAAAAATTGTCTTAAACTTATAATTTTGCTAAAAACAAGACCTTAATCAAAGGATTTTTGTTTTAAAGTTGCTAACCATTGTCAAAGTTGCAGCTAAGAATGAAAATAAATTCATTAACTGTTAAAAAAGTTTCGATTTCAATTATTAGCTATGCCACAGGAATGCCAACTTACGAAGCTACACTGATGCCTAAACATTAGGGTTAATATTCACCTGTGTCACCTCGCCGTGGCAACCCTGGATGTTTCATGAGTCGAGCAAGTCGTCGCAAGTACACGGAGCGCGTAGCATCTGTGACCGGACCAGGTTGGTCATCCTTACATCGCAGCTCATTACGCAAACGAGAATTACTCATCGCTTCGATAAACGATGGTATAGAGCATCTAGACGTATCGCTAGCATTCGACGACACAGCTAACGAATTTTCAGATTTTTCTTCATCCTCAACGTCAATTGTCTGAATAATATGAGAACTGTATTAGTCTAAGCGTACACAAAATGACAAAATAATGACCAAGAATTAAAAACTCAGTTCTCTTATGTTATCAAAATGATCTGCGGCACAAAGAGATGATGTTGTAAAGTTTATGCTATAGATCACAACTTTTGAAAAAATCCTAATGAAGATCTCATACAAGAATCACTCAACTTTATCATGACCCATACTCAAAATAAACAAAACATTTTAATAATAAACATAATAAATAATCGAAAGCCCGAAAATAGATTTTGGTCATAAATAGATGTATAATCGATAGTGTGTGAACATTCTGGGCATAGTTTCCACTTACCATTTGCTCCCTTTAACGATCGTAATAGGCTGATTAATATAACTGTGGCTAGCTACATAATGAATCAAGTTTATAAGCAAAGGATAAATAGGATTATAAACAACAATGCACTAACATTCTACATAGTATTTGATAGAAATTATTATTATTATTATTATTATTGTATTATCATTGTCACCATTGTAGTCAACATGGCCATTATCAGTGCAGCATTGGTTTTCACATAGATGCAGCTTCTCTGGTTCTTTGTGCTTTTCTTCTGTTTTCTCATTTTCATCCATCCCCCTCTTTCACTTTTTTCATTTCTTCTCAAAGAGCCCTTTAACTTATACTGCTGCACTCCCAAGTGAAAAGACTTTACTTTAATATAATAATTCTGCTGATGGCAGTTATATTGTGCTTGGTAACTAAAAGAGCGAAAAATGTTAAGCAGACATCATTCAGAATGTCTGCCACATTATTCATTATAGTCCTATTTGATTGTTATTTATAAGGTGGCTTCTGTGTGAAAATACACTAGCTATATAATATCTATCAGCCTACTGCTATCATTAGAAGAGCAAGGACAATGAGTTTCCAGAACAACTGCAGAAAGATTTTTCGTGATAGTAGGAGCAGAACTGAAGGCATTTTATTGGTCGCGATGATGATACAGTAGAATCGCTTCTACTGTAAAAGGTGTTCTGCAGTCACAGGCTTATTATATACTTTTTTACAGTCAGTGTACAAAATTTCTGTACGATTTCGAGCTAGGTAGCACCAACACGTCTATTTTAATTGGTAATTGCATGTTTTGTCGCATCTCGTGATTAAATCTCTTAAATTCTTTAAAAATTTGTCAGATGAGTCAGGTATTGTAGCGAATGTACCAGTCATGATCTTGACTATAAATGTAGTTACGCCAATTAAGGATCAGAATTCCTTTCCGTTTCACTGCAGCGGAAACTCTCTAATAATAGTAGATAAATACCATGTAGGACGTTCGTGCATTATTGATCATAATCCGATTTTAAGAGCAAAATTTTTTACGGGCTTTAACTAGTATTAATATCATTATTATTACCTATTACATTCTACTGGTATGTCTATATGCCTATACGGATTGATAAATACAGCAATCAATCAAATTAGTAAATTTGCAAACGAACAAAAAATTAAAACAAAGAGCAAAAAAAATAATTAAATAAACAAGTAATAACTATAAACAAATAAACGCATACATACTGAGTAAGCTTTCCAGTCATAGATAACGGTAGAGTCTGGAACAAGAACTGATGAACTTGCAGAAATGTTCGCTAGATGGCACTTCAGTTCCTGCAATGTGTCATCCTGGCTGACCAAACTTGCGTTATAACTAGGCGTAATACTACAATGGCAAGCATTCGCACATTTCCCGGGACAGCGTCGCTCTAACAGAGTTACTCCCTCTTCCACATCTGTGTATAAATATTCTGTTACTGCACTACAGTCTAAATTACCAGAACACACTCTAGAGAGCATACCACTTGTACTACCAGAGTCACCGAATCTCCCGTCTGTATTCCTACTTATTGTGGATAGATCAGAAAGGTCTCTAGTAAAATTCTCTGGATATAAATCTTCCGTTAATACAGACTGTTGTTCATCAATGGCAGTATTTTTACCAGCTGAGTCTGCATCATCTTTTTTTGCCAACTGCCAAAATTTGCTTTTATTACCAAGTAAGGAATTGCGAGTTACGTCTTTATTAGCAAACGTTCGATTTCTAGTACTAAACTGATATCCGTCTGTTCTCGAAGGAGTGTCGGTCCACTTCAAAGTGGAATCTTCACCGGAGTTCGAGCGATTAACAAAAACTCGCGTTTTCCTCCCGCTAAAATCTTCCCTGCTCTCTTTATCATCTCTATCAGTAATAGTGAGATTTGCCAAGAGGCTAGAAACGCTGAGATTCTCGCATGCCGTGTGAAAGCTTGCGGTCCGGTCGACGAGCTCCGACAGTGCTTGGGATCCGTTCTTATACCCGATCTCCACGTGGTCGGGTGACGTTACGTCAATATACTGATGGGTTGGATCCCATCCATCAAGAGCAAATTGAAGATCCGTTTCCGTTGAGCGAACTCTACTCATTCCATTTGGTGATGTAGAACTGACCTTGCATTTTGGTGACACAGTATTGTGGTAGTGTAAAGAAGCATTGCTCTGCTTTGTGTGGGACACTGGTAATGATTCACTAGATGTTAACTTCTCGGTAATAATGCGCTGGTCGGGGGCAACGTACAAATGACAGGCTATTTGATTGCTTGATGAATCACCTAAACTGCATGGCTGTGAGCTAGCATATTCTCGTGGACTTAGGCTGGGGAAGAATCGCGTTATTGGTTCTGAACGTCCTAAAAAATAAAATGAACATACATTAGAGATAAAATACATCATCGAATTTTTTTTTTCAAACAGCTTGCAGAATTGAAACAAGTCCATGGTAACTTCTAAAACTTAATTTACAAAACAATGTCTGTGTTTGAGGCTTATATCCTAAGAGAGTAATAAATTGGTGATTATCAGGCATAGCTAATTTGACTGCCAGAAAGCTTTACCTTTTCTTAATAGCAAATAATGCTCTTTATATATCCTACCCAAATTTAAATGTTAAACGCTTGAACGAGGATATAAAATTATACAGTAAGTCCTCGCTTAAAGACACAAATGTGTTTCAGCAAAATGCCATTAAATGAAACCAATGCTTCCAGAGAAAGTAATGCAAAAGAAGTAAAATACGTTCGAGAGACAAAACTCAATGCTCCTCAATTCATATAAACTAAACGTTTTATGAGTTTTATTCTCATTTCTACTGATTAATTTCTTTCTGTTAGCTTCATATCTTTCTATCTACATATCTTTCTTACCAATTGCCTAGTGGGTTTTCTTTATTAGCTTTAAGCCTTAGCTACGCAGTTTGTGGCTGAATACTGAATAGTAAAAGCCCCGGGGTAGCCTTGAGAAAATGCCGTCTATATACAGCAGGCTGCAGGCAAAATTCCGTCACAATGTTTACATCCAGATGAATGGAGGAATATAAATCGCAAATAAACCTCGCATTACACAAACAGCTAACACTTAGTAGTCAGTCGGAAAGCAAAAATATAATAATAATTGTACTGTTTTATGTTACTAGTGCATTTTCGGAACAGAATAATATAATATGTACTGTTTTAATGTTTCAAATTAGGTAGAAATGTTGTTGATAAAATAAAAAACAGCTCTGAACGAAGTAAAAAAATCAACATTTAATGAAGCATGCGTCGTTAAGTGAGAAAAAAGTGTCAAATGTTCAGTGTCAGTAAAACGGGGAAACGTTAAACAAGGACTTAATGTATGTGAGAATTGCCTAGACGTACCACAGCTGAATTTAAACTTACTGAGTTTAAGTGTATAAGATGGCTTTGCCTCTTCAAGCTCTGGAAGTGCCAAAAGCTGCTGATGTTGCTGCAGCTGAGCGATGCAAAGACGGTCACCATTCTCCTAGAATCAAAAAAAATTATTATATTCTACGTTTATCTTGTGTCCTGTAAGAAAGTAGATAAGAAAAAAGTAAACGAGAACGAACTGACGAAAATGAATGATGGAGAGCCTCTATTGCTACAAAAATGAAGACTAAGTGTTAACAAATATGCAACAATAAATGGTATTTTCTTACCTCGTTTATGTTAAACAAAGGCCCTTTATATGTTACTAGAAAGGTAAAATGTATGTTGCTCTAAATTTTGAAGTATAGCATCGTGTTTAGAAATGACTTTTGGGAGGACGCTATGTATAGCTAAATATAACATTAACTTTCTCACATTTTGTGAAAGGCTAGCAATCTTTCTCCGCGCAAGCATGACAACATTCAAATCTACAACTGTGTCGCAAAAATATTATATATACTAAATATATACTAAAAGTAGCTATATATCACCAAAACTAGACTTAGCCACAGTCAAATTATTCTTAATTTATTAGGCACATAAATCTGCTAAACTTGTCTAAGTTAGAATCCTGAATCATCAAAGCACCTCAGTAATAACATATAACAATAACAGGCCTTGTTCAGTTTATGCAATTATGCAGTATTATTTATTTATTTACACAAACAACATAAATGAAATGTAAAAAATTGTGAGATTATCCAACTACCTTGGCCAAGTCCATTGCATCTGCATTATCCTCATCCTTGATATACGGATCTGCTCCATTACTGAGAAGCAAGCCCATCACCTCCTCTTTCCCCCAAGAAGCACTCACGTGGAGAGGAGTCATACCTTCACAAGACCTAGAGAACAATAAAAGACCAAAAACTTAGTGAAATGTTATAACCATGAACCAACAAGAAAAAGCAAACACTTAAAATATATTTGCGTAGCATAATATACATCAAAGTAAAATAGCGAGGTACAATTAATTCTTTAAAGTTAAGTAAAAGAAACTATACCTAACATTGGGATCAGCCCCATGCTGCAGCATCAGTTTAACAAAGTCAATGGCATTTTCATTATCAAGGCCTACCGCCAGGTGAAAGGGAGTGGCTCCCTCGGGTAACACGTAGTTCGGATTCGCCTCGTTTTCCAAAACCCATCTGGTGGCACTGTTAGAAAATGCACAGGCTGGTTATTACTTAATTCACTCACAAATTTTCCACAAATTGGTGAAAAGTTTCAGCAGATAAATTTTTATGTAGTGCTCAAATAGATAGCATTAATGGGACAATACACTAAAACAAGTTGTTACATCTCAAAATAAAATGACGATTGAGTGAATGGGTGAACTGCTTCGATTCCCACACTAGCCGGTTTCATTCGCCATGCTGATTAGGGCTGTTTCCCTCGTACACAGATGATATATACACATCTGAATGTGGCTAAGATATCTCTGTTAGTTGAGTGGCTCATCTTAGAGGGTTAGCCTTGATAACGAGTCAGGTCGCTGTCTGGCCATATCTATTAAATATAATTACGACATGCGATTGAATGACTAGGTCCTGAATTGCATAAAAAAATAAAAATTGTAATGTAGAGAAGTAAGAATGATGGACGTAATTTTGCGGCATTTGTTACTGTCTATAATTTTCGTACTCGCAATATCATTTACGCACAAAGGTTTTATTTAAGCAAGGATGCCATAGATGTTAAGACCAAAAATCGTTTTAAAGAAAAAACAGACAAATCTCTTCATCATCTCAGATACGCAAACATGTAACACTAGTGAGTTGAAATTTTTATCTTTAAGTGATATTACGTGAGGGCAAAATAAAGTTTAGACCATAAGAACAACACGAAGACAAAGGTATCAAGTACAAAAAACATTCCTGTAAATTATCCAATGTCTAGTATGATACAAAATCTAATATCTAAAAAATGTAAAATGTTATATAATGCAATGTATGTTATGTAACGTCATGAATGTACAACCCAATACCACATCCATACGGTCACTTGTTAGCCAATATTGCCTGCTGACCACACATAAACTAAAATCTTGGTGACACTGCTTCGGCACTGTAGGAATAATTCTAGTGTGTTGTCAAGGACAAAGTACCTCTTAAATGTATCTATCGAGATTGTGCACACTACATGACTTGGGAGATTATTCAACCTGTCTATCACATTCAGGCTGAAAAACTGCAAATCTCATGTTGCATTCTTATGTCATTCTCATGTCAATCCAATTTCTTACTCTCATTTTCATATTAGTTTTTATTACATCTTTATGTCCTTTCACTTTTCAAATTTATCTCCCTCCCATAAATCAATTTCTATTCTTGTACCTACATTTTCCTTTTCTGTTTCACATATTAGGCCTGGCCTATACAGTTTTCTTTTTTAACAGCCCCAATAATTTATTAATCAACTTTATTATTAACATGCTTGTTTTCCTTTTCTTTTTAGTTCTTTAATTTTTACACCATATTTATGTATTATTTTGTTATTGCAAATAAAATAAGCTAAACCAAAAAAAAACTAAAAATAATTTAAGGTGAAATATTGAGTAACTTATATGTGTATATATTTAGGCCATAGTTTGAGTTGCACTGGATGCTTTTGCGAAAAGACAAATACAACAGACGACGCGCTCTGAGAAACACTAACAGAAAGTTAAAGTAACATTCCTACTCGATATCTTCAGCTTTTACGCTATCCCATAGCAACTTGGCTTTGAATTCCGCTCTTTCCATTATTCCATCTCTTGCCGTTTGCATCAAAACTAAAACGCGTTTAAACTTCCCACTTTTCCTTCACGGCAAAAAATCTTCTTCCATTCTAGCCGCTGGCGCCATCTCTTATTGATGATCTAATTTTTTAGAAATAACACTAGAACACTGCGTCCACTGCTAACGTGACAAGTCACTTCAGGCCTTCAACACTATAGTAAGGGATATTGCACAGTATTACAGGCATTGCCGAATGTCGCGACACATGTTCACGACTTCACCTGCACATACACTCATACAAAAGTAACAAGACATACATTCCTTTGATTTCACAAGTGGTTTTATTTCCCCAACTATGTGAACTAGAAAAGCATTTTCATTGTTGTTGTTATCGTCTTCATCATCATAATCACCATCAACAACATTATCATTTTTATTATTATTATTACTATTATTATTAAAGTTAGATTAATAATAATAATAATAATAGTAATAATAATAATAATAATTTATATAGTTGTATATTGTTGTGGGAGCGAAATTCCATTTATTTTCGACCCCCTCTACATTGTATTGGTTCAATCCATTACATAGCAGCTATAATAGATAGAATGGCTTCGTCAGTTCAGTTGGCAGACAGACAAATTCGTTTGCCACCTAAGCACCTGCTACATAGTCATGATCAGCATGAGGAATCCAGAAAAGATTCTGACTAGTTTTCCTCTTAATTTTCTGTTTAAATTTTTATGTTTCTTCATTATTTTCATATCTACAACATTTGTCTGCAACATGTTTGACTGATCCTGATTTGGACCCTCGACCTCTTGGCCGCCTCTGCAACACTGGTGTCAGAAGTGGAATCCATCTGCTATGGTTCATCTGCTGGAACCGATCCTGACACTTTAGTATCAAACATCACAGGACATTTCTATTTTATTTGGAGCTCAGCATGTTCTTGGTAACAATGCAGCAGGTATGCCAGCAACAGTGGTTATAGCACCTACTGTTCTGTGGCTCTGCAAGTTGCGCAGAGATACAGTTTACTTGTGAATTCATGAGGAATGGAATCCCACCAGCGAAGGTACAACATTTCTTCTGTAAATAGTCGTGTTGGTTTTATTTTTGAGGAGACTTGTGAATATAAAGAAACTATGTAATTTGTTTTGGTTTAGTAGCACTTTCATGGACTACTATTTTAACTGGGCTGAGATGAGTTTTAATATAGTAGCTATATCGTTGCAAAGACATAGTCTCACTAAGAAATGGTTCAATAGACATTAATGAGAGTATAAGACAGAGGATGCTGTAACCAGCCCAATGAGCTATACACATGGAGTACCAACAAATGGGTAATCAAATTACGACCTAAATATGGATACGAGCAGTACAAATGGAGTGCAAAGAGCTTTCCAACCAGCAGCCATCTTGGAAGTGGGACAAAGGACTCACACGCAGGACTGAAATAGCCTTTATACAGCCAGAACAACTGCCTGAGTATCCTTGGAATATAGGGACGTTGCTAAACTGAACCTAGCCATGGACACCCTCTGGACATTTTCATTTTCTACACAACACTGGACCTTATGCTGAAGATGGATCGCATTTGTTGAGGCCTGAACCCGGCCCAGATGGAGCCAGCTCTCTGAGCCTTAACTCATTTCAGTCATTTCTTTTCATTTAATTTCTTTTTGCAGCAAATTTTTAGAATTAAAATTTCATAAGCATTATGCTCCTAATTTATTTCATGGCAGAAACGTTTTATGTTGTACTGCTGTAAAATTTGCAAATTTATTTTTCAATAAAAACTTTATTTGATCTCCTGCATGCTTAATTCTGGTTCAAGGGCATCATCGGACTCAATGTAATAACCATCAAAAAATCTGCTGTAGCAGATAAATTTAATTGCGTACATATATGCCAATTTTTCTAATTTGACATTACAATAGTATCTTTATTATAATACTTCTAGTAACTAGTTTTTTTGCAATGTTATGTAAATGTATTTGCTGTATTTTGTATTTGTTCTTGTGTTCTGACTTTGTGTTTTTTGCGATTGTATTTTTTGCCATGTTAAGTAATTGTAATTGTGCAAGTAAATCTGAACTGAATTCAATTGAAATTGATGGGAGAAGAAATACGTTCTGCAAATTCATTAGATTGCTTTAAAGCACCTTAAAACACATTTGTTTAGATTTTACTTTTTATGATGATTTATTTTTAACGTCTCTTAAATTTTATGTTTCTTATGAATTTTAAAATTTAATGTATTCTATTATTCAGCGAGCTGAAATTTTAAATGATGTAGTGCACAACATATAAATAAATTTTACATTACATTAAAAGAAGAACCATATGACTGCACGGCGGGAAGCTATACTGTGCACAAGTAAGCACAAGAAAGAAATAATTGTTAAAGGACCAGATTCTGTTAATGACTCCGGCGCTGACTGATGTACAATGCTGCAGCAGTCTGCTATGAGCCCACCATGCGTCATACTCTTGCGCAGCTGTCCCACGTGTTTTTATAAGTTCGGCATTTTTCGTAGATGATGTCATGAATAAATTTAGAAAAATTTTATAACAATTATTTGCTTTTATTTAAAAAACATTGCAGTTGTTTTTGTCATTAACGCGCTTTAAACAAAATGAATAAAAATGCAAAGATTTTGCGCATTTGTTGTAAAAAATACAAAAACCATAAATATGACGTCATCTTCGTGATAAAGATGGCAGACCGAAAGTACCTGTGATCACGTGACCTATCTGCTTTTGTGAGCGCAGTTTCCAGGTAAAATTGTTGTGAATTGAAAGTTGATTTATAAAGTTTTTACTGAGAGGGATAACTTAGTGTTTGTGTAACTGGTTTATTAATACATATACCATATATTCCAATTTGTGTCTTTGTAGTGTGATACATTTGTGAAATTATTTCATAAAGTTTTGGTCAAATTGATTAAAATCGTAAGGCACTGGCACTCGTCATTATGTAGCTTACAGTTACACATTATTCATTAATTTTCGACAAGTAGATGTACGTTCTATTTTTCTTAATCAGCCCGCCTGATTGTGGATTTAAAATCAAAGTTTTGTGATTTTGCAGTTTGTTTCTGAGGGACTCTCATTCTTCATAAATTCATTGGTGAATTCTTCGTAGGCTTACCAATTTTCGTTGACTTTCGAATTTGCAGCTGCTCATATCTTGTGGATTACCTTATTTGAATTTCCACCTCAGTCTTTAAACATCATCATCTCATTGTTATTTGTCAATGTAAATTACTTCAATGTTATGCAACGTGCTCATGTTGATACGGATTAGCGCATCCAATTCCATGTATCGCCAGATTTTCATATACTTCTATTAAATGTAACTTTGGAGTCTTTTCAATAGTTTCTTTATTGACCATTTTACATATTGTCAGCAACTCTTCCAGTCTTCATTATGAGGTGTGCGAAATTCCTTGTAAATATGCTTTTCTTCTCCTTGGCCAATTTACAATTTGTGTGAACTATGCAGCAAGTATACTTATTTATCCAACACTACAGTTATGCGGTATTATTCACCACAGTGCACTGCTAGTATGTACATGAAATCCTATAGTGTAGGTGCACTTCAGATTGACTTCAGCTGCTGGTTGAGATGAATATTGTTCAATGTTTTGCCATGTTGGTCTCTCAAGTTTACATGATGATTACTCCATGGATGTGTTGCTCCATACCTGCAATACCTGCATTAGTACAAACTTGTAACTTGTGCTCAATTTCTGTGACATTCTGAAAAGTGATTATTGACATCAGTTATAAACCTTCGCATAAGCAGCTATTTTCCTCGAACCTTCTATATTAGCGACATATTCTTAAAAAAAGCATGTTAGAAAACAAAGATTATCCAAATGATATCCGTGCCTATGGGATCTTCGCGTGCGAAGGCGATGAACAATTACATTTTAATTTTGCTATAACCATCTAGTTTTGAATGAAAATGTAGTTTTGTTTAACACTAGAGATCATTCAACTCCTGAACTCATGTTGCAACAACTGTTGGATAGGAAATTAATGTACTTCGACTAAAAGTATAAAACTTGACATTGAAGCCTGCTGTGTGCTGTTGAAATTCATGTAGGCCGGTGTCACACATAGCTGAACATAATCCGTAAGGCATAAGATGTGAGGTCAAAAAGCCGCCTCGTGAAAAATAAACGTATGCTAACCAATGGTCCCTATGACACAGATTATCCATTAGCCATCTTCCGTCTACCTTGGTTTGCCTACCGTAAGCCATCAGTCATAATCTGCAGTAGGCTCCTTATAAGCCGTTTTGAGCTGTTCAAAAGGCGCCTTATGGCAAAATGAATTTGGCCATTAACTTCATTTGCCATAAGGTGTTTTTCTATCACTAATTGGAAAACTAAAGTAATTAAGCTTTTTTCTATGCACAATTCATTTATATCATAAGAATTCATAACACTGATGTATTATATAAACATTAATAAGCGTTTTTAACCCACAACACTTATTTATGACAATGCACATATAAATGTATACTATATGATCACAGTGAAGTTTTTTTAGTAATTTTTCTGTCTACATATATTGGTTGAAAACTGATTTGTACCTCTCACCAAAAACGGATTATCTCAAAATGCCTTGCTAGTTACACATAACGTAGCGCGTACTGTGGATTACGACATGCGCCGTATGCAAGTTGAAGAACATCACGTGGCTTACGAATTGTGGATTACACCTTGCTACCTTCTCTGTGTAACACGGGCCTTAAGTAGCTGCTATTGCTAACAATGAGTTTAACTAAAGTGGTAGCAATCATATCATTGATATCCTATTTGATTTTCTTTTTTCAGACTCTTTGTACATAGTGCATTTTGTATATACTGTATATGATGAGCACAGCCGGCACACAACGTGCTAACAGAACGAAGGAGAAGCAAATTAAAAATCCAACACAGACAAATGTTACTAAATCTCCCGGGCCCCCACAGGTATGAGTTTTTAGAACTTTTACCAGCCTTTATTTTACACGTAGATCTACTGTTTCTGTATAACATCATACATAATTTTAAATAAAAGTTGAAAGATGCAACTTGTCATGGTTAATCAAAATTTTCATCGCCTCGCAGGTCTTAATTTTGTGCACAAGGGTAAACCTTACTAGATGTACTCTGTTCATAGTTCTTTACGATATTGTGATGCAATCTGTAACCCTAGACGATGTTCAAAGAAACTCTGGGGAAGTTGCAAAAGAGAGTATACTAAAATATATGTGAAGTAAGCTCTCCTCACTTTTTACGGACGTTCTAGATTAGAATCTGTCTAAAAAGTGACAGTCAGATTTACAATTTTTTACCTGTATAAGCGGAATACAGTCACATCTTGGGGGATATACCTTTCATGTATTCAGGATATTCACCTTTATATGTCTTTCCTAATTTATAATGATGACATGTAAAATTTGTTTACATAAATAAATTTACACTACCAGTTGTGCAAAAAAGCTGGTCAAATGTGTAAATTGCAAACTTGTTAAAAACATGCAAATTCTGTTTTTTTTGTTTAAGAAAACTTGGTATGGAAAAATAGAATTAAACTTGTTTTGTATTATGAGAATTGTCCACCACTTTGATACTCAAGTTGTCTGCAAGGTTGTTCGCGCTAATTGTAAACATTTTTGTGCATGCGCGCGCTGTACTGTACCATACCTTGTGATTATCTGTGCATTCATGTGTACTTGTCAGTATCATCTTAATTTCCTTTCCGAAAGGCAATTTTGAGCAAGTTTGCTTTAAAAATAGCAAGCGTTTTAATTTGTTCAGAAGCTGTGTGATTCTTTTGATATATGCGCTTATGGGTACTTATTAGCTATTAATTAGGTACTTAATGACTGCTTATGGTTGCTTCGGAGACTGCTGATTATGAGCAATTCTACCGTAGGTGATTACTAGGTTAATCGAATTAATCGCGGCTAGAATTTACAACCATGTATAAATTGATATAATTGACAATCGAGATTAATCGAAAGCAAAATCATATGTGTCACATACTGACTAAAAGATAGTATTTAATCACAAATAAACGGAAACTGATTTTTCTCTTCATTTTTCTTGCCTTACACAATGCTCACAATTGCCCAACCACAGTGTTGCAAACTGGGGGCTTCAAATTCATTGACATGTGTAGTGACATAGTCATAGGGTGGTTAATGAAAAACGGTGAAAAACCGTCTGTAAAACTAGTTTGCGAATATAAAAATAGCGAACAGCGATAAAAGCTGTGAAGAAGTTATAGGCTCACTAACTGTAATCATTGAGAAATATAACTGAAACACTAAAACATTGCTGCAAAAAGGTTAATTGTGATATCGAACTACAAGAACAAGGTTATAATAGAATTACAACATTTCAAAATCGCTCGACACTAAGGGTTACTATAACTTGCTTGATCGAGTAATCTCATGGTAAATACAAGAATGGAACTGCCCTTGTTGCAAAAAATGATGAGTGAGGGCTCTAATGATGCTTTAATCTAATCTGGTTTGATTGCGTGCAAAGATCCTTCCTTACCTATGTAACTAAAAACCAAAGCTGAATTTGGTATTTCGCCACGTGTATAATCATTGCGCTTGCGTCACACACAATTGAAAAGATTCCCGAACTTGCTGTAACCTCTCTGACAATGTTCTATTCTTGATAATTTGCAGCAAATATGAAGCCTTCGTGAAATATTGATTTGCTTGTGCCAGTCAATGCATGTTTATTATGAGCTGACGGTTACAAATTAATTATTGATACCAAATTAATTATTAAACAAGAATGATGCTTGTTTTGTCTAGCATGTTTAAATGTTAAGCAAGGCTTGTACTAAAAACAGCACTTTTTTAAATGCTGCCCAGTGGTATTCTAACATGCTTCACTTTATTGGGTACATGTAGGTCATAGTATTGATTTTATTAATGAGCTTAGAAATAATTTAAGAGCCCCTTTTTATAGGCATTTTGGTGAGTCATTGGATATTTCGTTTTCAGATGCATTAATTTTAAGTTTCCCATATGCTCACAATTGTCGGTTTTTATATGGACACATGGTTTATTTTTAATCGCTTAGTGTTTTTTTGCAAACTGTACAATATTAAAGTGATCACAGTTAAAAGTTATAAGTGGCATACTTTTTGTTAAAATTGAAGTTGAGTTGGAATTTTGCTGACAAATTGATTTGAAATTTAAGCAGAAATTCAATTTTGTATGTCGTGTGTGTAAAGTCGCCGACATATATTAATATACAACTGCATTTTAGCCAAGCTAAGTTGTTGGTAATCATTACCACAGTGCCAGTGTTAGTTGTATGCACCATTGTTTACTCAGTTTTGTTATTGTTTACGTGTATCTAGGCAACACAAGAACAAATGAGAATCGCACAGATGATTACAGCGAGTGACGGGGATGATACAGAACTCCAACAGAAGATTAAACAGGTAAGTTTGTAAAAGACTAACTTATAAGTTGTTCAGCAGTAACAGTTTGCACTCCATTAAGACTTGTTTAAAAGCACAGTGAACGTCCCTAATCGATGTTTAATGGCAAAAGTAAATTTAAGACCTCAGCGTTTCATTTTATTTAAAATACAATTCCAATTGAATTGATTAATTTAACATGGTGTACTAATCGTGCTGCAATCTCCAAAGGTTTCAGCTGCCCGCCGTCATACAAACAAAAATGTAGCATCACTTTGAATACATTACCATTTGCCTGCTTTTGCATGTTACCTGTGGCCCTCTTTCTTTTGTGCAGTTTATTTGATTCCTGTTATATGTATTTCATATATACAGCTTGTATTTCCATGTCACTGAAGTACTTCTGCAACTAGTAACCTATTACTTGATGTTTGAAAAGTAAACTGGTTAATTGTTGTAGTAAAGCATTTTGAAAGACAGATTGTTTTCCTTATGCAATTGAGAATATAGTTTTCTTAAACTTGCTGTAACTTTGTAACCTTTCAGCTAATTTATAAAACAAATGAAGTAAGAGCAAGAGCTTTCATTTGCTACATAATCCAAGCATCTATGTTAAAATTTTTCACCATCGCAGGGGCTACTGTTGGAGGCATTCACTACCCACTTGTAAACGTGTAACAGAACTTTAAAACTTTAAAAACTTGAAGAATAATTTTAATTTAACGTTTTTAGTGAATAAGTAGCAGTGTTGGAATAGTTCCTTATAAAGAAGTGAACTTGACATAGAACTAAATTTATCTGGAGATTTGTGGAGATAGAAATCAAGTGTCGATTAGGTTTGGATGGAGTCGGAGCATGACTCCAGCATAAAACAATGCATTTTGCAAAGCTCAACTTTTAAGTCGCGCTTCTACCATGCTTCTAATTTACAGCCTGGAAGCAAAACATCGAGCATGCAAAACGTCAAATTTTCTAATGAATTTTAGTTAAATTTACATCATTGCATAATAACCTGTGATAGCACGTGTGCGGTAATATAGTACGTCCATGATAATCAATAATTAGCTTAAGTTGGATGGGGATAGCGGTGCTATTTTTATGATAGCGTCGACGGCGACAGCAGTGTTAAGTCATCATTGGTTGTCATTGAAACATCAAAGTCTGTTGTTGGGATTAGCCTTGAAATTCAGCCGTGATATTATACAAAGCAAACAGCCGAAACTGTTGTTAACTAATGTAAAACCTTGGAAGTTTATTGAAATACCTGTATAGAAGTACCCTTCTAGTAAACGGTTGCCAGGAATTCTCATTAGAACATGTCACTTGCACAGCCCGTAGTTTATTAACCATTTTTCATCTCAGCGTTTTCTATCAAATTTTCATTTTTTTTCATTTCTGTGGAAAATTCTGCTTTAGGTTTTTTACTTTTTTCTTTTGAGTTGTGCAAAATGTTACTTGTGAAACTAAACTGCTTTATATAGTTTTTTTACATCATATCAAGTTAACATAATTTTTCTTAGCCTTTTCTTCTAATGTTATGTTATTTATAATGTCTTCCCTGTTACTTCGAAATTCCGGAACATTTTAAACGTTGTTTCAAATTTCAGCATTATAATTATATGTTTATTTTCTTGTGGATTAAAGTTTGTCACTTCCGTTGCCAGTGCTGATCATTAGACTCACGTAAATTTGCTCTTTCTGCAGGTTGTGGAACTAACTGGTCGATCGGAGGACCAGGCTGCCGTCGCGCTGCATGACTGCTATGGTGACCCAAACAGAGCTGTAAATACATTACTGGAAGGAGACGCCGACAAAGTAGGTGATTTTAAGAACAATAAACCCGTTTCTGGCGTAATGTATCAGCCATTGTCCCTCTGAACTCGCTGGTAGATGTGAGCATTCTGTATCAGAAAGCGAACGAATCGGATTTTCGGCGTTTGAAGTAGAATTCATATTTTGTTTAGATACTTTCCAAGAAATTTTCTAATCATAAATAAAAAGCAGTCAGACAGTGATCATGCATATTGCTTGATTTTCTTCTGCAGTAAAAACACTAATAATTTGTTTGATCATTGTTCACAGAAATTGCGAAAAACTGTGCTGATGTTTCAAATGTTTTCCTTGATCAAGAAGATATGCATTTGAATCCATAATTTTAGATTCTCACCCATAGACAACGGCGGGGGGGGTCAAAAATCAGGTTTGTTACGCTCTTGGTACCGATGCGTCGACAACAGCAGCAAAGGCTGCTTCCGTCTCATGAAGAAGTGATGGAGAAGTAGCATTTTGAAATATTTGGGCCATGCCCAAAAATATCCCGGGGGAAGGGAGATCTAGAAAAACACTCCATTGGTGTTTCAATGTAGTTCCCCAATATGCATCTGTACCAGATTTATTTGCAGCCAGATCCCTCATTACAAAGCTTTAGCATTTTTGTGAAGTGCGTGGAATAATGACAACAACAATGCAAGTAAGTACTTGACACTGTAGGACCAACTGTTTTGCAGCTGAATTTTTGATGATGCCTTGAGACACTTGTATTATATTTTAACCATTACAAGAAACTGGGATTACATCGTTAGATGTAAGAATTTAGTAAATCGCTTATTTTAAGTAGTTTTTGTGCTATCAATTGATCGCACTTTATATGAAAACTTGTTAGCGCAGTTGACAGTCTGGAAACCCTGTGGTCTCTTAGAGACAGACCATGATTTGGTGTCTTAGCAACAGACCATGATTCAGTCTCTTAGCAACAGACCATGGTTCGGCCACTTAGCAACAGACCATGATTCAGTCTCTTAGCAACAGACCATGGTTCGGCCACTTAGCAACAGACCATGGTTCGGTCTCTTAGCAACGCACCATGGTTCAGTCTTTTAGTAACAGCCGTGGTACTGTCACCTACTGTAATGTGATGAATGTGACAATAAAATGGTCGTGTATTCCAGGGACAATGGGAGACATCCGGGAAAAAGAAAAAACCGAAATCACAGCAAGCCGCAGTTCCTACCACAAAATCAACTCCGGATTCTAATCATGTCGGAAAAGAGGGTCGGCCGGATCGGGGAGAAGGTCGACCCGAGAAGAGTCGAGATCGTGGTTCCTCCGAGCGAGAGATGTCTAATTCCAGAGGCAGAAACATAGCGCCACGTTTTGCACGGGGCGGTAAGACATGTGAGTATTATTTTGTACTGTATTAGTTAGATTAATTGTCGGGAAGTAGAATGTCTTGGGTTCAAGTCCTGCCAATGGAAATGAATATTTTCAGACTTTCTAATTTGTATTGCTTTTGTGCTTTTACCTGATTTAGTAACTTTCTTTTGTTTGTTGCTGTGAGCACTGCAGCTTATTATACCTGGACATTGATTGTCACTAAATTTTGTGGAGATCATCGTTTGTATGACTCAAACCAGTATTGTTCTTATGAAACCTGATGTCAAGCTTCTAGAGAGCCAGTTTGATGAAATCAGTTGACGAGAGTCTGTCGTGTTTCGTGAAATAAACTTTTAGTGATCCTTTAGTGGATAAACTTGATCTTAATCATGTTGCACTTGTACTGACAAATTTACTGTAGGTTATCGAATATTCAGTATAAATTTATTTTGAGTTCAAGTTTATTTTACTTCAGCACAACACACAATTATTACATCATCATAGCAAATATACATTTTGAACAAGATTATTTACAGCGCAAGAAAACCTTCCACTTGCATAAAGCTTAAAAAATTTGTCTCAAAATTTTATACCACTTACATACTACATTTTCGTATGCATGGCTTGCATCGGCCATAACCTTGTACAAAACGGGTAAATTTAAACTTGCGCGATAACCTTTAGACGCAGCCATTTTAATGGTATGTCGTTTGAAACAAGTTTTGATAACATTAAGTAAAGTTTGAAAAAGTAATCAGAGCATTCGTAGCATACATGTTGCTAATTAAGTAAAATTTTAAATTACTGTATCTTGTCAATAAGATTAAAAATACGATTTTTGGCTAGTGAGTGGCGCACCCTGGAGGGTGAGTCAGCAACATTTTACCAATTGGCACAAACATTTTAAATTATTAGTGTAGTTACATAAGTCTTTCCAGCAGGTAAGTGAAATGCTAAGTAATATAGATTTGCACTGAAAGTTTTTTGGGACATAATTTAACATTGTCTTTTACTCCTGATTTCCGTGGCGTAGTGACGTCATGTATTGGCGCCGTCGGAACAGTATTGCGGGAGATTTAAAATGAAAACAAACGAAAATTCCTTTCAACGCGAATACGATATGTGCATAAAATTGCTGTAAATTAGTATAATTTTTAAGGCGTTTTTTAAAGCTATTTCAGGTTCCCCTTTTCTTGTTCTTTAAACCTTGACGGGGTTCCCACAGCCAGGGAAAATTCTGGAAAATCCTTGAAAATGCAGGCTATACTGGAAAGTCAGGGAAAAAGATCATTTGGTAAAAAGTCGTGATTAGTGATTAGATTAGTGTAATTTCCCTAGCACTACTGCAGCTGTACCGACATATTATATATCAGCATATGTATGCATGTTCTTACACAAGAATGTTTGAATACGTGTACTGGTAATGCAATTTCTGCTTATCTTGGTCATGGAAAATCAATATTTGGTTAGGGAAAAGTCATGAAAAAGCCTGGGAAATTTATTTTAAAATTCTATGGGAACCCTGCTTGATCACAACGAGCCACTGTGTCGCAAATTACTCTGAAAACAGAGCTTGTCAGAGTGATTTGTCACTAAGAAGGAAAAGATTACAAAGAAAAAATATGCGGTGAATCAGTTAAAAATAGAACAAATTAAACTGTTTGTTTAAGTTGTTCAAAAAGAGTCAGTAAGGAGGGGTTGTGGTCACTATGATAGGAATGATTGAAGCCAGAATTGTAATATAATTAATTACATTAATTGCAACGTACTGTAATGTAATTGTTGTAATTTAATTAAAGTGTAATATAATTGATTGTAAAAATTGTAACGACAAAATTGCTAAAAATTTATATATTGGCTAAATTTTCTTTCAACACTGTAGCCCTGGTAAGCACTTTTGGAACTATTCGCACCGTAATGAGTTATTTAGGGCAAATCGGCTTTTTCTTCATTTTACCCTTTTCATGTTATCATCTCTGAAACTCGAAGATGATGGAAGGTTGTTCGCATTGCTTTTATGTGTAAACAGAGAACTGAAACGTTAGTATCTGTTAGTGCTACAAGTATTACTTTGTGAGTGCACTATCTGCCGCATGTGTTCTTATGGAATAATATTTCTAAGATGCCTGATGTTAAAGTGCATGGAGTTCTAGTGGCGGTGAACTCAATAATTCTTCATGTGTGAGATGATAAGAGATAGACTTTGGCCATTTCCTTATTTGCTGCATTATAGCTGAAGAAAATATTGGTTTTAAGCATGGAAATACTGTAAACCATGTATACATTTGATGCTGAAATTTAGGTTAAACTATGGGAAGCCGGAAGGCCAAGTGCTGAATTTTAAATATTTGAATACTAGAAAATTTTTAAGCTTATATTGACAATGGTTAATGGACCTAGCCACTACTTTAAAGGCCAAGAAAAGGCAATTGTAAAGTGTCCTCAAAATATTTCCACACAAAGTTATGGTACTTAGCATTACATTACTGCTTGAAAGAGTTATGTAACTAGAAAAAAGTCGTAGTAATTTAAAATGTCCTTGCCAACTGGTAAAATGTCATTGACTCACCTTCCCAGTGACTCGCCATAAAACGCATTTTTAACTTTTATTGATAAGATGTAGCAATTTATATTTTTCCTTAGTTAGTGAAGTGGACGCTCCTGATGCCCTGATTATTTTTTAAAATTTTACGCAATGTTATCTAGACTTGTTTCAAATTGGCTGCACTTGATGATCATCACAGGATTTAAAATTTTCAAATTTTGTTCAGCTTTGCTGCTAATGTAAGCCCTGTGCCTGATGAGACAGTATGTAAATTATACAAAATTTCAACTTAATTTTTTTTAACTTTCTGTAAATATAAGAGTTTTCTTGTGCCTTAACATTCATTTGTTATAATTGCAATATACGTGACATTTATTATAAATCACTGAAACCCCAAGGAATTATTTTGCTTGTAAGCTAACTTTTCCCCAACAGCAAATTAGAAATAAACAGTAATAACTAAACGAATAAATAGAAGCACAACTGAATTGACAAGATACAACTGAAGGGAATTTTGCAGAAAAGTGAAATTAGAATTAGATTTTTGCAGAAAAGAGCTGTGTTGTTGCACAGGCCAAAGTTCACAATAGATACAGTAGTTTAAGTTACATTTTAGAAAACGTCTAATTTAACGTTTATACCAGGTTTACCGTTACAGACAAATCGTATATTTCATGTTTATTAACAGGGCAAGCAAAAGAGAACGAGTTCAACGAGAGAAATGAGCAGAGAAACTTTTCCGACTTCTCCGATCGGCCGGAGCGAGGGCGGGGTCGCGGGAGCGGTCGAGGTAATAACCGCGTTCGAGCCTTTTGTGTTTTGTCTCAAAGTATCGCCGTTTACCCTCTGAGCCCATTGAAGACATCCAACAGTTTAAAATTCAATATATTAAAATGTTTTGTAACTGCTGAAATTTAAAAAAAAGAATTTTAAAGGTTGTGCACACTATGTGCAGCAAGTCTGTTTAAGTGATTGATATGTATTTTGAATTGAATTGTGATGCTATCTTGTACAGTTGTAATCCTGTCAGTTGCTTTGATGTGTTGTTTAGGATAAACGAGTTTCAGATTTGACGCTTTTTTCTTCTGACTGTTTTTGTTTGTTTGTTTTGTTAGTTTATATGTTTCTTTGTTTGTTCAGTTTTCTTTTAACTTAATGTGCATCGCTTTACTTTATGCTTAATTATAATGTGACGTGTATGTTTAATCATAAGATTAAAGTTGCTATTGCCTATATCCTTGCCCTTCTTGCAACTCAACTTTTCGTTAAAATTTTGAATAATTTTTTAATTTTTTTTTTGTAAGGTGGCAGAGGCAGATCTGGAGGGCGAATAGGGTGAGTTAATCATAAAAGTTTCCAGCTTCGAAAAATTTCCGTTCAGATAAAAAAATTTGTGATTGTGGTACACAACCTGTACCCGTGTTACGTAATGCACTCGCCGAATTTGCGTGACAGAGTTTTTGTATTGCAGAACTTGGAAGGGTGAGGACCGTCGAGGCGGGGGTGGTGGCCGCGGAGGAGCCGCCGGGGCATTCAGTAAACCCATCGACACATGGACCAATAGCAGCATTACAGAGAATTCCACTAACAGTACGACGACAAATGTGGGTAAGTGCAAATATTACTATTGCTATACCAGTGGTTAATAGCCCCATAGTTTATTGATTTGTAAGCAGCATGACAGGAAGCAGTAAAGTTTGGAAATTGAGGTGCTTTTCGGTGTTGCTACGTCTCGCTTAATAATAGTGGGCGAATAATGATGTTTTTTCACAGTCATTCTCAAATTTGTCGTGTCAGTGCAAACTTGCACTTGTCAAATGGATTGAGATTTAGTCATAGATTTTAGAGACAAGCACAAATTTAATGGACCCAGTCCAAGATTTTGGAGTTAAAGACACTGCAAGTTTCTCAACGTTTTTTGCATATGAACAAAAGAATTTTGTAGGAGTCGAGAAAACGGTGACAAAAGAACTTGCAAAAGCAGCAAACTTCTTAACGTCCGAGACTCAATATCATGTCTGTTTTGTACTGGTAATTAATAACTCCGTGCATTGCTATTTTTGATTTTGTACTGCTGTTTTTTAAATGTTCTGAGTTTTCTAGATTTAGATGTCATTTATTTCATTATAAACTATCAATTGAATAATGTAAAAGCCTTGAAAAAATTAGAGAGAAAGTCAGTAAAGTTTTAAATGTTGCTCTTGAACTTTGTAGTAAATACTTAATCAAAATTATAAAACAAAAATCCAGTTTGCTTCTAAATCTTCATTATCTCATCTTCGTGGCTAATGCTTTATATTATCCAAAGTTAGAAGATCCAGTTTTAAAGGTACGTTTATTCCATCAACAACCCTATGTTTTAATAAAAAGGTATCTTCATAAACTCTAGTCATTGTAAAATGTGAACTGTTGTAACGTGAAACAGCTTCAGTGTGATTCTTATATGGGTCGCATCATTTTAATTAAGATTTGAATTTAATTTTTTATTTTATGTTGTACTTGTAATTGTAAAAACTATGTGCATTTTGTGCTGTAAGTTTAAATTAACTAATTATAATTATATGTCCGTAGTTGTAAACATTATTATTTGTCTGGTTTATGGATTATTTTTTCATGTTGTTGCTTTTTGGCTTGCTAAAATAACGTATCACTCGTAAAAATTCAAGGTGAGCATTTTATACCCAAGTGAGATTTTCTTCGTCGATGTTATTAGCTAATCGATGTATTAAATTATAATTCAGGTAACTGGAGTAATGATATGGCCAATGATATTGAAGACTGGGGAACAGAAGAAGACTGGACAGGATCGGTAAGTATTTTCATTAATAATAAACTAATTAATAATTCCAATAAAGAGTTGTATGAATGAATAATAATGCCAATAATTTATCAGTCGATTATTGCATTTCCAAAGAAATCTTCCCGGTAGAGCTCGATGTTGCTGTAGTAGCTTTTCATTTATTGCTGTTGGACCTCTAGTTAAGTATTCTCTTGTGTGCAAAATATATGTGTTGTAATGAATGACCATCTTTTTAAGTACAATGCTGCTAATAGAGATCAAGTAAAGACAGTTAAATCTTCATTTGTAAATGAAGATTTAACTGGTCTATATAAATAATGATAAGTTGTTTGCATCATTTACAGTTATCAGAAAGTAAAGTTTTTACGCCGAGCGGTACGTCAAACTTACCAGATAATGAGCGACTCGGAAAAAGGTATTATTTATTGTTCTACTGTGCTTGATAAATACGTAAGATAATCCCGCAGAAGAGCAGTCGCGGGTCACAAGTTTCTGCTAGCTTTGTCCCCAAAACTGCTAACCTTTGGTCTGTTTTAACCGTTCTTGTAGAAAGGCCCAAAACTTTGAACACTTGCTGGTGCATTACCATCGTACACTGGATTTCATTCGTTGAAAAATAGTTTTATGTGACAACCTTTAGACTTTGCAGTATAAACTTCATTATTTGCTGGTATTCAAATGACATATGAGCTATTTTTTGGCAACAAAGTCGAAACATGCTTAATGTTGGAAACTTGTTTTTTATGTGTGAGCGAGTCTAAAAGTACTCATTGCTGCTTTTAATATATTTATGCAAAGTGTTTCATATAGATGAAATGCATGATTATAGTAAAAAGAATTGACTACGTTGTCGTAAATGAATCGACAACAATAGTGACTGAAATGGCGTTTACCTAGCATCCAGAATGCGTGTGCATTGTGGGGGTTTGAAATAGATAAAATCTGTTATAATGTTTTCAGAGCACCATTTATCAGACTGCCTTATAGCTTATTTTTTGTGCAGCTATTTCTTATTGATTTTTTATTCCGCTGCTGGATAATGCACAACACATTGCAAATCAAATGCCACTTAAGTGTTTTTGTCAACGTGTCAGATATTTTAGCAAATCCAAAACACTCATTACAAGCTATCGAGTTAATCATAGCATTTCAGCAATCTATCATGTAATTGTATTTCATATTAAATTTGTGTTTGTTTTTTTTAACAATTATAGCATTGATTTGGATTCGATATTACCCATGAAAGCATCATCTGTCTCCGAGCATTCGGCCATCAACACTCAGAGTCAAATGATGAATCAGTTTAACACACAAGTTGCCACGGAAACCATCAAGTCTGCTGTTGGGGTAACAGTGATCTTTTGTATTATTTTTCGGTCCCATCACATAGACAGTCTCTATTACCATTGTTTGCACGCCTTTACTGCCTATCAGAATTTGTGAACCAAATTGGGCCAAAAATTGTGACCGTGTGTCAAAGGTCAAAGTTTCATGAACGAAACAAAAAAGGATCTTTGCATGCTCATTCTTTGTGATATCACTTGAGGAAAACATGAGAATCCCATATTTGTACTGATTTATGTATACTCTAATTTGTTGGTAGTTTTAGTTTGTTATTTAGAATTATTATGTTGTTTTTAGTATCTTAAGCTTTTAGTTTCTTTTCTATTCATTCCGGTGCAAGCTCCAGGCACAACATTATCCTGGATCTTTCAGTAACTTAAACTGTTTTTTTCTCTGCATGATGCATGCTGATTTTTATTCTTGCATTATTGATTCTCTAAAATGAGTTAAGATTTCATGAGGCACTTGAGTCTTTAGTTTCTTCTCCTGTTTTACAATTTTGACCAGAAATTCAGCACGACACGTGAATTGTGTAATCTCATAACTTGTATGCCTTTTACTTTTAGTTGGTGAACAGTACAAGCTCTAGTATGAACGAAACATGGGTGACCTCTCAGTCTCACCGCACCTCCGTGCACAGTTCACCACAGTCGACCGGCCTCCTAATAGAGAACTCCCCATCTCCTCAGCAACAGCAGCAGTCAGTGACCGGTGGTCAGCAGCCTGGTCAACAGCGAGGGCCTCCAACAAAAGCACAGAAGACTAGGCTGCCTCCTCCCTCCAAGGTATGTAATTTGATTTTTTGTGCCTGGTTGTGTACTGCATTTGATTCAGTTGTTAGTGAAAATATTATATCTGATAAATAAATACTAACGTCTAAATATAAAATGTCAAAATGTATTATTTGAATACAGCAATGCTGACTCACAATGGTAACTCATCCAAATGCACATATGCTCTTAAAATGAGGGTACGGTTTGGTTCTAATAGTTTGTGCAAGCGTTCCCACTAATAACTTGGAGTTACAACTGGTATATTTTTTTGCTTTTGTTTTTATTTATGAAAGGCAGCTGTGTTGGAGCCATATGGGTTGTAAAATCTGTAATTTCGAAAGCAAAGATTCTTTAAGACGTATATAAAAAATGATGTTTATACAAAATTGGTGAGGTCTGACAATATCAAGTTATGGTGATGAGGAATCCCAAGTTTAATTAAGATGAAAACCACAACGCCCATGCTACTAGTGTCATAATAATTTTTTCCAATGTTTTGATGACAAAAATTCATCATTGTCCAAGGTGTGAAATCTGTACACAAAAACAAATTTTAATGATTAAACATTTGATTGATTTCTTGTAAATGTTTTTAACAAATTAACAAAATTTCCAATAATTACCATGTGTAATTTTCCATCAAGAGTGTTTTGTGAATAAGAATATCAAAAGGGCATTCCTAGACCTTTTAGCATCTAATTACAAATTGAAAGTGCTTTGAAAACAAGAAACCGGTCTTAATAAGATGTTGGTGACTGTGTTGTGTGTCTACAGATTCCACAAACGGCTGTTGAGATGCCAGGCAATAGGAAAGTGGATGAACTGGATGTACAATTTGGTGCGCTGGAGTTTGGAGTGGACGAGTATCCGCCTTATAGTTCTGCTGTTCCGGGAGCCATGACGGCTACGAATACGTTTTCAGCCGGGTGAGTGGTGCACCTAATGAATGACAAGTTAATTAGAGAACTACTGAAACATTAACGAAATATCCAGCAAGAAAGTTTGGTGAATATACCTCTCATCTTTTGTCTAACTTTACTTGTTACAAGAAATTCGTAGCATCAACGTTGACTTGATTTTTATTATTATTTTCTCAATTCTTTTGGAAATTTGAGCTTATATTAATATTTGAGAAAAATGTTAGAAAGTTCAAGCAATGAAACTGTGATAAGCGTCTTGTATAATTAGTAAAATCAAAAGTTGCGATCTCTTCACGTTTGGGCACGCTCATTTTAAACAAAAAATGGCGTCATCCGGTTCCCGTGCAATATAAACACTTATTCTGCCAAGTGCTTCAGCAATCTTTTTTGTATAATCTCTATAAACTAAGTAACCCACCCAGCATGTCCTGTATGCTCACAAGTTTGCATACGTACTGAAAGTCAACAAAAATAAACTAATTATCTACACAATGTATACTACTTACATAATATAAGGTATAATCCCATGGATTAAAGTTATATGACCACTTTAAATTTGATCATAATTGGTCCAATCACTAATTTTTTTCCTAAACACGGTTACACAGAACGTTAGAACAATGAAACTTCTGCGTGAACTGTAGAAATTTTGGCGTACCTTCACCACAGCCTTCACGGCATTCATGCTGCCCAGCACACACCTGCTCACGTCTTTTTTTCAAATATGCCAACTGCAATGTTCGTTTGGCGGGAGATAAGAAATATTTAAATTTCTTTTGCATTTTTGAGCAAGGCGTTTCATGCACATATATTGTGTGATGATGTCAGTAGCCTTAATTGTATATTAAGATGTGATAAATGTTATGTTGTCTGAGGATTGGGTTTTGTTTTAACAGGTAATTGCTTTAAAGATTTCATAACATGAATATCGATCTATTTTTATTTTTTCTCTTACTTTAGTTTCTTAAGGAGTTTAGAATATGAATGTTGACTTCTTTTTATTACTCTAAAATCAACTAAGGGAGTTTCTAACATGAATATTGTGCATTTTAAAGACAAAATGTACTTAATGTAAGCAACAGACTAAGTTTTCTTTGCGGATGTAGTTTGCTGATAGCTGCCAATTGATCTTTTCTTTTAGAAAATCGGGGAGATTTTTGCTGCTTTTATATTAAATATCAAACCCTCTAATTAAATTTCTGCATAAGCTACCAAACCCCTGTTTTTTTTTTTTACTATTTTATGTCTATACCTTTATTACATAGCAAAGTTTTTAGGTTTTTTCCAGTTTGATTTCTTCTTTGTTCTTGTCTCAACAACTAAGAATTTCCTCTGTTTTTTTTCTTATAGTAACTACTGATTGTTTTCATGCATTTTTTACCATTTCAGTTCGGTATCAGCTGCTTCCATGGCTCAGCAGTTGTCCAAACCTTCTGATGTTCCTTCCACTGTGATTAGTTCAGCTATGATGGCCGGCACCGCTGCGCAGAAACAATCGGCTCTCGGTGGGCTAGATCCAAACCGAAAGTCGTACCGGGGTGCCGCTCTGCCGTCGACCGGAGTCTCTTCTACGAAAGACATGAGTCAGCAAAAACAGGTTTTTCATTTATTGATTATTTGCGAGCAGAATCTGCCAACTCTAAAGTTAAGATGCAGAAATTCTTTGCTTTATTTCCAATTTCAAATTTGTTGTTTGGCATTCGTTTTTCAGAATTTGATTTTCACTCCATTTTTCAGATGGCGCCATCCGGACCGGATCCCATTCTCATGCCGTCACAGACCAAACCAAGCTCACTATTGCCTAACCAAAGACCAAGCCAAGTGCAACCAGTGGAAAGTGAGTTAGCGAGTTTTGAGTGCATTAAACAGAAAAGATTAAACAGAGGCAAAAATCGACATTGCTCAAATCATATAAATTAAACGTTTTATGAGTTTTACTCATGTTTCTACTGATTAATTTCTTTCTGCTTGCTTAAAACCACCTATATATCTTACTTACCTAGATAGTGGTTTCTCTTTAGTCGCCGTTTAAATGTTTAAGTCTAGGCAGCGGTTAAATAATAAACACTGCAGCAGAGTCAAAGGCAAGCCCTTAGGTGACTTTGAGAATTTTATCTAGAAACTTAGTATGCATTAGTCTGGCTGCAATAACATAGGTTGCAGGCAAAATTGCTTTGCAAAAGTTTGCTCTCAGGTCTGGCTTCATACAAATGGTTAGCATTTAGTAGTCAGTCAAACAGCAAATATCATAAGTGCAGTGTTTATGTTACCAGTGCGTTTTTAGAACAAAATAATGCACTATTTACTGTTTTAAAGCATCAAATCAAATAAAAAGGTTGTTGGTAAAATAAAAAATAGGCTTTGTGCAAAGCAAAAAAATCGTCTTTGAAACAAAATAGTACATCGCGAAGAAAGGGTATCAAATGTTCAGCGTTGTTAAAACGAAACGTCACTAAACGGGGAGTCGTTAAGCGAGGACTTACTGTACATAAAATAGTCAATAATCCTAACAACAAAAACAAACAAATACCACTTACCAGAAAATACAAGTAATTATGGACGCCATGGCACAGTTTAGTACAATATGACTTTTATTGGTTTTATGTAGAGTGTTTTTTTTAATTATTGGCTTTTATTGATTTTTCATACTTTAGGCTTCTTTATGGCTTTGTAGAAATTATATAGTGTTTGGTTTCCCATTGTTTGTGTTTCCTGAAAATTTTTTATGTTTTAGTAATGGTTTTTTATTCCTTGTTATTACGTTATAAGGATTGGCGGGTGGCTTCTTTTAAAGAATTAGTGCTTGTTTTTCCTGTATGTCCTTCTTGTTTCATTTTTCTTCATCTTGTTTCGTCTTTCATAGACTTAGAGTTTTTTCTCTCTAGAGTCTAGACTCAATTGGCTGCCATTCTTTGATGTATCCTTAGAAACGTACTTATAATGCGTATCACGTCACTGCTTTGCTGGTAGTTAACGTTAGAGTTTTTGACACTGCCAAAATTCTGGCCCACCGGGGTCAGCCGAAGAATGAGTCAATCATATCAAGTAATATCTGAAATTAAACCTTGGGGTGAAGCTGGTTTGTCATTAGCAAATGTTGGCCCATCTGAGGTCACCTGAAGGTTATCTACATAGAATAATTTTGTATCAGTTCCTTTAAAAACTTGCCTCTGACATTTTTAAGCTGTACCGAATCATTCATTCTGGTTTTGTAGACTTTGTGAAGCTATTGTTAATTTTGCATGATAGTTGTGATGAACTAATGAATGTATTTGAAATAAGAGGGTGGTTTCCTGAAGCTTTTTATCTTCCCATAAGGGGAAGACAGCTGCCATTTAATTTCATAAAACCATTCTTTTACCTGCAGTATAGTTTCCACAAAATCTGCTAACTAGACCGGATATGATTATCTCATATTGTTAAGGCATGTCTTCGCGTTAATAATTTTTGCAATTATTTGTGTTTTTTCCTTTTCTTTCTTTATCCCTTTTTTCTTTTTTTCTTTTTTTTTGGTGTCTTCACCATTCTTGATTAATCTAATTTTTAATATTCCAGATGCTCTGAGCAAGACGGAGACCCTGTCCAACAGTTATGCGTCTAGTTCTGCGTATCAATCCGGTTATCAAGTACACAAGTCATCGGGTTACAGTAATCAAGGCTACGGTTCTCAGACGCAATCCGGTTACGGCAGTCAGACGGGCGTATACCCGAGTAGTAATCAGTACGGCGGACAGCAGCCGAGTTATCAGGGTGTGTCGTCGGGTAGCGGTTCATTTTCCGGGCAAGTGACGTCGCCCTACCAACATCAGATGGGATCGTCACATTACCAGAGTCAGTCGCAGATCAGCTCGCCATATCAGAGTCAGAATCAGTCGACTTACATCAGTCAGTCGGTGCAGCCGGCCCAGACGCAGTCGTACACGATGCAAGGACAACCTGGATCTTACCAGAACAGTTCTCAGGCTGCTTATTCCTCGTCTGCGTACGGACAATCGGCAGTGCACAATATGTCGGCATACCCGTCAGCGAATCAGGCGGCATCAGCGTATCAGAGCAGCGGCGTGAGCGGACAGTCGTTCAGTGGCACCACCTACCAGTCGCAGAATTCGAACTTTGGTAGTAGTGCGTATAATTCGAACTCGCAGATTCCAAGCGTAAAATTAGGTGTGAGCATGTCTAGTACAGGCAAGGAAGTAAGCCTGGACACTACGAGTCAGGTGGCAAGTGGCAGTAGTGTGAATTCCGTGGTGTCGGCGACGAGTGTCACTTCAGCGCCCTCTACGCTTAGTTTAACAATAGCCGGTGCAATTACGACTCAGTCGACATCTGCTAAAATGTCATCATTAGCTGCAGGTGAGTGATACGTGTATTAAACGAAGGAATGGGTTACTAAGGTTATCTAAGTTGACTTAGAATCTCAAGCTGCTGAAAGATGTAATAATGCTTGAAATTTATTGTTAGTGGTACCACATTTACTTGGCCAATTCTCCACAATACTGCAATGATGGTAATTATGAGTTTTGAATTGTGCAGGCATTAATTTCGAAAAAATATTACCTTTTTGGCACAAAACTGGTAATTTGCTATATGTTTTGCGTTGAGTTTGCATTTAAATACTTTGCACTGCATTGTGGGACTACCGATTTTCTGCTCTGAAGTTAGGTGTCTTTTATTGTGCAAAGTTGACAAAACTGAATGTTCTTTTATGTTAATTAATGCGAAGTTGCGTGGTCTGAAATGTTATTCAACTTTTTGATTAGCCGTGTGTTTCATAAGGGACGGCAGCAGAAAAAAATGCGAACTCTCAAGCACCACTGTCACTTATAGACTCCTGTTATTAATATGCAAGTTTAATGTCTCTCGTATGCAGTCCCATGTGCCCGAGGTGTACAAAATACTATACTCATTCTTCAATGCTGTTTACGTGGAAATTAAAAATTGTGTCAACATGTATGTATTTTAACTGCAGCAACTTGGTTACACTTGTACAACCGCTAAGTTGTTTTAGCACAGCAAATAATGGTGCATTTTGACCTTGACCAATGGCACACTTGAGTTATTGTTACACCTAACCAGCGTCTTTAGGCATACTCCATTGAATTAAATCAGTATTGTACCATTTCAGATGGCCTTAAGGTGGTTTTGAAGTTGCATTGATCACTCTTATACTGCAACTTTGTATGTTGCATTTTAGCCAATCGAGGTGTAGAACTTTTCCTAAAACATTACTAAGTGGAATCGAATAATGTCAGAATAATTGGATAACGTCTGTCAGTAGTTGAACTAAAGCTCAAAATATCAGAAAGTAAATATAATTGTTTTTTAAGAGTGACTTACGTAAAAGAGTTATTACCACAAAAGTTTAATTTCACGTTTGCGCCCTGTTACACGAATTTCGGCATCTCGGAACTGCTTAGCCCGAAAAATAGGTGCTGTACCGCTTAGTTCATTTTTGAGATGGCACACATTTACAAGTGGTGAAATAACACGATGAACACAGTGCTCAGTAAACTTACCCATAAATTTATCCAGTTTTTCTATATTACACCCGAATTTTGTACAGTAGCACTGCATTTCAATTCTCACTTTTGCAAAGACATATAACCCTCTTTTGGAATGTTTGTGCTGTTGAAAATAATGTTCAGTTTGACATCATCAATAGCTGGGTTCTGTTAATTAAAGCTATTATTTATTTATCAAAAACAGTTTGGCAGTATTATAGGTGTTAAATTGCGTGCTTACTTCAGAATAGAGCAGGAGATGAAAAATCATCCTGTTTTCCTTTAATAAGACATATCTGTATTATAGAAATGTAACTTAAACTTACTCAACTATTGCAAACCTACTCGAACTTATGGAACTTAAAGAGCCGACAAGACTTAACTTACGTTACTAAGACGTAAAGCGTTTATTCCTCTGTTCCAGGTAAAGTACCGGCTAATCTCCCACCTGGTGTTCCGGCTACAGCGCTTTTAGGAGGACATCAGTACATTATGAGTCAAGCAGCTGGTCTGCCGTTTTATGTGAGTACACTGGCACCCTTCCTATGATAATTTTTCTGAGTGAATGAAATTTTTCCTGTGACTCCTATAAGTTGTTTTCCTGGCCCACGCTAGGCCTTTACATTTAACATTTAAGATGCAGCTGTGCTTAGCATGGTAATTACAGGCAAAAAAGAGCATCTTTTACTCAATATTTACTGAAGATTTACACACACTTTGCAGGGTTTGCAGCAGCCTCTGTACAGTTACGAAGACCTACAGCTGTTGCAGCAGCATCACGGTCGGCCTACAGCTGCCATGTTGGTGAGTATTCAACTATAATTATTAGTTTTAATCAGTTAAAATGCATGTTATTATGATGACTGGAACTGCTTAAAAATGTCTTATGTCATTGATTAAGTGTGCAGCAGAGCATGATATTAGGTTTCTACCACGTTTCGTTTTCAAATTTGCGATAGTAATACTATGAAATTGGGTAAAAATGTTAAAATTTCACGTGAAATGCACCTTTAAGTCATTGAGATCTGTACAACATGGCAGGCTAGACATTGTTTAAGTATATGTTAAAAAATAAATTATATTTTGATTGCCTTGTTCCTAATGTCAGTGGTGGGATAGTTTAGAAATGCAAATATTAAGTAATGATGTCTAGTGTCTGTGAGATAATTTTTCAAAATTCACAAAGTAGTAGTTGGAATTATAAAATAAATGTCTTAAATTTCCATGTTTGTGATGCGAAACAGAAAGTTTATAGGTCGCATATTATTGTTCAAGAACCTTAAATGATGTAATTTAAAAAAAATATTAAGAAACACGGAACAAAACTTACAACAAAGTTTTTGATTTATACATGCGTACCTCACTACAGTTTTCATTGTATATTCAAAGGATTGTAACTACATAAAAAACTGAAAATTTATTACAAGTTTTAAGAAAAAAGTAACAGCTATCATAGTTACAAGTTTCTTTTAAAATTTCTTTTTTAAACTTTTCTAACATTTTTCCAACATTTTTGTCTTGGAATCATTTTTCTGGAACTACTTAGAGAATATGCCCATCACTGACCGATGTTGTAAATTTAATGTATATAAAATATATACTGTGACCACTGTTATTTCCTCATATTTTAGTAATTATCTTTCTAGTTTATTTTTATATTGTTTCGTCAGACTGTAGCTTATATTTTTTACATTTCTTCTTTCTTCATCTTGTCTATTTCACCTAGACACGTGTTGTGATATCTTCTTACTCTCGTATAAGTGTAGCTGTACACTGTAGAGCATAATGTAGATGTAATGACTGTACAAAGGTGGGCGGGAACAGCAGCCTGTGACGAGTTTCTGTAAACATCTAGCCCAAACTACAATAAGTATAAAAACTAATAATACAAGAAAAGCATAACCTAATGAACGTATAATGTATTATTATTCATTACCAAAATGATACCTTCTTACCCAGTTAGAGAGAATGAGAGGGGATGCGGTGGAAATTTCAGTAATTCTGTATGTCCGTACATAAAAGTTGGCATACTATAATGTCAGTATCAGTGAAAGGCATCCGTTATGACTTGAACTTGATTGGTAGAATCTTACATTATAGTGATATACATTGGTAGAAGAGATATAACGACAAAAAACTATGATTTAATATATATATATATATATATATATATATATATATATATATATATATATATGTATGTATCAACCCCTAACAGATATTTTTATCTCTAGATTGCATTTTACAAATTTTTAATTACTGATATAATGCAATCGAGTTTTTATCAGTTTAGTAATTTTTATAATTTTAATTTGAAAATAAAAAAAGATTATAACGTAATTATTAAAAATAATGACAAAACTCACTAAGTTTTAATGTATTTTTAGTGTCTTGATATTGTGCAATTTTACTTGATTTTCTGCTCCTTGTAGTAGCGTTTTTTTGCAACGTCTAATCGTAATTGGTTTAATTCATAACTTGTTTCATTATCTTTATGATTAGTTCATTCTACTGTACCATTGTTGCTTCAATTTACCCCACTGAAGTTTGCGCATTTATTTTTTTTAGATAAAAGTTCAAAAATAATAAACGTTCACAATCTATGCAGCTGTTAACCAGTTACTGTCAATTTAATAATGGGGGCAGGATTTGATGACAATGTCCTTTTCTACTAACAAGTTTTTCGTTTCCAGAGATTACTACTAACATTGCAATGTAGTCGAGAATTGTAAAGCTGTCCTTGGTGAAATGATAGAAATAAGTAAAATACAAATCAGTTAACACGGTATAGTCACTGTGTTATATTCACGCATGTTTATTGACCGTCACTTGTTTTTAATACTCTACAGGTACTTAATTGACAAACACTAATTTCCTTTCCCACCACAAATAGTTGTTTCAGGTGCCGCTATAATTGTTCCAGTGATCGCTGATTCATTGTTTCTTTAAAACACAAAATGCTTTTTTTCACTTGTGTATTTTTTTACTCTGTAATCAGACGATAAAGTTAATCAGATGATGGTAATTAAACGTTTAATGAAAAATATAAACTTTACATATTAGTTTTACTAAATTAATAGATGTTATTAGAGAGTTTCCGCTATAATCTCAGAATACTTTTTGTGTTTGCGGAAGCAGAAACTGATTTCCTTCCACAGTCTTGATGATCATAGACTAGAATAGTTTGTACTGTACAGCATTTTGAACAATCACGCAAGCTGATTGCAGATTTTTTTATAGTGAGTTAAAACTATAAACTTCGCTTTAAAGGGGTTTTCAAATTAAAGCACTCGATGCGAAAATCGAACCAACTGCTTTCATTTTATTGTCATTAAGAAACTGATCTGAGCAATCTCCCTAGACTTCCTTTCTAACTATGGGTTTCTATTTGCATTGAATACTGCTGTATTGTCTGCACTTAAGTGAAGGCTGCCAACTGATCAGACTAGAAGTTTTGAGCAGGGGAGCTCTAACGGTATCCAGTTTCAATCCCGGTTTCGATGCCGTGTTTTAAACGTTTATATTTGTAGAAAAACTTTAATAAGGGAATGAAATGCTACTACTACTTACTGCAACTTTATGAAATGCCCCTAACTGATCTTTTGGTGCCACTTCTCGAGATGTGCATATCAACTTTTTGTGGGGTCATTTGAATCCACACTCATTGCTGGTGTTAGTTTTGGTGCCATATTTGCTATGGTTAATCAGGTAGAGTGGGGATAGTGATATCCGCCCTCAGGGACCCCAAAAACTGCTAAAAATATACAGTAGATGACTATACATGTAGCAGAATGTCCTGAAAAGTGCTATTTTGGATGTCACTTTGGTTGCCATGGGTCGAGGGGGCAGTTACCCAAGTTGACATTATCCTGAAATACTACCCCCTGAGGCACCACATTTGGGGGTACACTACAGCACATGGATGTGCATAAATAACACACCAGACAGACACACAAATTGATTTTCTTTATAAGTTCATAATGCACTGACTGAAATCAATAGCTAATATCGGAAAAGGGGCTTAGCTTTCTCTGTAGGTTTAGGGTGGGTGTGGGATACTGTGATGACAAATTTAATTGTCAGAGAGTTTGCTTGTGCAGTAGCTAAGTGTTAGATTGTGTAGCCATCGAATGTTGTTGTGGTAGTTGCTAGCCTTTATAGCCATTCTGAATGATCTTTTGGGTGTCACGGTTGTTGCTAGACCGTGTACCGCCATCATGGATAACGTAGTTGTTGTAAAGTTGCATGTCATTCTATTCTGTTGCATGATTAGTTACATAGGTTTATGTTTAATTTTAGCCGGGTTATTATGACATGTCCTCGCTCCAGGTGCCTAGTACAGTGACGGGAAGAGACGGAGCACTCACGGCTGCTGCGTTTGCAGGTCAGTAATTGTCAACTTTCTATAAATGTGTGAATTATTAACTGATGTTTATTGATTATTTAAAATCTCAATTTCAAGATTATTTTTTGATGATGGAATTAGCCTACAATCATTTAATTTTGAAACTAAACTTGACCGAAAGAAGCTGGTTTGTTTAGCGATCTTGGCATTAAAATTGCAACCCAAAGGTCCCTGTTTCAAATTCCAGACCCGGCTTTTTCACATTTTATCCCTTTAAGCAAGTTTAGTTTCAAAATTCATAAATTGTGGGATAATTCCTTCTTTCATGAATTACACCTTACAATACAGTAATTATACTGCCAGAGATTATGAGTTGTTCACACCGACGTCTTCATGACACGTTGAAGTAAGAAAAAGTTGCTAACACAAATTAACACAACCTAACTGATATTAGAAACAACTTAATCCTTACTGTAGACATTTCAAGCTAACAGTTACAAGATAGAGTGTGTAAAAACCAGGAACTAGTCTCTCAGGTTCACTTGACAGTAAAAAGTACAATGTCACTGGGAAATCAATCTATTTCGTTTAATGCGCTTTTATCAATTTTTCTAACGTTGTTTAACATTTTTCTGCATTACGATTTTGACAATGTGAAGTCACGCTTCTTGCACTTTGTCCAAGAAGTATTGGCATATGCGTGTTATTGTGCAGACTTGGAACTTTTCTGTAATCCAGATTTCAATAAAAAATTATCTTGCTGGGATAATTTTATTAATTTTTACCAATGAACCTTATGTGGCTAGATGAATAAGCTTGATGGCAACAAAGTTATGTTTTTTGTTTGCAAGACCGAGTGATTCAATTTATTATAAATCGCTATTGTGTTATACATTTTTATCTAAATAGATAAAGTACCTAATCAAATTTAATGGCTAATTGATATTTTAGTGTGCACCTATTTTTTCTATAAATGAGTGCTAGCAAGCTGATTTACCTAGTTCACTTCACAGCCTTTACTAATTGGTTTCAATTACTTTCTGTCAGTCTTCAACATAACTAATTTCATTAAGTGTCATATGTGCTTCCTAAAGTCCGTCAGCGAAATCCAGAAAACTGTTCTTGAGCTTTTCAGATGGTAACGAGCGAGACTGATTTGATATCATTGTCTGAACTTGTAAGGTCATTCAGATTGTAGTATTACACTAGCTTATCTAGCTTAGTGATATCTTTTACCTGGAGCCATTCAGATTAGGACTGTAGACCACCACCTCACTGATAAAGTTAAACTTGTGACATTTTTTCTATTTTGGTACGTGCGGCCATTTGCACACAGTATTATCCCAAAATAAACTTTAAAGAGAGACGGAGTATAAATGTTATTATAATGTACTCAACAGTGCAGACGTGTTTCAACATATAATTGTGTCGCCATAGTTGTTATAGTTAGATGACTCCACTGATGATAACATGGTACCAGTTACTTGTTGAAACGTCTGCATATTTTAATGTATTTTAGTGCATTTTAATAATTTTTTTATGATCTTTTATACTTTGTCTTGCTTTGAAGTTTTGATTTAAGTTAGAAATCTCCAAAAAGGGCAATTATCCCAAAAACATCAAAAAATTTGTCTTGTCCTGACTAAGGCTATAAATGAGACTAGCGATGTTGAAATAAAACGACTTGAAAGAAACAACCTTTATTTATTATTTTAGAATACTAAATACGTGTCAAACATTTCTGCTGTAGAATCTAGCAGTCATCTTCAGTGTGACTGAGCACACAAACAGCAACTAATTTTATAGGCAGAGCCTAGAGTACATGAAAAATCACTAAGACTTCATTGATTTGCAGGTAGCGATGGTAAGATGAACCGCGGCGATCAGAACACCTCTCCTGTGCCGTCAACGTTATCCCAGCAACAACATCAGCAACAGCAGTACATAAATGCAGCCACTGCACTGCCCCCTGGTTACCCTGGTTATTACTACACTGGTGGTTTGATGCCGAGTGGGTACACTCAGTACGGGACGCCGCTGTTTCCTGCAAGTGCAGCCCTCGTGCCACCGGTGACGAACACGCACGGCGCTACCACCAACGCTCAATATCAGAAGCCTGCGACTTACGGTTCACATAACTATAATTCTGGTATACTTTATTCTCTCATTTTTTGCTTCGTTACTTGAAGTCCACATTCGCATAGTTTGTTTGCTGTTGGCAAAAAAAATCTCAAAAAATTGTTACTTTGTCTCGCCCTGTGTTTACGCGGTTTTCTACAGTAATCTGTGTTAGCACAGTTCTGATTGATTGATTAGTTACCATCTTTTGTATCACCATTTTTTTAAAGTAAAGCGTAATGTTAAAATTTTGTTGGGTAAACATTTATAGCTTGCTTATGAGTATTATATTCACTTTCATCGTGTCTTGAAAACTGAAACTGTATTAGGAAAAAAAAGGCGGCATTAAACTATGATATTTGAATGGAACATTATTCTTCTGCTTTCTGCAGGTTACGAAGATTTGGCACAGGTCCAGGAGTATGCGAAAGCAACGGCGTATGCCGGATCTTCGGCAGCGCAGAGTAAAGTTTCCGGTTCGACGGGAACCGGAACGAATAGTGCAGCAGATCTCAGTCAACAGATAAACGCTGCATCAGCTTATAGCAAACATGCTACACAGGTACATCTGCTTTTGAAGAATTTTTGAATATGATATTGATTAAATTCTGGTATTAAATTAATGCTGGAAGTGTAATTATAAGAAATTACCAAGCTGTAATCTTTGGCTCTTACTATGATTTAGACACTATTTATGAATTGTTATTCTAAACATAGTTGCTTAAGGCTACATTTGTTCATGAAATCTAGATACTTTTTGTATGTGTGGGAATGGAAAGCTTCCATTCCATAGACAATGCAATATCATGTATAAGTTCTCACTTTTTGTGTGTCAACTGGTTCCACATAAGCTAAGACGTATTTGTCCTTAGTTTGAATAAATTACGATGTAGGCAGACACGTAGCCTGAGTGATAACTTTCATACATTTTGTATGTTAACCTATGTTTCGTTCATATTTAGTTTGATAAGCAAGGTTTTCACACGGGCACGCCACCACCGTTCAACATGACCCACCTTGCTGCGGGCGGAGCCGCCACCGGGCCCATAGGTGTTGGTACGACGGCGTACCCCGCTCCATTCATGCCCGTGATGACGCACCACCATTCGCCAATGTTACACGGACACCATCTTCAGCAGGACGGACAAACTGGGTCAACTCAGCGGGCCACCCAGAATGCCGTACCGCAGAAAGTGTCCGCTGGAAAGCCGTACAACAGCACCGGTTATTGGGGAGCCAATTAATGGCGACGGCATGCCATGTATTTGCGAATCACACATTAGATGTTGTGTTACGGTTATGCTACTACTGTCCTAATTAATGGCTGGAATGCATTTTATATGGTAGCCCGCTCGGAGTAGAACACTATGTCCTTCTACATTGTATAAAGCATTAAATTCATTGTTGAATAAAACCCTATATCGCATTATATTATATATATTGTATGTAAGAAGTTATTTGTATAAGCAGACATTATATGGATTTGCACTCCGGTACAAACGTTAAGCACGTTTCACACCGCGCAGTACAGCGAGTTTATGTTAGCATTATGGTTGTACTAGAGCATGCATGGTGTTCATTTATATATGTATAACACAAGTAGATGTTGGTTTTTTTGTTGGTTTCCCCTTGTGTAATTTTAATATTTATCGAGCAGTATAGAGTGAGCGGGCAGTGATTGATCGGTCAGTCCCAGGGATGGACGGCGGTCACTTGTACAGTTTAGTAGTCTTTGTGAGATTTTTGTGTAATTACGTATGAATGATTTATCAGCTAACTTATCGGTTTGTCTTTATAATTTTTAAGTAGAGCATTTGTGAGACGTCGAGTGTTCACCCGTGGAGCCAGATTTAGTTCAGTACGATTTCTTTTTTGCCCATCATCAGCATCTAAGACATTTAAAACAATAGCTGATTTATAGATGAATTTCAAACAATCTTTTGAACACATTTGTGCTTGTGAAATAGAAGTTACTGTACATATGATACACAAAAGTTTATAAAAATTGTTAGGTCAGTCTTAGGGAGACCGTTTTTGGTTACTAAGGTAACACAGTGACGTCGTCAGTCAAACTTGTTTACGATGAGGGTGTTGTTGTTTACTAGCGTTTTTCACTTCTTTACATAAACGTTTTCGCAGTCGAGAACCTTCGTGTTACCATAATTATCCTGCATATTTTCCACTTTTATTTTCTCAATCTCTATTGTGTAAGTACGTGGAACAGATATTCTGTAATGAAAAACATAAACTAAATCTAATCGATTGTTTATTTATTTGTGGTTTTTGGATGAATGAGTTATGTAAATAGCACAACTATTCATTGAATCATGAGCAGTTAAGACAGATTTCACAGGGTTCGTGACTTTACGTGAAAATTTCAAAGTCACCAAAAAACCACCAGCTTTGGAAATTTTTTTAAAATGGGTAAAGTTCATCCCCAAAAATGTTGTGCGAAATTCTTTCAACATTCTCACAATTTTTGCTCAAGGAAAAAACCCGAAAGTTGTGCAAACTTCACACGAATGGTTTGGGCAACTGTGTGATTTGAAAATTTTCGATCGTAGCAAAAAAATCACTGCTTTGTAAAACCCGGACTTTAGCAGCAAGTCCTTGGATAACCTGAAGTTCATGTTGATTGGTTTGGACTGGGATGTCTCATTCACTTTAACTTGTTACAGTACGTTCATTAACGTCAATATACTTATCGTTATTGTATCATTTTCTTCAAAATTATCGATGGACTTTGGTGCATTCATGTAAATCGCTTAGCATTGCATATTTACGCAGAGGAAATGGACAGAAAAGGAAAAAAATATTTTTATACTCGGCTTGGATATTTAAGCAAAGGCTCAACATTTCCAACTCGTATTCTTTACATTTTTTTTAAAATAGTGGTTGCTTAAAAATACTGAAGTGCACTCGAGCGTTCAATGATTTTAATTTTTACTAGATAGAGTATTTTTAGTACAGTTTTCTAACATGTCGTCATACCAAATAATTTATTGTTAATCGTATTACTGGGAAAAAGCATCGTATTTTATCACTAGATTGTTGTTTAACATCCTTAATGACAGTGCAATTCTGTATGGTTCTTTTGAACTGTCTCTGGCTCATGTAGAGATTTTGTGGAGTTGGCCATTCTTGTTCGAAATACGAAATGGCCCAAGTATTTCATATATTTTAAGCAACTCAACGGGGCCTTTTCCTTTCGTATGCAGAAAGGAAATAAAAAATCCAACTTGCTACAGTCATGCTATGGATATTTCCAAAGCAGTCTTTTCACAGTTACACATTATAATCAGTTTCATGCACATTATTTTAACATTACAATTCGTTTCATATACATTACAAATAAGACTTAATGGGGTTGCTGTAAATACTGCTTCACTGCTTGCAGCTGCAACACTAAAATAAAAGAAAAGATAACAATCACACCACTTCACATTATTTTATTTATATATAGCCTTAGCTCCCGTTACAATAACAGTTCTACAGCATTTCCGTGTGCCGGTCTCTTACAATAACGAACAAAAACTGCGATATTTTCATTAATAAGTAAATGTACACTTAAGTTCACCATAACAGTAATTCATTTTGCTATTTTTTTAACGCCAAGATTGATTAACGAAGTCTGATCTGTGTTAGAATAATCTCATCCCTCCGCGGCATAAATAATAACTAAAAACAGATTTGTTTGCTAAGGTAAAGAAAAGACTACAGCTTGTCTAGATAATTTGCCAAGTCGGGGATGCCTTCCTTCAGGCCCTTGCGTTTGCGGGTCTCGTTCACGATCTCTCGGGGCTTTGACTTCTCCTCAAAGGGGTCGCCGGGCAAGATCTGCCAGTGGTCAAACACGCACTGTGGGAATGCTTGACCGCCAGTATTGGAACGTAAATCAGCCGTGAAACCTGTAAAATGTCGTAAGAATTTCATTAAGTCAATAAGTGTGTTAATGCACTGACTATTAACTTCCAGAAATATAGACAACAAAATAATCACTAAACACTAAACTTCAACTTAACACTAAACTTAACTTAACTAAATGGGTGACAACTAGGCCCATAACAATGCATTGTGATATCTTTTGTATTACGATATGAGTATCGCCAAAGTGCACCCGTATCGTGATAAAATGAGTCAATGACATAAATTAGCAAATTACCACGTTTGACCGTATGCTCATAAAAACAATGTGAAGTAACTCAATCTGCAGCTGTGAAGTGTACTGTAGATATGCATCAATCAGTGCAGTGAGCAGCTGTTGACTTGACCCAGGCACTGCTAGCAGCCAAAGCGGATGAGAATTCAAGGTGTTTTATTTGTAGTAGGCTAATTACATTGCACATAAACTAGTGAAATGGCAATGTCAGCCAGAAAATACGAGCAACTTTTAAGCCTAAACAGGGCTCGTATTCCACTTTTCAAAAATATAGGACATTATTCTAAAAAAAATATAGGAATTATAGGACATTTTTTCTTAAAAACGAAAGTTTCTAACCTTACACTACAGTGATTTTCACAATTCTTTGCAAAAGTAAATATTTTTGAGAATACCAACTCTGTAAAAACATACACACTTCGCGACAGACAACTGTTATTTACATTCACTAAAAATGCCCAAATCATGAAGATATGCACTTATAATATCTAATTGTGGTTATGCGCGCCGAAAGGGCGCAAAAACTCTATAACATTCTCATTTCATTGAGAATTCATGATTTTACAGAAATTATAGTGCATTTTTATAGGAATTATAGGACGAGTACGAGCCCTGCCTAAAGTATTGATATGTTTTAATTTTCTGGTGGCATACAATGCAAAGAATAACCTACCATTACACAAGTAATAAATAAAAATCAAACAGTTATAGTCGAGTTATTTTAGCATATAACAGTCCTAAAACTGTCGATTGATAAAAACGGCTCCATCAATTCTTTTTTATAAACCTCCAAATGTTAACTCGGGTGTATCATGACGCGTATCGTATTGATTCCTAGGTGTATAGTTACAGCCCTGGTGGTAACTATGCAATAATAACAGTAAGGAGCCGTGTCAAGACAAACTACATAGTAAATACTGGCTTAATTTCAAAATTTAGTCCTAGGTGTATAGTTACAGCCCTGGTGGTAACTATGCAATAATAACAGTAAGGAGCCGTGTCAAGACAAACTACATAGTAAATACTGGCTTAATTTCAAAATTTAGATGTCAAATTTCACTGATGACTGGACAACAATGCTAAACTGCAAAACTGTCAGACTTAAATCAGTTACTTGTAAAAAATCAATAAACATACCGAAAGATTCATTTACAGGCAGATAAGCTTTAACAATGAACATTGGGGTGCCGGCTACTTGGGCCTCCTCTATAACATGACCTCTTCTTCTATTCAGTACGCCATAGATGCCACCAACAGCAGCTTCCGGACACTGGAAGAATAAACATAAAATCATTATCTCGGTAGCAGTACAAGAAATTTTCAAACATGAAATCATTATCCCTGAAACAGTACAAGAAATTTTCAAACATAAAATCATTATCTCTGTAGCAGTACAAGAAATTTTCAAACATGAAGTCATTATCCCCGTAGCAGTACAAGAAACTTTCAAACATGAAGTCATTATCTCTGTAGCAGTACAAGAAAATTTTCAAACATGAAGTCATTATCTTTGTAGCAGTACAAGAAATTTTCAAACATGAAGTCATTATTTCTGTAGCAGCACAAGAAATTTTCAAACATGAAGTCATTATCTCTGTAGCAGTACAAGAAATTTTCAACACGAAGTCATTATCCCTGTAGCAGTACAAGAAATTTTCAAACACGAAATGATTATCCCTGTAGCAGTACAAGAAATTTTTATTTTTCTTCAACAATGCATTTCTTGAGATCCTACTCTAACTACTCTACCTAAGACTTTTTATTCGTGAATTTATTTGTAATTCAGTTCATTGAGAGTGACAGTTATGGGAAATCTTTAGCTACTCTAAATCTTCAGCTGACATGAGCCACTCTGTGCAGTGTATTAAAATAGGCAAACATAGAAAAATTGTGCATAAATTTTTTGTGAAACACAAACGCGGGCAGATGTCTTTTGGTAGTATCTTACTTATTTTCGACTGTCGAATTATTAGAAAACCGTTTTTGATAGCACAATGCGAAAACGTCACAGCGAATATTAAACTTTTGTAACTGCTGGATAATGTTGGATACAAATAACTGCAAACTCTTGCGAACATCACAATTTTCAGATACAAATCACATATCCAGAGCATCAGTATCTAGACATTAACAACACTGCACAAATCTTGACAATGATAGCAAAATGGAGACTACAATAGTTTTACAATACTTAAGGCCAACCATGGTGAAACTGAATACCTGAATTTCTACAAGGTAGACGGGTTCCATAAGTCGAGGTTGCGCAGTCAGCATGCAAGCATACAAAACTCGGCGAGTCGTCGGGATGATCTGTCCACCACCACGATGGATGGCGTCGGCATGCAATGTCACATCATGGATGTTGAATCGCACAGCACGTACGTTTTCTTCGCACAACACCCCCTGTTACAACGTAAAATTAGTGAAAATTACGATTAAAGCACTTGCCTTCCATTAGAAGCTCATTTACTTATCAGAGACAATTAAGCATATTAACAGCTGCAATCACTTTAAAGGGATTTTATATAAAAATACTTTTAGCTTTCGACAACAGGTTTTAAATTCTAGCAATGAAATAATACGCGGTTTTATTCTTACTACTAATGTCATTTTAACTTTGAAAATTTTTGCCCTTTGGGAATATACAGTTACCAACCCCTTTATAAATATTTAGCTTACTAATCCTCAGTTCTTTGTGTATATATTTATTTTATTTGTCTTATAGCAATTATTTTTAAATAGTGATTTTTAATTTAGTTTTTCAGCATTCTATGGTACTTGTCTTGTACTGATATAAACATGAAATAAAAATAAAAATAAATTAACAGCAATGAGGTTTTTGGAATTACAGCAATACTCTTTAAATAAAAGACAATTCTGAATTTCAACAAGCAGAGAATTATATATAATAATACAAGGTCATCCTGAAAAGGATGTTCCCCAAATTTTCTAGGTAACTGGTAGAACAATTTGTAAGAGATACACATCACCACATAGCCAGGGTTCCCTCTTCCCATAGAGTAATAAATTCCCTCCAAGCATAACTCCGGCATCTTTTTGCACGGTGTTCCGCCAATGAGAAAATGGCCATTTTTGGAAGTTTTAACCTACCATTTCAAGAGAAGCAATGTGTAGAAAAAATGTCATACTGGCACTTGGTGGAGACCTTGGTAGGGAAATTTACAGCCCTTTGGAACGAGGAGAAACCCGGCTACGTGATGATATGACTGACTTTAACAAATTGCATCTACTAGAATCAAAGACTGCAAGTTCGTTTGGCAGAACAGTTTTTTTGGACTGGCAGGCAGGCAGACTTGCAATTCTCCTTTTCTCAAAAATGCAGACACAAAAACCACTAAGTTCAATAAGAGAAGAATGACAGTTACCTCTTTAGTTGCCCACTGGAATCCTGCCACCACACTGTCCTTTATCTCGTTGAGATATTGCACACCTTTAGTGCAGTCAATGAGAAGGTTGGGTCCGGTTCCTTCCGGTCCAAAACACCAGATCTTGCGAGCCTCTGACACGTCGTACTCGTACTTCTCACTCAAGTAACGAGCACGAGCCTTGAATTCCTGCCTAGGCGCGACATCACCCTAAAGCACAAAGAAATTAAAACCTTCTAAATCATCGCTATCATCTTCATCTTTATCATTTAAATGTTTTTGTCGCCTACAGAGGTACTACAATTTACAAGATGAATTATAAAACTGATATAACTCGCCTCTAAATTTTACTTTTTCACCATTTCATGGTAGCAAGGCTCTGCTAAGCGTAATTACGTACTATTCTCGCACTCTTGGTGACTTTCCTCATGACCAAGGACCCCTTTTAATCACGAGCCCCTACAACAACGGGCCTGCAGACGCCCAGTAACGCTAGTTGTTCCTGCAGCTGGGAGTGAGTCAAAGACATTTACAGCCACAAACATTCATGCTTAGACTGAAATTTAATGCACAGGAGCCAGTTTTCAAATACAAATTTCCAACATTGTCAGCTCTCAAATAAACACATTAAAACAACTCAAACTCATTCTATAGTGCTGACGTTTAACATATAACATAATCACATACACTGTCAATATCCTCAGCTAAACCATCAGGCATAGGCGCTGCCCTCATATACAATCTGTTATGTTTGTTAGGAGACTTTGAGAGACACATCACGTTTGACTCGTCAGCCACCGACTCTCTGTACGACACCTGCAAAAAAAAACACGGCTGCTGTAAACAATCAATTCATTACAGTAAAGCAAACACAAACACGGCAACGTAATCAATATGAGAAAAGAAAATTATTACCTAAAATTACGTAGAGAGCCGTAGGAAATTACAAACGAACTACAAACAGAAAAATCCTCGAAAGCAATACTAAATTTGAAAGTGTGAAAAACTTTGCACCCCCTCCCCTGGAATTCGAGCCCAAGACCTTCTGCTTTCCAGGCAACTGGCCTAGCCATTACAGCACAGAGGCAGTCTGACGCTTCATATTTAAACTAAAAACCACTAGATGTCTACCAACAGAAAATCACAGTCCAAATTGCAACAAGATATTGTAGCGAAATCAATTGAATAAACGCACTAAAACAATGCTAATTAGAAACACAGTGAATTTTGCACTTCATTTGGGTATCGATTCCAAGATCTTTTGCTTTAGGGCAGCTATCCTAACCACTGCACCACAGAAGTACTGTAACTTTTCAAAGTACATGACAGATGCAACACACATAGCATGCATGCTACAGCTAAGTTAAGCAAACACGTCGGCTTCTCGCAATCAGCAGTCAAACAATGATACCTACCACAGGGTTTGATTTCTTCAAAGGTATGCAAGCGTGATCCTCCTCCAAGTCTTTCAGACAAATCTCCAAGTGCAACTCTCCTGCTCCGGCTACAATGTGTTCACCAGACTCCTCTATTATACACTGAAATGCAAACAGTTCAATTACATGTCTGGGAACATTATGTGAAGTTACTAATCAAGTGTAGTTAAGTAAGGAATGCAAAGCTTGTAAGACTACATGATATACATTACTATATTTATTATTTACTGAACTATTTCAAATATGGAAGTAATCAAATTGCTTAATTACCAATGCAGGTAAATTTTATTATAATCAATTGTAATTTATAACAATTCTAACTAGTTTCAAGCGGAAATCATTATAGGCCATGACAGTGGCGCAACTGATACCGGCAGTCATATTTATAAGCTGCTATTGTTTATTGTTTGTTAGACAAAAACACCGTTACAATTACATATGCAGACATATTACATACAATTGCACAAACTGAAAACAAAACCACTACAATTAGTTATCAAGTGAGCGTGAGCAATCACTTGGTGAACAAAGGATATGTAATTGCTTGCTGCTGAGCTGAAACCTAGAACTTGGAAAGCCCATCTGTAATGCATGGTGTGTTGTTAATTGTCAGGGGAACGATAAAGAGAAGAAAGTGTGAGGTTTGTTGAATATTTTATATACCATGTTTTTAAACAGTTTACACTTAATTTACTTGACTCATGTAATAATATGGTCCTTGAAATTAGAAGGACATTTTTATAAATATTTTTCACCAATAAAGAGCTATTATTATAATAATAATAACAATAATAATAATAATAGTTATAATAATAATAATAATATTTAACCGATGGGTGGTGATACTAAAACATGCTACTGCAAAACAACGAAAATGTCAAGTAATAGACAATGAAAATTTACAACAGAATTTAACCCAAGAGCTGTGCAGCTAAGTTATTACTGTGAGTGAGACAAAACGGTAACTAAGTTCTGTTTGGCTGTGCTAAAAGCAATCTCGAAATCCACATAAAGATGGTACTGGTTCAAACTGTAATTAGATGATATTTTATTTTATTTTAGTTTATTTTTTTTGCCTCCATAAGAAATGTTTGCCATGCTTCTATTTCCAAGTGAGTTAAAACAATTCTCTTTTGTCAATTAATATGTCTGTCAACTTGATATGTAAACATGAATTGTACACTGTCTTGTCCCCAAGTATTGTCTCTGCATCTGTAAGACTGTATCCAAAGGACTTCATATATAAGCCGTTTTTACTGTATTGTACATAGACTGTAAAACAAATATGCTACTTTAACTAAACACACTACTGTGAGTAAACTTTGTACTGGATAAAGGACCAAACTGGCAAGGACTGAAGGGCCTGCGACCAGCTAACGATGACACCAGGTATTATTCTTGCATTGTAATTTGAGCAGTACATGATAAACGCACAAGACTGCAGATACCAATCAATGCATTAACCCTCGTACATTCAATCGTATATTAGTTTCTATCAGGCAGAGTTATGAAGCACCAAAAAAGTATTTAAAGCAAAAATGGGTGTGCGCCACAAATTGAACAAAGACAAAAAAACGTAAACATAAAGAAGAAAGAAATATGGCTTCATTCAACTGTACAACAGTACAAAATGTCAAACACTGACAATATCGACCCTTCGATCTTTTGTTTGAGACTTTTTGCCTAGTTGTGCACAGCTTAGCGATGTTTATTAATAGTTTAAGTTACCTGAACCATAGGATCGGATTTGGCCAAACGCTTCAGACCCTCAACGAGCTTCGGCAAGTCTGACGGGTTCTTCACTTCCACCGCCACACGGACGACCGGACTTACGCTAAACTTCATGACCTGAAACGATTGTGAACATTAGCGAAACAGAACAACTGTTAAAATGACCTGCACTAGTAAAAATGGATGCTAGTAAATAAAGTGAATGGACAAAGTGATGCACACAAAATAACTTCCCATGTAATTCCTATGAGATACTCTATAAAGTTTAAGCAAACTTGAACGTATAACAAGACTGCATGAATTCAGATCCAAATCCAGAAGCATTATAATCCTTATCGCTTGACAGACTGAATAAATGCAGACTCAAATACATATACATAACAGTGTTCATCACTTGATTATGCCTGGACAAGTGCAATTAAATCATGTGTGATTGGCCAGTGGCACAGCGTGGTTTGCTCATGTAGCCCTTAAACAATTCCAGCTTTTTTTAACCACACACTGTCTGAGATAGTAGCCAGCCTAAAAATCCACGAAGGCACAAAACCAACAGCTAAAAAGCTGTACGACAAAAGCTGCATGACTAAAAACAAAAGGCAAAATGAAAGTAAATCAAACCTTCATGTTGTGGGCATGCTGGAAAGTAGTGATGGTACCGGTCTTCACCAAGAACTGATCAACACCAACTAAACCGCAGATGTTACCGCACGGCACGTCCTCGATTGATTCCGTATATCGACCCATCATCAATATCGTTCTGTGATAAAAACAGGTAAAGGAGAAAAATCGTTATCAGATGAAGAATCAGATGATGATTTCAACCTTCCCTACTGTTACTTCAACTTATTTAAAGGACAAGAAAACTCTTTATTTACGTTCGTCTTGAAATATTGAAATACCTGCATACTGCCTTATTGCACTACAGAGCTTGTATTAGCAGCAACGCTGTATAAAACTTCTAATTTAAACTCCCGCGATAACTGTTAAGCACAACCATTTTAACAGAAAGTTGTTTAGTACAAGTTAAGATAACATTGCATAAAGTTTGAAAAGATAATCAGAGCATTCCTAGCGCACACTTCACTGAGCAAAATCCCGTCAATAAGATTAAAAATGTTTGTTGGTGAGTCAGTAGAGGACACTCGGAAGGTAAGTTAGGGACATTTTGTCAATTGACATTTAAATTACTAAGAATTTTCATTTCTAATCACACAAGTCTTTCAAGTTGGTAATTTACGACCAATTACTTTGGCATTTTGCATTTTGTTTGGGAAAGAATAACCGATTTGACTTTGATTTTTGCCTTGTAAGCATAATGCTAAATAATATAGCTTTGTGTGGAAAGTTAAGCTGCCTTTTCTTCTCCTTTAAACACACTTTCTTCAACATACTATTAGACTTAATTGTTTAACAGTGAAGAAAAATGGCAATTCTCATACGAGTTATACATATACCTTGTGAGATACATATATAACTAACATGTTTACCTTTGAATTGGTTTCTCATACAAGTCTTCCTTCCTCCCAGGTGTGTAGTTCGGGCCCATTATCCGCACCTTCTGACCGGTGGCAACTACGCCGGAGAAAACACGGCCAAAGGCATAGAAACGTCCCTTGTCTGACGTTGGCACCATCTTTGAGATGTACATCATGAGAGGTCCGCCGGGGTTGCAGTCTCTTACAGCTAAAACGGTAACACAGATTAATATGATTAGTTCACAAGGTAAACAAAATACAGTAGGCGCCATTTATTAGGCTCACGGTTAATAGAATCAGTCATCTAAGTGACTCAAATAACTCGCCATAATCGACTCAATATTTTTCCTTCATGTACTTAAAATAAGACCAAAGAGCTTTTACTGCTTTTATGTCATCTGTACATTGATTCCGTACACTATAATATATGTAGAAACAGTCATGTTAGGTACAACTTTGTTTGTAAGCAGGTACAATAAGTTCATCATATCCATTAATAAGTTGGGCTAGCAGTTTTGCCTTGAATCTGTCACACACTTGTCAGCTACAGTTAACGCTGCTTTTCACAGAAGAAACAAGGTCATCACCAACTGCATCTCAAGCACCAGGTGACTACGTGTTTGCCTGAATATGTGCCGTATACAGCAATAGATTTTCAATATTTTTAACATTATGAGAATTTCAAATACCAACTTCTTCATGAAGAAATGAAACAACCGACCTTACATGAATTTTAGTAAATATTAGTGGCAACAGCCAGATTTGTATGATTTTTTTATTTTCTTTTTTTTATATAAATTAATATACTTAAATAATTGCACATTGGAATTTTGCCAGGAATTCGTTTCTAAAATTCATTTAAAGCCTTTGCAATGCATACTAAGGTGATGAGTCACGACTCATGCTTATATACTAGTAACAGGCTACACCCGTCAACTAATTGAATCTGTCGGTTAATTGGGTCAAAACAGTACCATACCAAAGTGAGTCTATTAAGTGACCTACTACAATATGTTGTACTGTAATGTGTAAATGTTGCAAATCCAATGTAGGTTTTGAAGGTGAGATGTAACACCTTCATTTATCTTTCTTTTCCTTGAAAACTTGTAACACTGAAATATTCAGATAATTTATATAAGTTACCCAGGGACCAGAAGAGTGGCAATAAGCACAACAATGTTGGTTACTCACCGACGGCAGCTTCGTCATCATTAGGACCCTCGTACAGCAATTCCATCCTATATTTCTGAGCAGTAACAGGGGAAGGCAGATGAATAGCTATCATTTCTAGTAGAGTCTCTCCAGCTGGTAGCCATGTCCTCATTACATACTAAAATATGAACGTATACATTGAGAAATATTTTCTTAGTACATATGCAATTAGTTACGTAAGTTAATTAAACTAAAATTGACACAGTTTGACTATCCCTGGTTCGGCACGGTTTACTCATGAATGACAGGGCAGTTTGCCATAATTTTCAAATATTGGCTCCTATCGCGCGAACCAACTCATCTTTTTAAAGCACAACGTAAGTGTCTCCCTGCAAGTTTTGTCAACCTACATACTATAGTATTCAAGTTATTATGATGAAAATGATGATCAGTACATGGAGGGTTCTCATAGAATCTGCGGCTTGTGGATTAATAATTCCACGACAATGAAGTGCAAAGTGCACAACTGACAAAACTCAGTACATATCAGGACAGAACACACTAAACTTGGCATTCTCAAGCCGAACTATCATTCAACGCAGAGCCTAATCTTAAATTGTTGTGGCAGGACCGGAATCTATGTCTTACCAAGGATAAGATGAGACAATGAACCATCACTGGTGTCTTAGCGATGTTTAGTTGTGTACTACACAGTCTCTCTTAATAATGCAGGAAACAGACAGACACAGCAAGATGAATAAAACTGCTTAATTGAACACAGCAGTCAACCAGTAATTCACTAACTAAGCCCAATGGTCAACCATGATAGCAAATCATGCACTATGACCACTGAGCCATTCTTCTACATCCCCAATCACAATAATACATTGTGCAATTTGTACATAAACTGTTCAACTGACAAAGATGAGTAAGAAAGCGTACTGTAAATTGCATACCTTCAGTAGAGGTTTGCCCTCCGCATCCCTGTCTGGTGATTTCAACTTATCAGCTATGCCCAGCTTAGATAATAGCTTGGGAATCTCGTCCTTTTTGAAATTCATAATTGCATCAAATATCTAATTAAAAAAGAGTAATATATAAAAATAGTTCATCATATTACAAACAGCATTTTTCAAACGGGATAAGTAGTGTTAATTTTTAAGCAAAAAACGTCACTATTAAAAGTGACGATAAGGGATTCCAATCTCTAACTGACTATATGGAAAAGGTGTTTATTATTATTATTATTATTATATTTGCAAATTTTCGGAAAAATTCACATTGAACATCTCACAACCTCTTGAGCTGTTTAGCCAGAAATAATGAGTCAGCATCATCTCTATACACCCCTACACAATTTTAACACACAATTCTCCTGACTTCTACGCGCAAATACGTTTGCATGAAATTTGATAAATCGATATAGTTGTAAATTAAGCAGCTAATCAAATATGTAACTCAAGATAAGGAAATGTTATTAAATGATTATTACTCAAATATCAGATATTAAACCAACAGCTATAGATTCTTAATTATTGTAACAGCCGAGCATAATAACTGCTACAAAATATAACTCTGACTCAAGTGCATTATTGATAAATCAATAATGACAATAGATAAATCAATAACCTTTCTTTTAAACCTTGACATATAGTTAATAAATGAAGGTGTGCTAAGCTTATACTTAAATCATACAACTTACGGATATGAGCTGCGTGCTAACTGTAAATTCATTTATCTATAGTTTTCAAACTGGGAATGTCTGCAACCTCATTTAAACAATTTGATGCATGAGCATCTAATCTATGATATTGCTGTGTGATATAGAACCCTGTTGTAAATGAGCATTGTGTTCAATCAGATTTATCCTTGTTTTAAGAATTTGCATAATGATGATCATAATTATAATAATAATAATAATGGTAATACAGTCATACCCCTGTTGTTGACCGTCTCCGTATTCATGCAAATCGGTTTTCGACCAGAAAATTCGAGCTGAAATTGTCTCCGCTCTCGACCAGAATTTCTGTACTCGACCAACCGCTAAACACGTGATGAACACATGCGCGATGAGCCGAGCCGAAAGTAACCGCCCACGCCCGAGAATAATCATGCACAACATTTGAATCGCCTAACGTCACTAAATGCTTTCTAGGCCTTTTTCATGCAAGAACAATTATGTTTTTCTTTCTAAGTAATTCTATTATGTTTCTCTTATCAATTACATCATATCTACTGTCTGAATAAACATTTTGAATTATCATATTTCGTTTTAGTAATAGTTTACAGTTCATTTGGTGCTTGAGAACGGATTATTTGCTTTTACATTATTTCTTACGGGAATAAATGATTCGATACTCAACCAATTTTTAAACACTTTTTAGGAACGAATTATGGTCGAAAACAGAGGTACTACTGTAATAATAATAATAATCAAAGTCTGTGACAACTTCTAATAACTTAATTGCTCCTCACCTTGTATATGGGATCCAGAACAAAGATATTGAATGCCCTCTTATACTCGCCCTTCTCTCCAGCATCAAGCTGTCCGGTCTTGTTCCACTTCTTGCTCTGGGGGTTGTAGAAGTTGTCCCCAAATAAACGCTTCATCAACTTGGTCGTGTCGACCTTGAACTTTTCCGAGTAGAGCTCTGAGAACTGCTTGAGAGTGAACGCCCAGCCGTGCAATCCCGAACCGAAACCGACATTGCCTTTTGATGGAGAAACCTAGAATTTATATAAATTTTATTTTAGATTCCCTTCCATATCATTGTTAGAAATATACAAAGACATGGCATTAAACAAAAAATAATAAAAAAACAGCTCTGCACAACAGCATACGATTGCTATCAGGCATTCATTCACACTATACACAAAATATTAGCAATTCAAACTCAATACAATTCTTTAATATACTGTGCAATATAACAATATAATATAACACAATATAACGCAATATAACATAATATAATCCAATACAACACACTGTAATATAACACAGACATATAGATGTTGTAAATAGTAACTTGCACAAGTGGATCTTGTCAACACATGACGTACAACAAGTCTTGCGCTATTTAGTCACGAATAATTTGTTTCATTTCCGTATATTCAGTTTAAGCACATAGGCCTTTTTGCAACTTAATAATCACTAGACACAAAGCAATTACACATAAATATCACAATCACCTGGATATCACCCATGGGTCCGTGCTCATCACCATACGTCGCAATAATCACGTTTACATTCTCTACGATACGTATAAAAGTTTGATACAAGTCCTCCTGGTCTAGTTGCAATTCTAGTAGTGCACGATCCATCTTATTCATAAACACAACGGGTTTGATTCGTTCAGCGATGGCTTGTCGCAGTACCGTCTCCGTCTGCACACAAACACCTAAAACACAGAACATGCAAATACAGACCTGGAAGACAAAGACGCATCAGGATTTGAAAAAATATACCAAAATGTATAAATGATAGGTCCTAAACAACTTCAGAAACTTACACGTGTTATGAGTCTAAACTAAGTAATGCGGAAAAAAGATGATGCCTGCTAAGCATCGATTAAATAAATTCAATTACCAAATGCTGCCTTTTTCGCAAAAGAATGAACCTTTTTTCCATCAAAACCAACATACCAGTTTAATTTTTACAACAAATTTTTTGAAATACTGCCAATACATTACACATCTGTTACTCTGCAATAAAAATATATGCATATATTTGTTGTAAGCTAGTTTTAACACTTCGCGAAAGTTCTAAAAGATGAATGGACTTTTTTAAATAGTCTTTTTATGCAGTTTACAAGCATTTCTAAATGCCATTCAATAAATGATAAACGAGAACAAGCAATGCCAAAGATAAGCAGTAAAAGGGAACAATGCTAGATGAAAACAATTACACGAGCAGCTGAGCACTCATTCGTTTTCTTAGCTAGAAGTATTGTTCTATGTAGTATTTAATGTACCTACCACTAACACAGTCAACAACCACCAATGCACCATCGGTAACTCGCAGAGCAGCAGTCACCTCCGAGGAGAAGTCCACGTGACCCGGGGAGTCAATCAGATTGATTAAGAACCCATTGGTGTCATACTTCTGCGTCATAAACTTGAGGTCTTTCTCATCCAACTCAAAATACATAGAGATGGCACTACATAACGTAAAATCAACAAGCAGTTAAAACAACACAATAGCAGACCAAGTAAAAACACTAAGTTAATATAAAATATAATTTTCTCAGTCAATTTTACGGCACTCGTGGCGCGAAATTTTAATGAAAAGTGTAATGCAGTTAAAATTTCAACTAAAGTAAAATGAAATCGTTTTACAAGCTCAATTTTTTTCAAGTTTCTGTTAGCACAGGGAAGGGGCTGCTACTAGCATGTGGTACGAGAGGTAATACGCCACACCCATCCCAATACAACTACTTTCAACATCAGGAAATCTAAATTCCAAAAGAAACTGATCTCGAGTTCACTTCTTTTGAAGTACTGGCATATCAGGCAGATGCGAATGATTAACTAACTAGTAACTACTGCACCCATATATAACAGCTGGCTGCAAGTATCTAGGCACTCAATCAATTTTACCCATTTCTAACGAGGTGATTAATTAAAATTTTGTGCTTATAAATGCAAACTGCATGTAAGGCGTTGGTGTAAAACAGCTAACCTGTGATACACTCAGTAATTTATAGCTTGCAATTCCAATAAAGTAAATATAGATCAATGTCAAACTGTAAGTGATGAGTAAGCATTTTTAGATACTCAACAAAAGTAATGGTGACACTTAGTTCATAACTAACAGATACTTTAATAGTAGGCAATGGTTACTGTACAACTTTGATTAGGTAACACTGCTCAAAAATGGAAGAGCGCTAGGTAATAATTTTCAAAGCAGTACACTAGCAATAGAGCTTTTCTAACTTAAATCACTGATGCATCCAGTTTAGTTCATCTAATATTTAGCTTTACACTAGCTCTTAAATCTTACAATCCTTTTAGGTAATTGGATAAGGAAGACGCTTCAGCGCTCCTATTGCAATGAGATCAGACAAAATCAGATAATAGCTTGCCCTACTCAAGTGGCCCATTAATTTAATTAATAAGTGACAGTTTGCTCTCATGCAACGACATTGTGGTCAGAACCCTAATCATTCTTCGGGTACATCTTAACCAGCGTCTAATTAAAAATACTTGAAATAAGGAGCTGATGTATTAATATACCTATATAATAAAGTGCAATGAACACACTCAATAGAGATGTACCTTGACATGAAAGTCTTACGGACAAAAATTCATTAAACTTGTGCCTTTGATCAGTGGATTTTCAGCTGTTGCCAGACTTATTACTGTGCCAAATAGGGTGACTATAGCGCCATGTAATAGACCAGTGGTTCCTAAACTTTTGTTGACGGCGACCCCTTTCCAGAACCCTGCATCATATCGTGCCCCACGAAGAACTTATTCACATGTTATACTATTAAACATTATCATTCTTATTTATTAATTTTAACTTACTATTCAACAAATTGTCAAACAATAAGTGATTGTTTCATGAATTCATTAATGTGATGGTTGCACCTGTTTTTCTGGTCTGCAATGCAATAGGTTTCCAAGGTAAAATGAATAGTGACATACTTTCGGGAGGTGTACACTGTACACAAGTTTACAGCATGGAACAACGAGCATTTCATTTTCCCAAAAAATCAAGCACTGATATACCGCATTTAGAGCGGGAAAACCCAGTTTCACTTTCCAGAACAAAATGATGTAATGAGAAACGAGAAAACAAGACATACTTACATACTTTTCATGAAAACAGCATTTTTAAAAATAGAGTTTGGACTAAACAGTAGTTAATCAAAGGCGCCAAATTTTGGAAAGACTTTCAAAGCATAAAACTTATGCAAAGATAAGTGAATAGTAACAGGTAACTCTCAATACGTACGTAGATTTAATAGTGATACATCGATCCTGTTCATCTTTTCTCGTGTCCGTAAACCTAGTCTCACCAGCCTTTGATCCAGCTATAATTCCAGCCTTACTAACCAGCGAATCAGTCAACGTTGATTTACCATGATCTACATGAGCTATTACAGACATGTTACGTATATTCATTTTCTTGTCCATAAGCGCACGTATCTCGTCCACCGTAAAGTTCACCTAAAGACGTTAATTAAACAAAAAATGGAAATTTTAATGAAAAAAGGTACCATCACAGAAACTCAAAAACCAAAATGGTGCATAGTAGCACGGTGAATTTATTGTGACTTCTAATATTGTAATATTAACAATAGATGCCTGCTAAATGTTAAAAGATCCAATTTTCATGAGCGCTTCCCACTTTGGACCTGTTATTTCCCAAGTAAGACAAATTTTCCAAAAAAAAACAGAATCGAAAAGTCAGGTTGTCAAGTTACTTAGCAGCACTTGCAGAAGAAAAAAGCAAAAATTGGTTTAAGGTGCACAGGCTCACATCAGTTAGATTCAAATTTTAGTAGATGGTGACACCATATAGAAATAGGCCAGTTATTAGGCACTGCAATGGTGATATCTATAACTGACAAGAGGTTTCATAACTTGTGCATCTTTAAATATTGTCATTTGTAGTAAAAAGTAATTTAGATACCCTTCTATTAATTTTACTTTTATTTTTTATAATTTGTTCATTTTGCAAAAATTTAACCTATTTTTGCCAATTCTTAATGCTAAAATTTTCCTCGTTATAATTTTAATGCCCTTATTGAGTTTATCAGCGGTTACAATTATTGTTGCTTACATTATGTATCATTGATATGTTATGCCATTAGTTTTTTATCCGTTCCACATAATATATTTTTTGGTGCTGAATAAGAATTTAAACCGCAGTTAATAAAAATATTTAGAGAGGCTGTTACAACAAGCTGCCTACTAATGTCACTGACTGAAACTACTATATAAAGGCACTTCGTCTTTGTGTGAGAGATGGATGCTCAATGACTGCACGGTCTTTCTCAACCCCATCCCTCTTTTAAACTAGCATTAATCATTAATAACACTTTGTTACATGTTTGCGATACGAAAGGGAGACAAATAAGTAAAAACTGAATTGAACTGCATCAAATAGTAGCATCACGCACATTTCCAACAATATCTCAAAAACAATTATAGATAATAAAGATAAAATTAATAAGTGTTTAAAAGCTCTTGCATACGATGGTAAATCGTTCGCATATACAAGTGAAGAAACGCACGATAAAAATACAGCTATCACTACAAAAACTTAAAATTGCCTTATTAGTAATAGTGATTTAATAAAGAACATCAACGTCGTAAAATTATTAAACTTTATTAATTTTAATTGGCTTGGAAATTTAGAAAATTCAGAATGCGGAACTAAAGCAACAGCTGGAATACTGACCAAGCAAAAACTAGAAATTACAGTTGAATTGTTATAAAAATAAGAAACTATTTGCGAAAATAAAGCATACGTCATTACAGTAACAAGATCTCAGAAAAATTATTAATGGATGGCACTTACCATCTTGGCTTTTTGTAGCTTTATAACACAGCAACTTTAATAATGTGTTGCCGTCAATGGCGGACGTTGCGAAAGGATCGATCACGTGATCAGTGGTGCAATCAGCCTCCCGATTTTTTTAAATGATATTTTTTAAAGCTATTGAAATAAATAAGTGATATTAAACATGTAGAAGCAAAAATTATTCTAGTTCCAAATGTTTTCAAATTTTGTGATTTTTGACTACAGCTAGATCTTTTTTGTATTACTAAAGTCATGCAATTCGGGCAGAGGTCTGTAACCTGTACTCTGTAACTTCTGTAGACTAAATTTACGTCGTTTCTATTTCTGCTAAATAAAATTTTTACATTAAACATTTTACTTTCTTGGATTAGAGTGGAAGCAAAAATCTGGTTTTGCCACAGTGTATATTCAGGTATATGTTTTAATGCGTTATCAATCATATTTTTTCTAAAGTAAAAACGTGGTTTTTGCTTGTCCTACTCCTAGGTCATAATTAGTAATTAATATTAATAATCTTATTATAACTTAATGTAAGATTTAAAGCATGCATAATTATAATGATTATCCTTAGTTCTCATTTTGAAAGTTGAAAGTGTGCTAGCATATAGAAAATGCTTTCAGCATACTATCATCAGAGTGCTTTTAAAATTAAAGAAGGCTATAAATAAAGCTCAACATTGGTTGGGAACGTTAACAATGTTTGCGCTACTAGTACCCAAACTTATCTTACTGATACTTACTGTTAACTTATCTTGTTAACTTGTAAAGCTGTTGTAGGCTAGTACCTGTTGGCCAGTTCTTATCACTTTCCTCTGCCTTCCCTGATTATTAGATTACACCTAATCAGGGTTGCCACACATGTCCCAAATTTCGTGCAACTTTTCCGAAAACGGTACCAAGCAGATCACAAGCTAGAATGCTAGATGATCACAGGACAACATTTATCCCAGTAATAGCCAGCCATGTAGAATATATTAACTAAACACAGCAATAGTCTCCCCAACTACTAAGAATGTATCGCAAAACAGCTTCCCAGGTGCACTACATCATTAAATTGCAAGAATTTTACTTCCTCACATGCGTAGCATTGCTGGCAATCCATTTCACTAAAGTAATCATGGATTAATAAAAATCAAAAAACTTTCTTCCGATTCAACATCCAGTGATTTTTACAGCAACAGACGCAATTGGGTAAAGTTTATTTATTTATTTATTTAACTTTCATTTCAGTACGTAACAAGTAGAATAGGACAGTAAATAAAAAGACATAAGGCCGACAATAAAAATACTTCTGTTTCCGTTTAATCGCCAAGGTAAGATTTTTTTTCGCACCCCCAGCAGAGGAGTTTATAATTTTCTTGTGTGTTCATATACTTACCTGACACAATCATATAAAAGCTTATTTTTTTAATATTTAAAATGTAAAATGCAATAATTATTATAACATCGTTTGCAGCCATGTTTTTCTATGGTTTTCTTTCGCCCAAGGTGGCGTTTTTGTATGATATCGGATGATTATCGTATTGGAGGCTAAAAAGTATTTTAGCCTGACCCAATCATATTTTCTGCTGCCAAATGTGCATTTTAATGGCTGATTAGTTTGACACTTATACCATAATTATCCGAACATACGTTCACACCATCCAAAAACGACACTATATGACAATCAATAATTATATGATAATTTACAGATGTGAACAAAAAGCTAAATGACAAAGCATGAAAAAATGTGCATTGAAAAAAATTAAAACATTATTGCTAACCAGAAGAATAAACAAACTTTGATTTCAACTGGTTTCAAATATTCCACGATTCAGCTTTAAATATTTCCAAAGCTGTCAAAGGACTCAAGACAGGAATAAATTTTCTGTGGCCGGCCTAGTTAAAAATCATTATTTAAAAATACTACCACAAGTCAGATAGTGAAGTAATTTTAGCAATTTGGCAGAGTCTGAAGACAAGCGAAACACTCTAAACCATAAGTTAATTGAAAATGCACTTTTTCAACATCAAGCCATGAACCTCGTCAGATCCCTTACATTTTAATTTCTCGTCAGATTTTCAAGATTTGACAGGCGTCAATAAAGATTTAACATCTTCTATGTAAAAATCAGAAGGTTTATAGTTTCCTGTATAGACCAAAACAGTGGGCACAACAGTCAGCACGAACTCGATCTAAAACGTTCTTCTGGTAGAACTGGTCACTGATCCGACTTAGAACAGCGAGATTCGTGTATAAATAAAAAATTGCATCGTCTTCATCTTCACAGGTGTAGAAGGCAGCAGTCGGAGTAGGCTGGCATTGGGAGCACCTGCTTGCAGTCGGGATACACCGAAATTCGGTTACCAAACCAAAACAAATTTTCTGTTCATTTCGTTTCATTGGTAGAAATAAAAATTAGGTAAGGTTTTGTTTCAGCAAATTTTTTTACTAAGAAATTTTGCAAAATTCGGTTTCGATTCGGTTTGTTTAAACAAATTCCATCGCGACAGGTAAAAAATACATTTTTATAATTTGTCATTTTTGTCCGATGAACGCCGCCAATTAAACAATATAACTAAGCCTGGCAAAACCAACCGACAATTTTTCAACAAAACTGTTTGTGCGTGGCAGGCTGACAGCGTGAACTAGCTCATAAAATTTTGCCATTTGGGGTGATGCGCCTGGATGCTGTGAAGTTGTTCACTTGTCAATGTCTTCATTTCTATGATGTACGTATATATGGTTTTATTATTAATTAATTGTGAGTTTTGCATAGATTATAATCATTGTCAACATCATTCAATGGATTTAGTGTAATTGTGTCCAGCACAGATGAACAATGCGTATCAAATGCAAGCTTTGAGATTTTTTATTCATTGGGTTTTTAACACAGCAGATTTAAGTTTAGTGTAAAATATTTGAGACAATAGGTAAAATGTTTGCTATATGATTATTTATTAAGCTGCAATATTAAAGTAATTACTATACTGTTACCTTTTAATGAAAATTGATTTAAGTACTGGTTACTTACTGTTTGGGTTATCAAGATGAAATTTGTAGACATATCAAGGGGCTATCACTACATTACGTAATACAAGCACGAAGTGGCCCTTAATAAATTATATGCAAAAGTAATCAATTTATCAACTTTAAGATTTTCATTAGACAGTAATCACGGGTGAACGTATGGACTGCTCACTTCAAACAAAGTATAAGTTGGACATTATCGTGACAAACTCCTTTAAATTCAGTTTTAAAAAGAAAATGAGGTGTGTCCAAACACAATGTCAAACTCTAGTTCAAAATGATATAAAGTGTACAATATTTAAAGTGAGAATATTGTTTTCGCAAGGATGATTTTGTGAAAGCAAAATGTTTTCTTTTCTGACCAGTTTTTATAAACCTCAATGAGATCTTCACAGTCAAACTTAATTCAAATGTGGTCAAAACTTATTATACATCAGTGTAATTTTATGCTATTGTTCTGGTTATAATCGTGGTTAAAAGATGTCATTGGGACTGATGTGTAATTTGGGCATTCAATATAAGAGTCGCTCATTTATTTTGAAACAAGGCTAACTGGCTTAGTTTCTTTATTATACTTATGTCTCTGTATTTTGTAGTGTTTTGAAACTTTGTATCTACATTCTGTTTAAATTGAATAGTCATTTTTTAGCTACCTGAAGTGACAATTTTGTGCAAAAATAGCTGTTGTTCTGCAAATTAGTGTTTATGGAAAAGTGCAATCAGTTTATCTGCTGATTAGACATTAGTCGTGACTGTCATATTGTTCGGTTTAGTTTAGTTTAGTTTAGCTTAGCTTAGACAGTTGTTGTCCAGCGTACGCTGTTGTCCGGAATGCCGCTGAGCATTATATCGCAGCAGAGGCAGAGCGATAGACCAATATGTTTGACATCATTTCCTATGGCTAGTCATTCCTTCTGCACAACTTGTCTACATTTTCTCTTTCATTCGATTCAAATAACTAACCAATCTAAATCTTCAACTGCGGTACTTGTTTGCTTGTACGTCTTTGTTTTCAGCAGTTTTCTTTCATAATTCAGCAATTCCGTTGGTAAAGAAAGTCTTCTTTACATCAAGTTTGGAGTGTTGTTTACGTGGTTAAAGATGCTGACCTGTGTTGCAGATTCTGTTGTTTCAACTGACGACTGATGTTGAACTGGTCAACCTTTTCCTTTTTTAAGTATATCTGTAACAGATTATTTATTGTTTACCTTATTCCTAGAGTTTGAAGTTCGTCAAATATCAGCCTTTACATTACTTAAGAGAAATTTTCATTGAAGAGGTTAGTCTTGTTGCACTGTGCTGGAGTCTTTCTACCACATTAGCATCTTTACAAGTGTGGTTTTCACAGCAATGAACTCTACTGCCAGAAGTTGTCTTACTTTGGATTTGCAAAGCGTGGTCACCTGAGATGCATGGTCTGCTGATTCGCGGACCCCTTGTCCACAAGGTTTTTCTGCATATTTGTGGAATTGCAGGCCTCCAGTGCTTGCGGACCCAGCGGAGTAGCAGATCCAACCTATTTCTTAGCTATTGTTTGCGAATCTGGCTTCAACCAGGAATATAATTTTTGTCAAAGGCGCAAGCTAAAGACATTGCAGAACTGCCATACACAAAAAGTCCTCACAGTCCCCTAGTCGAGATAAATAAGTGTCTCACTTTTATACCCAGTTAACGAATCCTGCACATTTGAGGCGGTGCTGGTATACAACCCTCTGGAGTATACTGTCTACTGTTGAAAAACTTAGTGATGATTAATGTGTAACAATCTCTAAAATTTTTGAATTTTAATTTAAATAATACATTACATTTGAAAAGCATTTTAATATTACAGTGACATTAGCAATATTTTGTCAGGGCAAATGATGGTAATGCCTCTAAGAGAGATACACATAGATTTTATAAAAAAATATTGAATATCACTTAGCCTAGGTCTGAAGTGGAGCATCCTCCGTCTTGGCCTTCTTGGGGTCCACGTGATTTCACATCTCTTTTTCTCTTTTGTTGCAGTTATAAGGCAATTTTTACTAGTTTGACACTGTTACTAATTTGGCAATTTACTCCAGTGTAGTGGTTTTTGTTTTCACATAATTACTTGTGTTATGAGGTAGTATCATGAAGATAGTGAATAAAAACCAATTAAATGAGATTATTGCTGACAAAGAATTCTGCAGAAAAAGGACCAGGAAAAACTGTGCATTCCAAAAAACAGGCCCCAGGGAAAACTTTGAATTCATGAGCCTGTACTGAGATTAAGAACCAATAAGGAGAGATCTTGTGAACAGTTAACTTGTTAATTAACCTGAGTTTATCTTGTGGCCTGATAAGAATGGCAAATCAAAACTTTGTTGTAAATACATAATAAAATTTACATGGCCACCTTTATTTACATTTAAATCTCCTCTTAAGAAAACTGTGACATAAAACAATTTATGTTAAATTATATTATGTTGGATACTCTGGTGCCTCTGTGCCTCAGTGGGTAGCATAGCTGCCCCGAAAACAGAAAATTTAAGTTCGAGTCCCAGTGGAGGTCCTAAATTTTATTGCTTTCGAGCATTTATAGGATTTTTTATTTGATAAAGATTGATAAAAAATTGATGAAAATTTTTGAACTAGGCCTAAAAAATTAGATATATGTGCTTGTAAGTTTATTAAGTGGACAGCAATGTAGTTGAGGTAGTACTTGACCAATGCTAGTCATTTGGGAGAGAACAAGAGTAAGAAAGGAAGTGAGAGAGGAGAGAGAGAGAGAGAGGGGGGGGGCGGGAGGGGGTTCGGAGAAAAAGGGGGAAAGGGGAAAGAGAAAAGGGGAACGAACAATCATTTTTGGTAGTTCATCTATTGAAATTACTATACATCTGTGTGCTCTACATACTCAGCTTAGTTAGTTTGATTTAATATCTGCTCACTTGGCTTATGCATTTGTAATAGGTCTAATTACGTACTGAGTTTCCCTGTACACAACGATATGAACTTGTTTGATACAAAACTTTTCCTATGCTATAATACAGTTAGGGCAGTCCTCTACTGTAGCCCCTTTTATGTATCCCTCCACTGAGCTCATATGACTCACTGTATTATAAAGTTCTTTGCTACAACTGTTCGCATTGATACAGTGCAGTGAGCGCATAGTCTCCGCCTTGAATGATATTGATCCACTGAATCTAATGCCTCTGCAGTTCATGGGAAGCTGCAGCTCGGATGAGGATGCTGTTCGTCAATTTCTGCTGTTTCCCCTGAAGCTTGGAAAATCCAATAATAATTACATTTTATGTTTTTTACAGTGATTCTGGGACGTCGTTTTCCTCGTAATCTAGTTAACTGCCGACGGACATAAAAAGGAGTTTTCTTACAATTGCTGTGAAATTTTGGTGAGTTTTTCGATCAACGTCTTCGTGGCTTTTCCTTACCAAAATATGAAAAAAAATTTACAACTTTATTGATAACAGTTTGTAATTTCTTTTTGTTAAATGAAATTCTGAAAAAAACAGGTTTGTGGTACTGCAAGATTACTTAGATTAGAGTAAAAAATATGTGCAGAACATTATTTCACACTCACACAAAATAAAGTTCAGCTGCTAGACTTATTTGTAATTATAATTTGCCTCATTCAATATGGTAACCTGTTCTGACGTTCTGAATTGCATGAAAAATAACCTGCTTTTTGTCAGGGTTGTGGACCTGGATTCAAGAGTCGGACTCGAGGAGTCAGTGTCTGTAAATATCTAACCGACACCCGACTCCAGATTAAAACAATGCATTTTAAAAGCTTATATAACCCCAAGTTTTTTAATGCATTATTATGATTACCTAAAGACTTCATAGCTTCCTTTACGTAAAAGAAAATTATAAACAAGATAACTTGCCTTTTTCTGGCGAATTTCGAACGTGTGCATTATCATAAAGATTGCCATGTTGCGAAACTTTAGCAGGAATGAGCAAGAATGAAACGTATGACATACAGAAAGCGTCTTTGGTTACCGATGTTTGCTTACTAATTATTGGTGACCTCGTGTCTGTACTCATAACATCATTCGTCTCATGCAACGAAAAATGGCAGTTCTTTCACATTTAATACCGCTAACAATGAAGCGATTAAAAAAACAAGTTTTGCAGTAAGTTTATAATAAAATAATTTGAATATTCGTAATGAGAGTGTTGTTTTAGGTGGCGTTTCTTATATCATAGTGAGGATTTAGTTTAATGGCACTTTCGGACTCAAAGACTTCTAGCAAGTTCTCTCTCAACTTGTTGCAATGTGTGAATGGCTTGGCAACTTCTTCTCACAGAGAGAAGTTGCTCAACAAGTTGCGAGAAAAGTCTGTACGTCTGGACGTGCCATAAGAAAATGTACCATTATTGCAGATAAAACTTAAACTGAAATGGCAAACTTTTTATCTGCAAGTAATTAATAGCCCTAACTAGTTGATTAAGATACTCCTGCTTTAATTCATAAGATCAAGCACCAGTAAATACCAAAAGGCACCTTTATCAAGGGTGTAGTTGAGGGAGAATGAAGCTCGAGCATAGCTCCACATGATTAAAAAGCTGCAAGTCATCTGAGGCCTTCCTGCTCTACACACATATATTCACGTGCATCCAAAGCAGCTGCGCAGCTTCACTGGATAATATAAAAACCACTAGAACTGATCGAGATTGGTTAATAAAATGCTTAAAGTCGAGAGGAGTCAAACTCGATATTTTGATAGTCCCATACCCAGAGTAGGAATTGATAGATCTTTTAATACAGACTTGGCACTCATTTTCTTTTTCTATAGTTTTTGTATCATCCGTTTTTATTACAAGAATTAGCTCATCTATATTTTCTCGACCCCATCATCATTATTATTTATATGGTGTATAAATTTATTCTCGCTTTACTTAATTACAGGTATTAATTTCTCACACGCTAATCCTTCGGTTCCACTTGGCACTCTAAATGAAATAAACTTATCATTTATTAATGCTTAGGACCGCCGAGGCTATGCAATCATTAATGTCTGTTTCGCTCCATCCAACTTGCTAGGGATGGTACAGATGCAGTCATTCTGATGGCAAGTAATGACTCCAAAACCATTAGAAAAGTAAAATTAATGATTAATATTATCTGACATTGCTCCACGTCTCAAAGTTGTGAAAATAAACTTTAAATTGCCATCGTGGCAGCACCAGGAATCATCCCTATTTCCATAGAGGTGGCATTCGGGGAGTTTCTGAAGTGCCCTCTGATAGATTGAAGCTGTAAAAGTTTTGCAAAAGTCTAATGAAATGTAATCAGGTCGTGTGTGCGCAAATGAATATTAATGGTGGAGGCTGGCAAGTAAAACATGTTCACTTGCATGAGTAATGTCATCAATGCGTGGTCGTGTACAAGGTGTGCGATAAATGTGCGGTCGTATACGGGGTGTACCATAAATGTGTGGTTATTTATAAGGAGCATGCCATAAATCTATGGTCGTCTACGGTGTGCACCACAAGTATGTGGTCATATATAGGCCCTACCATAACTGTACTCGTCTACAGGCTCCGTCATAAATTCTGCAGCTGTTGCTTTTAACAGTATGAATGCATGATGTGTTATAAATCCTATAAACTGTGGAGAGAATGTAGAAAAATGCATGTTTGTGTTTGGGTTATTCTGTGTATTTTTTGTATTTTAAGATTTTCCATATTTCTTACATTCACACTGCAGAACAAACCCATAATAGGTTGCAAAATTTCAAATAAAAGCAGAATTTTTCATTAATTCCTCCATGTATCTGTCTGTAATCTGTGTTTTATTAATATATTCAATAATTGATGCCAAATCTATTAAAATTTCATAGTGATAATATTTCAACAAATATTTCTCAAATTGTACAGTGACAGTTTTCTTAACCCATCTACATTTACAATTTACGAACCTAACCACTTTTAATTTAATAACTCTTTCTGAACTCATTTTGTCAAGTTCAGAAACTAGTCTTCGCCCTCAAGAAGCGGAAGTCAACAGTAGATGATTGAAAGTAAAAAAACTTTGCAACAGGCTTTCTGTGAGCTGTTATTCAAAAATGATCTTGTTAAGATTTCCAGTTTTCTCTATCAGACGATTCCACCGTATAAATCATGATTTGAAGGGTCACTTCCTGGTCTTCTTCCTAATGGGCTTGTCATGATTATAATACATGAAAGACCCAGCCTCTAGGTATCAACATGGTGTTTATTAAGGGCAGACGATTGTTTCAACAGCAACTGTCATTATCAATGCTAAAAATCAAGCCGAGACAAATGCTTAATACATTTATGACACTACAACCAAAGCACAAAATATAATTACAAAATCAAAAGAGTGAAATTTAAATTGTCAAAATACAAATGGAAATAACTGGAAAGGTGTTCATAAAAAATGTAAAAAAATTGTACTTCATACATGAGGTTCAGGCAAAGATCACAACTACAGCAAACACGTAATCTAGCACAAGTGAAGTCTACCTATTGGGAGAAATCTGTTATCACTGTAATAAGTGTTAGGATACAAAAAGAGCAATGTCTTAATTATATGTCTTGGCTTCATTTGTAACGTTGCTGTGAAAATGACAGTTGCCGTGGAAACGATCATCTGTGCTTAATGAACACCATGTATTTTCATGATTATTTGGCAAAATCTGAATTGAGACAAATACAAACATGTGTTCCCTTTATGCTATATAAGAGCACCAAGGCTGCTATCTGATATTTTAACTTTTTAAGTTTGTTATAAATAACTTCATTTATCGTTTTGTTACTAATCAATCATTTTGTCTTCTTGGTCAGTGTGTACATGTACCCTATAACAAATCAGTGTATTTGTTTGACTTGTTATGTCACACGTGAACTTTGCCCACGTCTCCAAGGTACGCCAGTTTGAACCAAAGGTCAGGAGTATGGACAAACAGCCAGCTACGTTCTCTTTCTGCAAAATAAGCCATTAAGATGTGCTGATGCTTGCATTTCTTGTGCACGTTGTGCTAAAGTTGTTAGGTGGCTGAGACTTTGCACGTAAGTTATAATGATTGGTTGTTCTTTATGAGATTTAACTAGCACTCCGGGTAACATTTACTTTCCATTTTCACTTGTGTTGTACTTTTAATGACTGTGCTAGACTTTTTTAAACCTAACTGACTAGACCTACGGCACACTGTTTTGAGACAACTGTTACCTATAATAAGCTCATATAAATACTAGACAGTAAAACTTTATTGCATTAAAGCATTTCACAGCTTCTCACGAATGTCTTGTAACTTTAATCTGATAAATAAAATTGGATCAGATTCCAGTTTTTAGTGTTTCTCTTTATTAGGCTGGTTAAGTTAGGGTGATCATTTGTTCCTTATGGAGCTTTTTATTTGGTTTTCTTTTAGTGGTAATGTAATAAACAATACAACTAATTAAGCTTGGGTAGCGACCTGTGAAATGCTGTGTTTAGGTTCGTACAAATATGACACATTAACACCACATGTCACTGGATCATTTTGAAAATTTTCAGTGGTTTTTTGGAGACATTTTAGCTGACTAGTAGCCAAAGTAGTTCCTAAAGACAACAAAGCAGAACGAATCTGATAAGCAGCAAAAGCATTGGACAAACAAAAACAAAGGACAAGCAAAATTATTATCACCAATAGCAATAAATTACAAGAAAACCTAGACACAAAGTGAAGTAGATGCCATGTTAAACTCCCCAAAACAATGTACCAGGCATAAAGGGAAAACTTTGCCAAAAGAACTGGTTCAGGCTTTTTTGTAGACTTCATCTTGTAATGTTGTTTCTGTTTGCCTTCTGGGGTGGATTTTTTTACATTTAGTGTTGCCAGGTATATAACAACATTATGTGACTCATAATTTGCTAGAACTAGTGCTGTGATTGGTCATGTCTGAAGTTTTCAGGTTGATGTAGTGATGACATACTGGCATTGATTTGCTTGGTTTAAGTTCCGGTTATGTAACTTTGCAAAAACAATAATGGTCTTTGTATTTTCAATCCTGCAATATCACTTGATTTTATTTTGTTGTTAGACTTTGATTGTGAGGGATGTACAATCACTGGTAAATGTGTTCAACCGTTTTCTCTTTCAAACTGATATTAGTCGGTTTTGTGTTCATTTAGGCAGTGTTAGTTCCTAAGCTCCATACCTTTATTCAAATTCTTGTTAATTAACAAGGCAATTAACTGAACAAAGAAAGAGGTAACTTGATGCGTATATAGCTGTGACCCTCTTAAGATTGGAGTTAGATTGACACTATGCAAAGTGTCAGTCAAAGTCAAAGCTAAAAGGTGACTAGCTGCTGACCTAGTGGATTTACTCCATGCCAGACACCAAACTAGGTAAGCTTACTTCTCCAGTGCTTTAGTTGTAGAGAATTTTACTGTGTTGTTTAAAGGGTTGCAAGACTTTCGTGGATCAGCCCACCTGTGTGCAATTCCACTGCCTGATTATTGGCTAATAAGAGCAACTCGGTGATGTATGATCATCGGTAATTGATTAGACAAATAACTTATCCATCTCGATTAGGATCGATTTGCGGATGCTGCACAAGTTCATTACTTATTGCGTGTGTGCACTTGGGATGCTGTGCATAATTTAAATGATTGACCGGATGCAGTATCGACACCGCAAGTGCCAACTGTCAAATCTTATTTTTTCTTCATTTATCCAAGTTTTAATACAGGCCAAAATACGAGCTTATGGAGCTTCTTTAGAGGAGCTTTTCACTAATTTGCAAATTACATTTTTGCATGAATAACTCAAATAATTAGAGCAGTTCAGAATTGTGCAAATTAGAATCCGGCATTCGGTAGCAGGTCATATTGAAGTTGGATAACCCTGTCAAGACTCGACTCATCTAAGATGAGCCACGGGAACCCTCAGATATGGTTCTTGCAACCATATTCGGATCATGCACATCCTCTCTATATGAGATAAACAGTCATAATCAGCACGGCGAATGATAATGAGCACCCCAAGCGAGAAGCGAAGCTGTTCGTCCATCCAATCACAGACCAGTCTTGGCCATTCTTAGCTTTTGATTGCCCAGACGACACTGAGATCGCTGGGCCATGTACCTTGCCTATAATCTCAATTTTGTAAATGTTGAACATTCTTTACCATACAAATCTTCATCGCATTAGATTTCTATGTAAAATTTATTGCGAAGCAGTTATGATGGGTCAGCCAGGCATCTTATAGACAAATCTACCTTGCAATTTTGTTACTGTTATGACCTTATAGGTGATATTTATTTTTCAGTGAATGCCAGTGATAACCGGCGTTAGTTTCATTAGCACGTATTTGTTACCTGACCTTTGAATTATAGTCACCTAATATTCCCATGTGAGTGGTGTTACCTAGGCGAGTGCTTTGAGCCAGCTATGTCTCTCATGTACTGAAATGTCATGTTATTACGACCCCATCCCTGTTTATAAACCGACAGCTAAACAGTGTTGTCATGCAAACCTACAATTTTTTTACAATTACATATATACTTTATCATATAATTGACTATAGCATTATTTATGGCAAAGAAATGCAGCATTTTAAGGGACATATTGACTGGGTGCTCCCCTTGGATCAGAATTCAAATCAGCTGCGAATTATAAATTAACTATGAAACTCATTAATGATCCAAATCATGATTCATCTTGGGTAACACGTGTTGACAGTCAATAAAGCTTTAGAAATTCCTTCACAAATAGCTTTTGAACAGTTAGCTGCCATATTTAGATGCTTCGTGCGTTGCCCTGGGTTTTCTGCATTGTGTCACAAATTGCAGTATAATTCCTGGGTTAACTATGGCGATTGTAAAGTTGAAAACTAATTAGAAATTCTGGGCAAGTTCTCAACTGCTGTATAAGCAGTAATTTGGAAATTGAGAATGTATTAAATGATGTTTTCCATTAAACTTAAGTCAAAGTACCAGGATACATTACCAGAAAGTTTCATTGCCATTGGTGGCGCTAGTGGCGGCGTTAAGGAAAGAGAATGCACTACATTTCATGTTTGTAGTGTAAGTAATGCTTTAAAAATGTTTTATCAATTGCACAAGTGACGCTGCAGCGCCACAGTTTATAACAAAGTTAACCTTCATTTCATTATTGAACCCCTCATTTATAAAGGTCTTTTCATCTTGCATAATTAGTTTCTGCATAAGGAAGGGTGTTAACACTCGCCTTTCCATCTTACTTAATCAGTTTCTGTATAAGAATGGATGTTAACACTCGTCTTTCCATCTTAGTCAATCAGTTCCTATACAAAGGGTGTTAACCCTTGCATTTCCATCTTACTTAATCAGTTTCTGTATAAGGAAGGGTGTTAACACTCGTCTTTCCATCTTCCTTAATCAGTTTCTGTATAAGGAAGAGTGTTAACACTCGTCTTTCCATCTTCCTTAGTCAGTTTCTGTATAAGGAAGAGTGTTAACACTGGTGTGGACATCAGTTCATTCAATAAAATATTGTCAGGCAATAAAAAAATTGTCAAATTGGCATTCGATGTAAGAGCGTTTTTTCATTCAGTTAAACAAAAAAAAATGGTCTCTAAAACGGAATTTGCACGACTAGCAGCATAACAGGGACTTCGTAGCTTACTTCACGCTCTTCTGGCACCGTTTTTGTTTTGCGTTCATTTTCCCTCATTCTTTGTTGCCATTTCCTTTCGTCCATTTATGCCTTTTTTTTGCTTTTATCTTTCGCTTCATTCCCACTTTTCATCATTTTGCCAACTCTTTGAACCAGAAGTTTTCAGTGTCGTGTTGAATTAGGATCTGTGTGTACTTACGGGAGAAATTTCGCAGAAAATTTGAGCTAATGTGTCCCTTATTGATTTTGTCTGGTAGAAAAGGAAAATGTGGCACAAAATGGCAGTTTAAATAACATCGAGAAGCATGGTCGGATGTATCGAATGTATGTCAGAAATTATCGATGTAAGAAATCGTGATAAACTTGATTTGAAGTAGTAACACATTTTTTCTGGGACTTCATGGTAAGATGTGACGTTTACGTGCAAAGCATTTTCTCGACATTGAGTGAATTCGAATTTATTGCGTGTTAAAGAGATGCGTCTAGTTAAGAAGTCTCTTTGTAACAGCAATACTGACACTTCAACACTGATTCTCTTCCCATTCATTGTTTAATAATGTGCATTGTGGGATAAGTGGGATGTGTCTTCTGTTTACTTAGTTCTTTGCACGAGATGTCCTAATGAATTGGTCAAACAGATACATTTTGAACAAATAGAAATTGCTGTTGTAAACAGACACAGGATGTCTATTATAAGTACCTCTACATATTAGCTGAAAAATTCCATCTGAGAATCGCCTATGTCAATATCGCGTGAAATCTAAAGTAGAGGATGAACTTCTATTTATGTTACATTGTACTTTATATGATGACTTGAGATATAACTTATATAAAAAACTGAAACAGCTTATACCTGCTTTTGCCTGTCAAGAGAAATTTAAACTTTTTAGTGGGTCTGAAGAACATAGATATTCTTAAAATTACAATCATCTTTGTACATACTGCAACTGAATTACGTAACAGCAATGACATTTAATCTGACACTTGTACCTGTAATATGAAGATATTGTTAATAGATTGTTAAAAAAACTAAAACTTTTTATCACTAACTTAACTTTTTTTTAAACTGTTTAATGCACCCGAGTTAACATTTTTTGACTAGAGAAATTGTTATGTTCTGTAGTGACAATATAATGTATAACATATGTTTCTTTTGTCATATTTTTAATGTAATTGGTTGGTTGTTCCTTTGGTGCAATAAATTGTTATCAATCTTAAATTTGATCTATAATTATTATCAGCGTGTGTGCCGTAAATATCCCAGTATTCTGTTTCTTTGCGCTTTTCCTTAAAGACACAGTCTATAGACTGGAACAAGAGTATACAATATTTTTAAACATCATTTTACAATTTATAAAAAAAGTTTATGAACATCTTTTCGCTCTACGATGTATCAGCGGTTTTGATCTTTTCTCTTTATAATGGCAACTTGGTAATCCTTTACCAATTATTTGTAGGACAAGGTTCCAAAATTGTGCCATAACATCTCATAGTTTTCCAACTTTTACATGTATTTCATCAAAAAGATTTCTGTCGAATATGTGTTTCTGATAAATATTGTTACTCAATTTTGTGATGTTTAAATAATTATTATTTCTTATGATCTGTAAATCCACGAAGGAAATTTGTTGTTCAAGCTATTTCTGATCACCCAGGCGTCATCATATTACAGTGACATTTGAAGAGGCGTATAACTGTACTTGGCCAGGAAATTTTGGATCCTGAATCAAACTTTTTCATTATTTATTAGGACTGATATCTGTAACGAATAGCAAAGTCGAAAATTGTTAATAAAAGATATCTTCCAATATTATTTTTGTAATATGAATTACATTCAAACATAAAACTATGGATTCGAATAATTCAGTACTTCAACTACATAAGTTCTTTATCATTAAAACGTTTGAAATAACTTGCAATCAGTGCAATTCAGCTGGGATTTCTGTGTACAATTTTTAAACAAATTATTGGTGTTTTTACTGCACAACATAGTCAAGCAGTTCGCATGATCTTTGGGAAACTGCTTTTTATTAACGATTCGAAAATTTATTCAAATATTCTTAAAACTGAATTTGAATTCGATTTTGGTTCGAAATCTTGAAATTCGATTTGATTCAAGTTTGAAAGTCAAAAATTCGACTCAATTCGAATTTGCTTTCTAACAGAGAATGCTGTAGCCTAATAGACCTGTGCATTAATTACTTTTAAATGATATGAACTATGCAGTGTGCTATTTTTAAAGGTAGCTTTACTTGAATTTGCTTCTATACATACTAAAAACTGGTATTTTTGTAAATTCCAAAGAGTTGATTAGCAAGAGTTGATCCTAATGTACTATACTTATTCAAGTCTTGTGTTCAGCAGGTATTGTTAAATTGCATTCGTATGCATATCCCGTATGCATGCGTGAGATCGGTGTAACGTTACATACATCCAATTACACTTAATGCCGGTTGATATCATCCGTCATCCTCAGTAAATAGGCAGTCAGTTCAGTCCATTATCAATGATTTTTTCAGGTGTCTTGTTTCTTTCAGATGCTTTTGGTGAAACCATTTGAAAAAAGGTGAATGAAGCTGCCGTTGCATAGAGATTTCACCCAGAATAGTCATATTTGTCTGTTTTGCAGGTACATTTATTGTAATTAAACAAAATTAATTTTGGCTGCAAATTAATTTAAATCAAGTTATTTTTAATTTGACTTTTCTTTGCCAAAAGAATTATTCTTAGTTCACCCTCAAAAAAGATTTCCAACTAATCTCCTATGGCGCGAGAGAGAGAAAATTCTGGCACGTTCAGACTAGCGAGTTTTCTGCCATGAATTTTCTCTCTGACTACAAACTCGCAAGTGTGAATTGCTTTGCAAGTTATTGTTGGCAAGAAATTGCAAACTCTCGGACAGTTGCTGCAACTTGATTATGTGGGAGTTAATGTCCATGTCTACTGTGAATGCCTGGCCGAGTTACTTTCGACACTTCTCGCAGTGAACAGAGAAGGGAGTGTCATCTCTTCCTTACTGTCAGAGAGTAACTCGCAGCAAGCGTAGCTCTCTAGTCTACAAATGCTTGCAATTTACTTGGCGAGTTTACTTGGAGAGAAAACTCGCAAATCTGAACACTCCTTTACTTTATGCACTTTTTAAAGACATTTGTGCCTTGAAAAAGACAAATACCACCAAACAGAAGTTGGATGAACAAGACAATTTCTCTGCAAATATACAGAAAAATAGTTACACTTCCTTAGATTAACATTTCTCTGCGAGTGGGGTTTTAAATATCTAATAAAATTTTACTAACTTGGTTTTTATGTTGGATAAGCTGTTATGTATGTTAGATGAACAATATCTGTGCATTTTACTAAACTGGTATATACATATTGTTTAGTGAACAAAAGTATTATAATTCTTTTGGCTACTTCTTTAATGCCAAAACACGAAATACACATTAAAAGAATTTTTTAGCAATCCTTTCATTTTTAATCACATGATGTGGAACAAACAAAAGTAACAGTATTGCTATGTAATACTGCCACACTCTATAACCTACAATACTGAGAATCTACACCAAGATTCAGAATCGTCAGAATTTACCAGCTATTAATGATACGTGTCTCGAAATAGATGTAGAAAACAGAGTAAAACGATTTCAGTTCATCAAAATTTGAGTAAAAGCATTTAGAGTATACAGTAGAACAATGAGTCTGATGACAGTGTTTAGTAAAACTATTTTAACCCTAATCCTACCGACAGGGGTCTGTTTGGACCCCACATAGTTGTTTTTATGCACAAAAGATAAGAATGAGGCAGTGCAGTGTTGCAGCTTAAACAGTTCTTCATCATATGTTGCTTGCTTTGCTGTAGATTGATGTCATGTTGTAAGACGTTTTCTGATCGGATACTTTAATAATTTAGACATTGGTGCATTAGTATACATACGCAAATCTTCTTTTTGCAAGCATAAAACACGATTTGCAGCTTTATTCAAAGCAGGAGTTCCAGAATCGTGCCTGTGCTACAATTGCTGTACAGCCTAATTTTGCATGAAATGGTGTACACTTACAGAGTGCAAAAACTAAAATTATGTTTTATATTTATGTGATACTAACAAATACGCACATACACCTTATATATTTTAGCTAATTTTTGTGAACTAGGAACTGTATGTTTATTGTGTGTAAATACTAACCACCATATATAATTTTATTGCAAATTTTTCCATCTTCTTAATACGTATGTGTCAACACTGTAGTAAATATTGGGGTGGGTGACTCGATAACTTACGTTCGTTCACCACCCCTTCACCTATAAGTGGTAACTAAATTTTGTTTTAATTCGTTACAATTATATTGTACTAACATTTTACTAACAGGTGAAAAATAAACGACATTCTAGTTCTGCAAAAAATTCTAATTCCAACAAATTTCTCCACAAATTGCATCTTAATTGAATCGTTCTGCCTTCCATTTTTAGCAACTCATTCCCTATTTTGCACCTTATTCTGTGTGAATCTACGTCTGTTTCAGTAATCACGTAATGCTGCTGCAGTTATCACGTAATGTTCATTCCGATCATTTCACCCATCTAAGTACACTCCAGAGTCTTATGGCAACTGTGCAGAGTTGCAGATTATACTGTGCAGCAGCCGTCTTTTGTGTGTCAAAGCCAGAAGATCTGATTACGATTTCCTCAGCATCTCAGATATGCATCTTACAACTACTTTATAAATCTTGTGGTATTAAAACCCGCCTGCGAGAGATGCGCATCTTTCAATTAGTAGAATTGTCCCTTGTGCAAGCGCAGCTGCCACTGAGGATTTCTCCATCTCGTTGTTCCCGTGAGAGCTCATCGAGGATGCTGAGAACAGAGCTGTAATTCTTGTCACGCATCACTAGTCTCTACAGATGTCTTTGACAACCAATATGCGGTCTCTGCAAGAGTGTGCTATCCACAAGGCATTATTATCTGTCAGGAATGATTCGAAGATATCTTCTTAAGGAATTACCCTAACCCCTAGAGTTATATGAAATCATAATACATGTTAAAGGAAAGGACAAGTCACGTAGCATCTTAGATTTATTTTACTGTTACCTCTTAAACATAGAAAAATATAACAAAGAAATTTGCAAAAAACTATCTGTAAAACATAAAGTTAATTTATATTTCTTCTATATTGAAATTTTAAGGCGACGATAGCTGTCATTCATTTAAAATTATGATGTAACACGTGAAGTTCATGAGTTTTCGTAAGCGTCATGGTTTTCCGTAAGCATACGCTGCTTAAATTGATTCGAACTTCTGCAGCTTACCTCTTGTTCGTGCAAAAATTACACAGAATTAGATATCCAAATTTTTTGTAAAAACTTATCACACTTTTGACGAAAATTGACAATGCACTGCTTTTCTTCAGCAAATGAACGATTTCATTGGTTGAAGGTGGGCATTCTAAATGGTAGTGCCCTAAAATGTAATGATCATAATGTTTAAAGTGATTTGCACGAAGCACTTATTGCACTTTTATTATTAAATACTTCTAACATTTTTCATTTACATTGATATAAACCTAACTTCCCAGAAGGCTTGGCTTTTCCTTTAACGTTAGATCACAACATTCACAACAAGCAAGGAGGAAAGTTTTTCAGCCTGCTTAATTGAATTGCCGATAAACTCCTAAAAAGGTGAAGTTTGGAGAGTTTTTTCACTTGGTTAAGAAAGACTAATTAACCATAAAGATACATAAGAAACAATTGAGTGAGTTCTCAAAGAGCTAATTTTGTGACGCGATTAAAATTCTGAAGTGCCATTCGTATCTGTACAACACTTTCACGGCTGAATTTTCTGGTGTAATTAAAACCCCGAGTACCATAACCTGTCCGAACAATTGAAGCATTTTATGAAGTACTTGAATGAAGCATTCTATGAAGTACTATATAAAGCGTTGTTAAATATTACAGTAAATTTCAAAATGGTATGCATAATTTCTGGATTAATTTCGTTAATAGGCAATAAGAAGTACACTGATAAGACATACCTGTCAAGAATTGTACTTCTTATTGTAATATAATGACAAGTTTCAAAATAGCTGGTTCATTGGTGGTGGTTGTTCTCTGTCACTAAATGTAGATTCAGCATCTGACATGCTAAATACACAAACATGCTAAATACAACAAACATGCTAAATACAACCAACATGCTAAATAGAGCAAAATTGCTAAAAACAACAAACACTCTAAATACAACAAACATGCTAAATTCAATGAACGTAAAACAGTCATTCAAAATTCGACACGTAGACCTACAGCAAGAAAATCTTATAGTCTATAGCGTGTAGCACATTTTTTGTTTCCTGCCTTTATAATCATCATAGATAATTTCTTGATTTCACTTCTGCATGTCTGTGTGTACAACCTCTCAGCGAAAATTTAATTCTGATCTTAGATGCATTCAATTAAAAAGTGTCAGATAGTGACTTGATTTGATTTAGTTTTATTTTATGTATTGTTTATTCCAAACATAACGTTCGTATTGACAGTTATTACAGAAATTACAGTTACAACAACAATAAATAACAGTTAAATGACGCACACCTAAACTTACAAAGTTACACTACTATAGAATATTTACAAATAGGAGCCAAAGCGTACGTGGCCTCGGGCTTATTAAATTAAATACTAGTGTACAGCAAGGTACGCTAGTACTTTCGTATAATGGATCTATATACAATATCACTCTGTAATATTGCCTTACAAATTTATTACTATTTGCAGTTCTATTGAGAAAACTGAACATACTTCTTCTGTGTTTTTTGTCAAGGTACAACAAGTTGAGTTCAATGGACACCTAGCACTGTAGTCATAAGAGCAGTTAAATAACTTTCTCATGCAGACATTGTATGCTACTTTAAGTTTTCTCAAATTATAAAACAAATGAAACGAAATGTAGAAAAAAGACTGCTAGGAATTAATAAAAACCAATAAGACTATGAAAAGACATTAATTTTCAATAAAGAAGGCTTATTTAAACATCTAAAATGGCTGCTATTCCCAGCTCAAACAGCCACTAATTGACAGTGCATACAATTACAGAAGCTTCTCAATCACGTATGAGCACGTATCCCATTTCCTCAAGAGCTTCATCGATTTTTCATTTCTGATAAGAAAAAGTACTAACAATTTCAAAGTACTTTACAGTATATTTAAAAAATTAGAAAGACTCATTAGAATGCATGTTTATATCTTCCTGTGATAACTTTTACATATAGTGGGTTTTCATTGCTTGGAATTCTGCATTACAAAGAAAGATTAAATTCGCTCTTGCCAGCTGTAATCTGCTCACTTTATTAGGAAGCATTATATCGACTAATCTAACTTTTACCAAGAAATCGTGCATTGTTGCAATCTTTGTCTTAAGTTCCTTCACGTGAGAAGATACGACCAGAGACAGCTGTAAGGACTCGTAAAGCCATAGCCTGCCGTCTGTAATGGATAATCAATGATTTGTCTGCATTCCTAAACAACCTCAGAAGATCAATAATCAATAGAAACTGTTGGCATCCTACCTACCAGGCTTCACTAAATTGTAATCAACATTTTACAAGAACAATAAAACAGTAACTGCTGAATACAGAAGGTGTACACGGGGTTAATACCAGGTGTTCAGAAAAAACAGTGAGGTAGAAATTTGTTGATATGCCGAATTGTGCTGATCAAATTGTGAAGAAGTGTTGCCATGAACTGCTACATTACGACACATTATAACAATGTGAAAACACAATAAGATAGATTTGATTATGTTCATGATGATGACGACACATGACAGACTGACCATTTGGGTTTTATTCTTGAAGTGGATCTAAATGCTTTTCCATAAATCCGATTTTCATAACATATACTGTAATTTGGTTTTTATACATTCTAATATAAGCGTATCAGCACAGGTCTGCTACACTGTTTCTCTGAAACAGCCTGTAGCGACAAAATTTCACATCACAAGGATAACATTGTCTTGCTAGTAAGCAAAGAGCTTGTTTTTTATGAGAGCAACATAGCCCGTTTTCAAAGAGTTTTTTAGCAGTTGTACCATATGGAAAAGTAGCTTTCGGTCCATGTCTTACTTAAGTAATACTTGAAATATTAGCTTCAATTAAACTTAATTCAGCTTAATTTATTTTTTATTTATTGTCTCATACAACAAACCAGTAACAAAGCATTAATGATTAATAGTTTAAAAGACAGACGAGGTGAAGAAAGACCGTACTGTCACGAAGCATCCACCCCTTAATCAAAATACCATGTATATAACAGTTTTAGTCAGTTTTGCTAGTAAGCAGCTTGTTGTAATGGCATCTAAATATTGATATTAATTGTAATTAGTTAGCATCCTTATTCAGCAGTAACATATATATATATATATATATATGTACAAAGATAAAAATCCCACCGGTATAACATATCAGTAGTATATAACAGAAGCAACAATAATTGTAACCTTTGATAAACTCAATAAGACATTCAAATTACGGCAAGTAAGATTCGAACTAGAAATATTTATGCTGTTGTTTCATAAGCAGAAAATAATGGAAAAACACAAAGAACTCGGTATATACCTTTCTGCACTTTAGAAGCACCGCTTCGACACATCCTTCTGATTTACTTGCTTACTGATGGGGATGTGGTATTATCCAGTATCTACTTGCCATTTTGTATCATTTACATGTACGAGCATTTGTGTAGCGTTAAATGTGTCTGTTATTTCCCCTATCCTGAATGTGATTAAATTATGTAATACTATTATACAAGTCAGAGCTGCTTGAGACTTCTTTTGATCTTGCATTATGAAAACTTATCTCTTTGTTGCAGCGTATCGTAACCACGATGATTTTATTTATGAGTCTCTTATTGTTACGATGGTTTAATGTGCTGGATATTGCAAGTGCACGTGAAGTCTTCAATATTATTAGAATACACTGATTATATGCATGCCGTTTTTTCAATTCTGTGTTTGTGTGAAAAGTTTTTTCCTACCTGGTAATTATGTGAAGTTGAGAAACAGAGACCCAATAAATATAGTGTGCTTGAGTAAATATATACTTAATTAGCCACAGTGTTTGCCAGGTTATGAGAGTTAAGCAGCACTGGACCTGGTTGGTAAAAGGCTATGTAACTTACAGAAGAAACTGTATCTGCGCAGGTAGCTTCATTTTCCACCTTCTCCTATTTGTTTTGATGAGGGAGGTGTATAGTTACTAGTATACGAAGGTGGTTAAGTGTCTTGACACCTTTTTTGATTTAGTGTTTCACCTTAGACTTAGAGGATCATCTTATTTATCAGATAAATTTCGGTCCCGCCACAACATTAGTAGTACGCCTGCCTTCGAATGCTAGATTTTAACTTGCAGTGTACAAAACTGCATAAAAATTTGTCGTATTTGAATATCGTGTGGCTGGGTTGTGTAATAGTCCAAAATCATGTGTAATATTCCAATTCAATTTTGACATTCAAGTGTTAGCAACATTATTACATGCTCATGTGTGGATTGTGTATTACTGTCCCAGATGGTTAAGAACTTCATTAAGCAGTGACATTTCCAAAGTGGATTCAGATTTAGTTATGGTATTGTGGATTTGAATTGCACCTTGTTGTGGCTGGCCTCGCAAGGCAGCATATTTCCCACATGCAAACGTATCCTGCCATTAATGCTTAGAGATGGTTTAGATGTTGGATTTTTGTTTTCTTTTCCTCATTATTCAGCATATAAAACTATCCAGTGTAGTAGAAAAACACCCGAAAATGCCTGATGTTTTTCTAACTGGGCTTTGCACTGCTTAAAGTCCAGGTTTGCCTTTGCGGCTGAAAAAGTTTCGATACCAAAATTATCGATTTGCTTAGAGTACTAAGAAAAAGTTGGTTTCGGAACTTTGAAATTTTGTTGTTGTACTTTCATTATTTTCATCGTTCATTACATAGTTGTCTAAAATATGCAACTGAGCAGCTGGAATGCTAGTAAATAACTAATTAGTCACGAGAATAGTGGAATGCTGGTGACATAGTGGCTTTCAGGTAGCAAGAACCTCTCTTGCCTTGTGTGTGAGAGCTCTATTTCAAATTGTCATTCAAAACAACCTGTTTTAAGACATAGCTTCGTCACAGCCATGGCTTGCCACCAAAGGCTAGCTACAGACTTGGAGTTGCAAGCAAGCACTTACACTTCTCAGCCATTCCTATTGCCTTAAAATGTTTGAGAGCTGACATCTCGCACTCCATTTAACCCATTCTTGTTCCTTCAAGGTTAGAAACTTGATCTAGCAGGTCTTTTTCCACGTTTGGAATTGTAGCCAAGCTCTGTCGTCCTCTCAGACAGTCCCTTTGCCCTAAAATGCACGATTCCTGCTGACATATTGCGCTACATTTACCCCAGTCCTCTTCCTCAAGGGTTAACTTAACAACTTGGTCTCGCGGGTCTGCTAGTCAGGCTGGCTTGCTGAAATTATGTACCCAGTTCATGATGTCCAAAGGTTAACAATGTTGCTAAGCATGGACGTCCACAATAGGGACAATATCGTTCTGAGCTTATATTGGACAGGAAATGTACATATCGATCCCTGATGGAACTGATTCTCCATACGCAGTAAACTGGTAATTGCTTGCGAAGCCATATGAATTGACGACATCCTGCAATCCGTCTGGCTTCATTCCGTGCAACTGTGGTGGCAGTGAACAGCCTCAACAATAATGCTGACTTGTGTTTTCCTTGAGACACACATGTAGGGTAGATTTAAATTATCTGAGCTGCGTTAGATAATTCATTTTGCATGTTATTACTTATTCTACTGTATTGCATTGTGTCCTGTGCATGCACTTATGTGCTGTTAATTTCTGCATTGCATTACCTTGCATTCTGTGCAGTACCACAACATATTGCGTTAATTCATTGGCTGTTTACACTACTTAGTGTAAACTATATTAATAATCTACATGGTGATAGACAAACTTGTTTCATTGCTACATGTATTAAACTCTCTGTACAATTGTTTATACACTTCAACATATTCCAAATCGTCACTGGCTGGACCTACTAAATACTGATGTTATGGCAAGACTGGAACATAGCTCGTTACCACGTGTTTGCCGCTAAGATCAGCCAACTGTACGTGTCTCATTATTGTCAACTAATCCAGTAAACAGGTTACGAAACTGTAACAATGTTATAAGTTATAAACAATGTTATCAAGTAATTATGTTATTAAGTTATGAACAATGTCATCAAGTAACAATTTTAACAGGCTAGGAACAACGTTATCAAGTAACAATATTATCAAGTTCTGCTCAATGTTATCAAGTAAACTGTGACTAAAATTGGAAGTCTAAGTGTGAAACATCGTCACAGCACTTTCTAAGTCAAGCGTTGAAAACGCAAATAGTCAGAAATGCCTTTTAATGGTCATTGACATGCTTACGTGCATGATAAATAGTGAGCCAAATGACCTATTTTTCTTCATGTCTTCCCAAGAGACGTTATAATGATGATCACATGGTATCGGTAAATTACTCTCGGCTAACACTGATACCTCTTCGCAAGATATATCACCTTTGAGAGGAAGCCTTATTAATCAGGCGTTCTTGTTCGGGCGCTCATCTAAGTTTCTTGTGTTCCATGAAATGCACACTATGTTTGTTGTATTGACTGTTTCATTCCTCTTGAAATCTGTTTTCAAAAAAAAAACTTAGTTTAGACTTTTTTATATAACTAGTTTTTATACTAGTTAAGCACCTATTGTCAGAAGTAGCTTGCTATTCTTCTCAGCACAGCATGGAGGTGAATAGATATAGAATAGATTCTTTGCCATTTTAATAGCTTCTTCATGTGCTACTTTAGTTAAAAATTTGGGGGTCCGCGACCCTGGTGTGGTTCTTATCATTCTTGTGAAAGGCATTCATACTCTCCTATCCTAAGTCCTCAAGACAGAAGCCATTATCAGTAGAAATAAAGTTAGAAACGAAAATAATTTGATTAGCCAGAAATTTTAGTTTACTTGGTTTTAGTTTAGTTAGCTTATTAATTGTCGCAATTAGGCATAGTGATACCACAGTAACTGGGACAACCCTGACATTCCTTGTGCATGAAAATTCACCCACTTTTTCATTGTCTTCATGTGGACTTTTGACATTTTTTTGTTTAAAGTTGTTAACAGTTTGTGAATTGTCTTACACTTCGACCATGTCTTGCCCAGGGCAATGCTTAGTCGATTTGGTTTCTTTGATGGCATTACCGATGCGAATGTGCAATTTAAGTGCACTTTTACAGTCCTCCGTTTATTTCTTTAGTCTCTAAAAGCCGTTTAATCCGCAGGGATTCATTCGGGAAATGTCTTTACTTACAGGCAGAATGGCCGCTAAGTCAAGTTTGCCCAAAATGCCTTTTATTGCAACTTCTAATGTTTAGAAGAAACATTGTAGAAACTGTCGGTCGTTGCTTGTCATTACGGCTTGTAATGTTCCAGAAAATCTTGCATTCTGTCTTGCTCCCTTGTGGTTAATAGTGTGGCTATTCCAAACACAGTTTATATCTTATGTAATGACTTTTTGTTGTTGTGGTTGACGGAAAATAGCAGATGAGAATGGCTTCAGTTTAATTACATTTTGTCAGTTTTAACAGCTCACCTGTTTGCACAGCGAAACATATAAACTAGAATTTTACATCACTTTTTTACATTGTTGTATTCATATATTTAGTCAATCCTTGCTTCCCACCTAATAAGATTGCTACTTATTATTAATCAAAAGTTTTATTTGAAATTTCGTTTTTGTTGCCATGAATGGCAACGATTTTTTTAAAATTTGTTAAAAAACATTAGAAATGATAGTTCTAAATACTTCTTGATCATCTCGCTATAGTGACGAGTGAATATGCAAGAAATCTGCCCCACTTTTTGTGTAAATAAACATTACTTTATTTAACAGTGTTCAGCATTACTGTTATTACTATTTATTCGTACTCGTGTGCAATAACAAAATTATGTACAGAGACTAGTCAGTAAATTAAGCTTGCATAGTGTCCACCCTCCATTTTGTCAAAGGTGACCATATTTGGAGTCTCACTTTTGTATTATTAGACAAAAAAAATTTATTTTGTCATGTGTATATGTTTTCAACTAAGCACTACAAATTACTTAAGGTATGTTTGGTCAGTGAACAACTGTATACCAAAGGTAGCAATAAAGTAAAAATACGTTTATAAAAAAACCTTCCCTGCTTTTAAGCCCAGCTTTTGTTTTCAGTCTTATTAAAATCGTTTTTACATGAAATGCTTCAAAATTTTTTCTTTGTACTCACGCAAGAGCATAATGTAAGGTGTTTCTAACGATGATGTTCACGACATAATAGTGCAAACTATTTGAGTATGTAAACTCTTCAGTAGGTACTTTCTTACTGTACTGATTTGTTGTACTTACTATTATTTTTTGCAGGTTTGCTAACTTTTGTTCGCAATGGATGATCCTCTAGTCTGTGAGCAACAGCATACAATAAACACAGAACACGAAACTTCAACAATCACATCAGATACGGAAAACTTTGAAACGCCAGACAATGCAAATCTGAACGACATCAACAGCAGAAAACAAGTAGAGGACAATCGCAGAAGTACCGTTAGCGACAATGCCGATTCTGCAGAAGAAGTCGACAGTGGCGTTTCAAGTCGGAAGTCCGATGGCGAGCATGACAGCAGTCACGGAAATGCAATAGACGAGTGTGCTGAAAACGATTTAACAGAAGCTGATCAGGTCGCTAACGGAGCACCGAGTTTATCTCCCGATAGCATCGAAGTGATGGATATCAGTCCAACTGAAAGTACTAGCGGCGAAAATCATGATGAAGTTAAACACGATAGTAAAAATACAAAAGTTGGACAAGCAAGTGATGTTGTACTTGTACAAAAAGAACAAATAGTTTACGATGACACAAGCGAAGCACTAGAGCACGATTCTGTAAAAAGTGTAACTGTTTCTTCAAGGCCATTAAAAACTGTAACTCAAAAGGGTGAAATCCTCAAGCGGAAGAGCCCGTCTCCTCCCAAAAGGTACCCTGGCAAGGTCATCGGATCCGTGCAGATTGCCGAATACGAACGGTCGCCTAGGCGCTACAATGCACGGCCACTGCCTATGCACAAAATGATTGGGGAAATGCTCGACGAACAAGTGCGAAGTACTAGTGGCTCTCCCTGTAGTTCAGAAGGAGAAAGCATTGCCCGGAACGTTGCCGGTGATTATTACGTGGGTGCAAGACTGGCTTATGCACCGTCATCAGACAGCGTGAACAGTTTTGCCGTACGTAGTGACATCAGTGATATTAGTAACGATCGTGTACTAGACGATGACAAAGTTATGAGTGCGCGCGTTAGTTCAAAGCATGCATCCGGTGAAAAACAAACTTTAAACTTGACAAACTATAATCGCGAGAGTGTGCACAGCCGCGAAGGTAGTCGTTCTGAAGTGGAGAGGAAGTCGACCGATCTGGCGGAAAGCGAAGACGATGATGTTCCTGACTGTGATGCTGATAGCATGGATGTGGAGAGTGAAATCCTAGCTGACAATGAGGTAAGTTTGACTGAAATTTTAATCACCAATATTAAATATCTAGCTTTGAATGTTGATTTACTTGTGTTTACGACTCTACGAGTTAATTATGCTGCCTCCAAAGCTCAAAATGTTCAGGCTTTGCAGATTTGACTTAAAATTATGTTTAATGTTTTTAACATTGAAACAAAAGTAACACTATTCCTGGGCAAAGAAAATAGTTGTGTGGTCGTGCTTGGCATCTAAAGTTAAACAACCTTCTGCTTAGTAAATGAGTGGGCGACTGACTGAAATGTTTTTGGGCAGTTTATCAGCCATGCTGGCTCTGCTGTTTCACTTGCTTAAGCAGGCACATACACTTTCAATCATGGTAACTGATTCTGCTAGTGCGGTATCTCATTTTAGATCATTGTTTTTGATTATTAATAACGTTTCATCCCTCTCACACTAAAAAGACCTTGACACAATGTTAACACCATAGAATAAATTATCGAAATTTCTATAGAGGGAAAATGCTAATTTGACGTTGATACTTCGTAGCAGTGTACATGTATTAGTAGCGTTTTTAAACCTGCTGCATACCACTTATTCTCTAATGCCGAATCTCCATAATATTATTTTGCTCACTTGTGGATAAGATGCCAAAGTATGGCAGTTAAAAAACTGAATAAATTTGCATATACAGTAAAAAGACATTAGCAAATAATCAGTTTATTGTAAACAATAAAATTATTTAAAAATATATTAAAATCACAGAGTGCATACTAGTACAACCAAGTGGTAAAAAGGTGCTATAACACAATAAACCATTATTTAAAAAAATCAAATAAAAAACTAAAGGAGTACGTATTTGCCAAGATTATATTACTACCATTTAAAAGTCTTTTCATACAGGGTATAGGTGAATAAAACTTGCAATTTGTTTTACATGTAGCTTCTAACAAGCTTTCCCCTTCTCTTAATTGCATCGAAGGTAAACGAATAGGTAATAAATTAGTGTCTTTCTGAACTTTTCATTTTACGTACAAACTTTAAAATAGGGACAGTACGTCTTTCAATAAATTTTTCAAATTCAGAGACTTCAGTGCATCTGACATCACAGCTGGTGTACAAAGGGCCTAAAATAATGTTGCAAATTTTACTTAATTGCTATGACACCAGTTATAAGACAACTTTAATGAATTTATATCTGACTGCGTTAATTACTGACTATATAAGATTTCTGTTTTTTATTGTATGGATTTCATTTAATTTTTCACATACATGTACGCGTACGTTCTCACATTTAGAATATTACCAGAAAGACGTTGATTGTCTCATAGAACCAAATTTGATTATCTGAACCATTTCAGTTCAGTTCAATTCACTGGTGCTACTTTTAATCTGAGAATGTCGGCTGTAAGAGTAATCCCGCCACGTTGAGCTAAGAAAATTGAGAGTAACAACCGTCCGAGTCCGTATACGTTTCAATTTGCGGAGATGATTTAGGAAGTTTCGTCGCTCGCAAATCTGATTTGGCAGCCTAAACTTGGACAGCTGATGCGTAAAATTTTCTTTGGACGGATTGTAGGCTTTGTCCCGCGTTTCCGTTTCTCGGAGTTGATGATTCATTTTGTGCGGTTATGAAACCTGCGTAATTTCCAAATGTAGGTTTTACGCTCAGATGATCCCGGTTGATTGCACAACAAATTTGTGGATTGAAGTCACAAAATTGCAAGATCGTGTGCCCGTAAGGATTATGCAAGGATTGTACAATTTTGCATTTGTAAAGGCCCGTTATTGGTTTCAAGTTACAATTTCACATTTTGAAAGACCCATTATTGGCTTCAAGTTACAATTTCACATTTCTAAATACCCACTATTGGCTTCAAGTTACAATTTCACATTTCTAAAGACCCACTATTGGCTTCAACTTACAATTTCACATTTCTAAAGACCCACTATTGGCTTCAACTTACAATTTCACATTTCTAAAGACCCACTATTGGCTTCAAGTTACAATTTCACATTTCTAAAGACCCACTATTGGCTTCAAGTTACAATTTTACATTTCTAAAGACCCATTATTGGCTTCAAGTTACAATTTTACATTTCTAAAGACCCATTATTGGCTTCAAGTTACAATTTCACCTTTGTCATTTCGTTTCCTGGTTTTTTGCAGGTGAGTGCCATAACAGGAGTCAAAACCGGAACGGCCATGCCTTGTTTAGAAGATGGTCTATCCAGCGGACACGTTTCCGAATCCGATGATGAGATCGATAATGGTCCGCCACCCGAGTCACTTACCATGCTACTGATGCGGCAGCAGATTAACGAGATCGAGCGAGAGGTGGCCGAGAAGCTTAGTCTGGAGGAGCAGAGGAGTTCCTCAGAGAGACAAAGTAGCACAGAACCTCAGATGTATCAAGCTGATTACGTACAACAGAGCTATCCACAGGTAAAATGCAACTTATAATAATAATAATAATAATAATAATAATAATAATAACATTGTAATAATAATTTTGTTCTGGACATAACTTAAAGGATTACAACATAAAGTAACTAAATACTTTTTCCCAACATGGTCTCGGTTATTATTACCTGTACATTACTTCAATAAATCCATTTTCTTGGTCGAAGGTCCAGCAGTACCATTTTTAGGTCTTTGGTATGGCTTGACTGGTAAGCGTCGACCTGAACCCACGATTTCCAGGTGAGAAATGAGCACTCTTCCACTGAGTTATTTCCACTTTCATAATAGTTGTGTAATTCATAATTAAAGAGGCAACAGGCTATATAATATGGTACTACAGATAATATAGCACGGAAGAATTCCATGCATGCACAACCCTATTATACTATTCTGTTATTGCTATATTCTGTGATAATTCTAATTACTCATGCATGCGCTTAGCATAACATACACGTATTGTTGTATATACATTAAGTTGTTTAGTAAGCTAGTGAGCTTATTAATGTGGCTTATCACAATTAAAAATCTTTAGAAAATGAATTTTACATGCTTGAACTTATCAACTTCACATACTTGGAAACCTATATATGTATATATATTATCTTTATTCGTACTTTAGTTTGTACACTTTGAGTTAATTAATTAAGTTAAACGGAAAAAACAACAACATTATTTAACTACACACACGTATACATACAAATCAGTGATGGTCAATGCAAAAATTTTTGCACAATATTTACATGCAGATGCTAAATTGTGGCTAAATAACGTATGATTATTTTCATTCGTTCGCCATAGAAACACTCCTTAATCATATTGGCATAGACCGTATTCTCTTGCATTAAATTAGCAATATGATACTCTATAAAAACATGTCAGTTTCAGTTTCTTAAAATGAAAAATATCTAAACTATTCACATTTAACAAAACACTCATAATGCTGCCATCGTCACGATATACAGTTTTTCATAGATATTATAATCTGCCTGTTACATTGTGTGTTTAATAGACGTTTTATTATTAGCAAACATGAAAAGTTAATTAACAATAGCTGTTCTAGTTTGATTAATAACATTGATTAAAGCGTTTAACGTGTCAGACAGAAATTATCTTCACTCACCCTCGTGAATAATTCATGAACTTCCTCTAGACAAATGGCGGCCATTTTTGTTAGCGAATAACCGTAATTTAAGAGATAATAGGAGGATTACAATCAATAGATGGACGATGAGAAAAGCTTAAGCCACTTTGCAGACAACAGCATTAATGATTTCATTATGAGCAACCCGTTTGTTATAGAGGATGAGGCCAGGCCGTTAATAATATTGGCTGGCTAATAATGTATTTTAATCAATATAAAGTCATTGATAATGTTAGAATTCAGCTAATATAATACTGGCTGGCAAATAAAGTATGTAAACCAATATGAAGTTCTTGATACAGGGCCGTCTTTATGCCCCAAGGGCCGATGAGCATAGGAGCCCTATGCTAATCTATGTACCTTGTGAATGACTGTCAATAAGTAAATACTACTATAAATATACTGATATTATAAAGCAATAGTCAGCAAAGAAATTTCGCAAATGTTTGTGTTGAACACTTGATTAATAATAAATAATTCAGAGTAATTTCCTTCTGTCCCATCTCCACCTGTATGTTTTGCTAATTGAGCATCATTTATATTTTGAAATTTTTGTGCTTTTCAAGGCTCATTTGTGATGTGTGTTGATTAATCTTTGCTGTACAGCATGTTTTTTAATATTTAAACACTAATTTGGTTGGAAGTACACACAAATACAATAAATATATATTTAATTTTATTGATGATATACATTATTATTCCTGTGAGTGATCATGAAGGTTGGGATCCCAGGACCTATAATGTGTTAAGATGGCCCTGCATTAATAATATTAGAGTTCAACTAAGTAGTGCAGGTTTGGTTTATTAACATGATTTTCTTACAGGAATTATACATTCATTTTATAGCTAACTCACCTACTTTCTGAAATGCTGTTCATTCTCAATTTTGTGTAAAACCTTTTTCAACTGTTCATTTTAATCCACCAACATTTTGTGTGCTGCTGCACGAGCAAAGTTTAGATTATTTAATTTATTTGTTCACCTGCTGTATTCAGTTCATTTCTTACCTTCAGAGGAGGGCATTTTTGGACAATGTGAGTAACCACTGTTAGTTCAGTAGATTCTTCTTTCAGACTTTGAGGAATTCAAAAAATTTGTGTTGAACTCAAAAACTATTTACTAGCTTGAGTGGCTGATGGCATCCTGGTACTAGCGTAACTGAAAAACTAAGGGTGTCGACACATTTACAACTTTTGTCAGCCCATCTGGGAAGAAAAACCGTGTACATAGGATGCCGCAAAACATTTCTGACGACATTCACTTTCAATTACCAACTTCATTGGTGTCACCATGGCAGATGCTCAATTTTAACTGAACGAAGTGAAGACATTATTTGGGGGTCTCTGGTTATTTTGTGCTGTCTTCACAAAGAAGTAACAGAAAAGTCGGCAAGAATGCTTTAGTTGATCATGATGCGTTTACATCTTTTATTAGCAACAAAAGTTGGGCGATAAAAATTGTATTAGTGATCTAGGAAAGCAATCAAGATTGCATATCCCCGTGACCGGATTATGATTTTTTAGGGCCCTAGGCTAGTGAAATTATGAGGCCCCCGTCAGATGGAGCCACCCTCTTAGGATATATTTTAGCAGCGTTTGCATAGCTTGGGGCCCTTCAAACAGAGATCCTTTATCTCAAATTAGGAGCCACTTTACAATTGAATTTTCAGCTGTACAGCATGTTCCTGGCCTCCTTTTTTAAAGTCAGCAATCCCAAGCTCCCAAACTTGAGGACACTAAGTTGCAGCCTATACTAACCTGTAGCTAGTACACAGCCCTGCATATCCCATGATTCCTAAGTTCCATTTCCAGGGTATTCAGAAAGAGTTAAAGCACAATTAAGTTTTCTGATTTTCTTTTCACCGTGAGCTGTCTTGGGATTTATACATATTAAGCCATATTTCATAACCTTCGTGACGACTGGAACTCATTCAGTTATTATAAAGGCATTTCGAATGTGCTCACTATATATGAAGGTCAAGCAAGGGCTGAAATAAGTGGATTTCGAAATCTGCGCTGCAGTGAAGGTGAATTGGAGGCTAAATCTCTAGTTATTTCCCGTAAAAGAGCCGGCAAAATTGTCTGTCTCGTGTGTATTGGGGTCGAGTTCGCAAATTGATACAGTAATTTCGTGATACTTAGCACTTCCGGACTGCTCCGAACTCCTGTTGATAATTAGATTGGATGAATTCCGTCCACATCACATAATTGCTGATTGGCTGCGGTTGCTAGGTAACTGTTGTATGCATGATGGCGCTTGTTGCAGCATAGCAAATTGCGCCTGCAATGCAACACTAAATTGTCTAAAGATTAAATAGAATGTCCACGTTAATTCAATTAAATTTTGTTATGAAAAAAAAACACAATAAAATTTGCCAATGTACATTGTATGCTGATCAGTACTGAGCTTAATATAGTCTCGATGAATGTCAACCAAGCTTTCAAAACTAATATTGAAACGATACTGTTGAAATTGGAGTTATAAGTGTATTATAGTATTGGAAGTGGCAGTGATGTTTTTGTAATTTCGTGAAATTGTAATTTTTATAATCGTCATTCTGTGACATGACTCTCTCATGTCTGCAAATTTCTAAAATCTGTTAACTTCGTTCCACTTGGAGAATTACAGTTAAAGGTGACATTGTTGTGTTGTCATCACTGTTGTCATTTGAGTAGCTATTTCAAGCTTCAGTTCAGTTCAGTGCCTGGACCGTTTTATATCAAGGTGAGCAATGACAGATAGCTACTCGGCTGAAAAGGAAAAAGATGTAATTTAAACCAAACCCTTAATACTACTCTCACGACGTCTCCTCGTTACTTTGCCACAATCAGTATTTTTAAACAGCAACCACCTCACACTCTCCTCATCTGAAACACCCTCCCAAACAACCTTTCCTTTCTCATTTTCATAAAAAATGCATCGTAACAAAATATGTTATAAAATGCCTATGCCTGTGCATCTAATGGATCCCTAAATGTCAAACTATCACTGTCGCCACTGAGTATCCAGTTAATCATAGAGTAAGGCATGCATTTGTGTTAAATGAATCATATTTCAGAATATGTGTTAGCCACTGTCCATTAAAAGCTAGAACTCAGAATTTTTAAAATGTACAATAAGACAGGTAATCTTATTGGATTACATATTTCTGTTGGATCCTGTTTGATATAAATGTGATAAACTGTTTTTTTGCGAATTCCGCTGTTGTTCCGACAGACATTAATAAATTTTCTAACAAACATACCATGAAAGCATATTGCATGAATCAGGGCTAGGTTAACCCATAAGCAGACTATGCACGTGCTTAATGCAGCAACGCTCGGGGGGCACCGAATTGGCAAAAAGAAAAAAAAGTTGAAAGTATACAAAAATTGTAATTCAGTATGTTGAAGACAACGAATGTCTTTCATATGAGCCAGAGGGCTACAGGAGAATGTTTAATTTTTTGCTGTTGGCAGACATTATACCTTTTCTTATTACAACTAATGTATTTTATTAAAATTTCATTTGAAGTCAATAAAGAATTGAAATGGCATAAAACATGATAGAGTCTGTTTTATATATAATGTCGCATAATTTTTATCACATAATACGTATGCTGTAAGCCGAGAAAAGTGCTCACGGTGACGCGGATCAAAGGAGAAAGCTAGGGCACCAGGTGGTGGGTGTGTTTAGGGCACCATCACATCTTAATCCGGTCCTAGCAGCAATCGAAACTTTCACAGTGAACGTTTAAACAACACTTATTAACTCAGTTGCACTGATGTCATTTCATCCGTTTCTCGTCTATTTCAGTTGCCCGGATCTCAACCGTACGGCTATCCAGACAGTCACAACCATGCGTTCACCACAGCTCATTATCCCCAGGAACAATCCGGGCAACATTATCTGCATGGGAGATCTCCGCAAGGATATCATCAACAGTACATACGTGGTGGTTAGTGTCTATTATCTCATTTTACTATTGTGACCCTAAATAGTTGTGGTCAGTATATCACAATATATTTCCGTTATTATATTTGTATTATTGTGATTGAATTTTCTTTCTAATACATGTGCATATTGCTTATACTGCATGTGACTGCCACACTTCATATATAATACATGTGCATATTGCTTATACTGCATGTGACTGCCACACTTCATATATAATACATGTGCATATTGCTTATACTGCATGTGACTGCCACACTTCATATATAATATATATATATATATATATATATATCAAGTGTGGCAGTCACATGCAGTATAAGCAATATGCATGTGTATTAGAAAGAAAATTCAATCACAATAATACAAATAAATATATTAGTTAAATGTGAGTTTAATGTGATGCAGTCTGAACTGGTAATATTTTTAATCAACGATTTAAGTAGAATATTGTTTAAACCTACGACTGCAATTAACTCTCAGGGTCTTGTCAAAAATCAGGTTTAGATCAGCAGCAGGCAACTCTTAACATTCAATTATAAATTGATCATAACATCTGTGTGCCATTTGCCAGTGTAATGCAGTATTTTGAGCCATGCAGTTAACAGTCATATCCTTCAAATGCCCTTGAAATTACTACTGCAACTTTAAGCTTAAATTGTCAATTTGCAGTCCAGGTTTGTCAGAAAGGTAATTAGAAATGTTCGTTTTGTGTTGTCATAAACGTGTCTACTCTCATTTCATTTACTAGAAACTGTTTATAAATTTAGTAGAATTAATGCTGTCTCTGTGTGGTTTCTCTGAACGAATCCAGCTAAAAAAGTCACAGGTAAAAAAATCACAGGTTAAAGCCACAGGTACAAAAAGTAACAGGAAAAGAGGCATAAATGCCCTAAAACTCCAACCCTAACCCTTAACCTAACCTTAAGATACTGAACAAAACTGAACATAGTGCCTGCAATATGTACAAGTCATGTATTTCTAGTTAACAACTGATTTAAAACAGTTTCTGTTTTATTACTAGTACTTAAATTGTGACTCACTTGAGTATTTTTGTTTGATTACCTCACTTTCCTAGTTAAAATTGTGATTTTTTTCCTAGCCGAGATTGCGTTCTTTTTTCCTGTAACTTTATTACCACATTACCGGTCGCCTCTCTGAATGATGAGTTAAAAACAGATTTGCTTAATTAAAGGTTTAGCAAAGTGGTGAATACGCAGTTGCCAACATCCGGCATACATCTTAATCTGTCTACTAAATTTTCTTCCAAAGTTTATTCATTTTGATCAGACTAGCATCACAAAACTTTTAAAAAACTAGTAATTTGTCCTTACATAATTTTTCGTGCAAACAGAGAACCCCATTTCTTAAAAAACCATGAACCAATGGCTCAAAAAACGGACTAGTGCTAGAAAAGTTTTCGCAGCATCCAGAAATGCAGCAGTATGTTATTCGTTACTTTGTCGGTTATTGCATACGTGTAACATTCGAGCAACCTTATAAATTGAAGAATCCTTGAAAGATGATCATGTGCGCAATCTCTTGATGAAAAAAACTGTTTCATTGACAGTTTTTTCTTTAACTTATTGTTTATGATATTAACTGCGGTATGGCCAGGGGAACATAAAGACACACAATTTCTGTAATGACAAGTATGAAAGCTGTGATATATATAAAAATATATTTGAGAAACCTATCAATGATTTATATTAAATATGACAACCAGTATCCACTTAAGCAAAGACTTGGCTTTTATTCAGACACAAACATCTGCAGCGTTTTGACTTAGTTTATGTCATGTTTGTGCAACAATCCATCTTAATAGAAAGTGCAGTATGTTTTTACCGTTATTTTTTCTTTGTATCACACGATGCGTAAGTTTATAATTTAGTATTTGTCTTGTTTGATGTATTGATATTTTTTGCATTTTATGCTTGTTTTGTGCAAACTTATTTTACATAGTTTACATTGCAGTAGCAGTAGCAAATTAGCATTTTCAGATATGATTTATCATGGAACTAGTCCATATGGACAACATCCGTATGCCGACAGTCCACAATACAGTCCGCAACGCCTGCACTACAGCCCTCAGAGAGTCTACAGTCCACAGAATGTCCAGTACCACTCCGGACCTGGTTACAGTCCGCAACAAGTACAATACAGCTTGGCTCAAGTACAGTATAATCCACAACAAGTGCAGTATAATGTTCGGCAGCCGTCTCCTCAACATGCGGCCGGACACATGGGTGGGCATCCAACCGGGATGGTTACAACCACACAGTATAAGGTATGAAAAACTTTAAGATCCCAATGCATGGATTTGTTAACATATTCATGGATATTGAGTACTGTATCAGTGAGAAATGTAACAGAAAAGTTGAGGCCTGACTACATTACATTATTCACACAATTATATACACTGAGTAGTAACTGCAGTAACAGTGGTAGTGATGTAGTAATCCGTTTAACCGATAAACTGAAAAAGAAACGTTGTCTACTTTATGTTTAGCCAAGATAAGATCAGTAGTGTTTGACTGTAATTAGTTTTGGTAGTTACTGTACTCTATCCATGTAAATATAGGTGTTACCTGAGACGAACATCCGCGACGTCGAGATCCATGACGTGGAGGACCTAGATCCGTTGAGGATTGCCGAAGATGACCACGACGACGGAGGATTGACGGAGCGCAGACAGTCTGTTGAACTAGCAATAAACGACATCAAATCGGCGATACAAAAAAGCAAAAGCGCTCAGTTAAAATCGCCCCCGATGGAGGTGCCACGCTCGCCAGAGAAACCGGTTTGGGTACTGAGGTATGGCAACGAGCTAGATGCCATCAGGTGGGTCACGGCATGGACGTGTCTGTACTAGTGTGAACGCAGCTTTATCATTCACTTTTTTTGCCAGTTTTCCGTTGCAGTTTTGAGTTTTTTATGTTTAGTATTTTCTTTTTGAATGGGCACTTTATTTCTCATTGTTAGAATTGAAATGTTCTTAGTGCAATTTTCACTGTTTCTCAAAATCAGTTGCGGTTCTGTTTTGCGAAACTGTGTTAACGAATTTATCTTGGTCACAGTAGAACATGTCACTTCCCTACGCATTCGTGGTAACCACAATATTTGAATTTGATAAAGGCAGGCACATTTAGGCACGTTAGGTAAAAATGGTGAAAAAATGTTAGGTGCATTAGTCATTGGCATTTATAGGCATCTTCAATGTTTGGACAGAATTTTTAATTGGAGGCATCTTTAATGTTCAGATAGTATCTTTAATTAATCAGTTAGTAGAAAAACACCACTATTTTAGTGATATGGATAGCTTCTGATGAAAAAAATGTGAACGTACACTCATTTATATAAAACCTATGTTATTTTTACCAAAACAGCAGTTTGTGCTATTAATTTTACCTTCTTATCTATGTATAGGTGTAACAGTAAGACAAATGCTATGCTAAGTAAATTTACTTTGAAGAAATTCGCATGTACCAAAAAGTACTGCTAACGTCGTTTTTAACATTTGCAGCAGTTTTTCTTGGAATAGAAAGATTTTGTAAGCAATCGCTTGCATCAGAGAAATTGTGCAATTTCCCGTGAGTGACTGAAAAGGAGGATTAACTTTGTGCTTAAATTGTGCTTTGCGTTTGCTCCGGTGACGTCCATGATTATTGACCCATCTGATGGCTTCTTACGATTTTTACGTTGTTTTGACGAATAAAGAACAACCAACTGCTAAACGTTCAAGTTTTTTTCTGATTTTCACACAACGTGACACAGAGAATATCGAACTATTATTTTCAAAGGGAAAATAAAAGCCAACGCCCACTTAACCAAAGACATGGCTTTTATTCAGAGACAAAACCTGCAACGTTTCGACCAGTTATGGTCATGTTCGCTCAGCAATCCACTTAAATAAAATTGCGGCATAAAAAAGTCACAAAAATCAACATAGTCAGAAGAAAACAAGACAAATACTAAATTGTAAACTTACAATTTGTGTGATACAATGACGAATGACAAAAAAATAAATACTAAATACTAAATAATAAATAACAAATACTAAATTGTAAACTTACAATTCGTGTGATACTAAGACGAATGACAGAAAAAATAAATACTAAATAATAAATAACAAATACTAAATTATAAACTTACAATTCGTGTGATACGAAGGCGAATGACAGAAAAAATAAATACTAAATAATAAATAACAAATACTAAATTATAAACTTACAATTCGTGTGATACAAAGACGAATGACATTTCATTTTTTGACTGATGCCTGTAGATAATAATAAGAGAACCTTTGCAGAAAACATGAACAATACTGAACATGTTGTATGAATATGACCAAAACTGTTTGAAGCATTGCAGATGTTTTGTATGAATGAAACCATGTCTTTGCTTAAGTGGGTGCTGGTTGTTATTCTCATTTTAAGAATTCATTTTCCTCATCACCGATCAGCTACTATTTTGTTTGCTAAGATGTGTTATTCAGCCTGATATTTATTTTTTCTGCAATATGTGTTGTTACATTTTTTTATATCATTCATATTGACAGAGATAAATATTAATGGCACGAAAACTAACAACGAGTAAAAAAATTCCACGGTTAAAAAAATGAGGCAAAAGAGAAAGGGCACACCGTTTTGAACTACCAGTTGTAGTTCTTCTTCGGGTGAGCATAAAAACACACAAAAAAGAGAAAAATCACAGTTACTAGAAGTACTAAAGTAATTGTTTTGGGGTATTTTTATATGATTAACGTAAAAAGGATAACACACTGAAAGAGATACAAGCACATAGAAAAAACACAGAAACGCAGCAGTGGCTTTTTCTGTTTTTTTGTGTTCACCTGAAGAACTACGGTGGTAGTTTGAAACACTGTGTGCCCTTTCTTTTTTTGCATCGTTTTCTTAATTGTAGAATTTTTGTTCATCATTCATTTAGGTTAAGCATAAAGTCATTCATACAATATTGCATGTCATTTTAATTCCGATTAACTACAATTAGTAAGCATCCTGTTTCTTAATTGTTACTGTGTGTAAATGGTTGTGGTGGGACCGGAACTTACCTCATCATCAAGAATAATCCTGTAAGTGGAGACATTCCATTAACGCAGAAGTGGGCAGAGACTACAACTAAAGCTTGTTTGAAAGGCCCCCTGCTGCTAACAAATCGGTATTAAACCCCTGATGTGCTTGTCACAATAACATTTGCCTTCCCGGACTGGTGGTTGTCGCCACCTTTAATCAAGCAAAATTTTGATTAACTGTGTCGTCATGGTCTGGTCATTAGCTGTGTAATTAACTACAAATATGGTAATGTGGCAGTCATTAACAAAGGGCTAACTGCTAAATAACAAAATTTTGAGCCGCTTCTTGCGGGTAACATTATGACTGTAATTAGCCTCAAGACAGCACAGTGGCTGATGTATTTGTTAGGTGAATTTACTGCTTGGCGTCTACGGCGATGCTCGGTGTTAACTGAAAACATACTAATCATCAAGTGTTAGTAACGATCATCTATGGGTTTAGTGTCTGGTTTACCGTTCTAATTGGTTCCAATTAGCAAAGGAACTGATAGATAGGAAATGTATGTGCAGGTCGGAAGTGCGAAAACTCGGATTTTATCAATTAATGTAGAGTCACTCTCGAGTTTATCCAAATCTGTTTAATTTGTGCTATTAAAATCATCTTTCTGTTGAAATACTTGCATTAGCCCGTTAGAGGTAACTCGGAATTTAGGCATAACATTTGAAAAGTGTAAATTGTTCCACCACTTTCGAACGATTATGCACAATGAGCTTTATAAGTTATATTACTGGACATAAACAAGAAACTAATAAACATATGTTTGATTAGATAAATTATACCCGTCCTAACGTAGCTAATGGTTATTCATTTCATGATATTATGTACCTAATGTATGTAATATATAGTGTCTAACATCATGAGATAATGCTACTAAAAGATTTTCCCAGGCCGACAACAGTAACATTCCCTTCTCTTACCTTTTGTCCCAGTGTATCATCTTACATGCTTCTTGACTTTCCTCCTGATTCTTGTTGTCGCATTAGTTTAACTTGCAATCATAATTTTGCATTTTGTTTCAATGATGCTGTAAATGTCTGAGGCATATTATTAGCTTAATTGCTGTCCGCCAAACGTTTTCATTTGTAAAATAAAAGACGTCATGAGACAAGCAGCCATTTTGATTGTCAGGTTTGCTGTAATCTATGATAATCATTAATTTGTTTTTTAACTTTTCAAACAAGATCATTTTTGCCAATTATTATTGTGCATACAAACACGTGTGCAAAGTTTGATGTATTAGTAATATTATTCAAAAGTGTGATATATTAATAAAATTAATCAAAGTGTGATGTATTTATAACATTAATCAAAGTGTGATGTATTAATAACATTAATCAAAGTGTTATGTATTAATAACATTAATCAAAGGGTGGCATATTAATACCATTAATCAAAGTGTGATGTATTAATAACATTAATCAAAGTGTGATATATTAATAACATTAATCAAAGTGTGATGTATTAATAACATTAATCAAAGTGTGATATTTTAATAGCATTAATCAAAGTGTGATATTATAATAACATTAATCAAAGTGTGATGTATTGTCTAGGGACACGTACGTGCAGAAAATACGCAGGGATGAGGAGGTGCGTCGAAGAGGAGGTAGCGGCAGCCGTCATCAAGATGCCGCAAACATGCGGGGAAATCACGACGATGAGAGGGAATGCAGGGATGAGGAAGAAGACGATGACAGTGATGATGAGGATGTCTCGCGTCAGCATCATAATCATCACTCAGATGATGGTAGTTTTTTGTTTTTCCTCTTTGTTGACAAATGTTTTTTTCCTGTACATGTTAGGTGTAAAGTGTGGTGAATTTGTTGTTGTTCCATTTGTGAGTTGGAAATTGCTCTGAAATCTGGTGCTTTGTGCCAAACTAGGGCTGTGGGGGCTGCCCTTTCGAATTTCCTGTGAACAATTTTTCATTTTGCCATATCCACAAGAACAGTAACATACCAATGTGGTTTTCGTGATGAGTTGCCGAGGGGGGAGCAAGGAGAGCAGTATTACTGCTATTGTTCTAAAGTGTTTCTGCTGGGGTTTGTCAATGTGTGTCTGAATGGACAACGTTGATGAGCCTGACTTCTGCCATGTCACATTGTACTTAATACAGTTGTTGTTGTGCAGTGTGACATAGTACTTGCGTAACCATAAATGATTACACTTGTTGTGCAGGAACTATGACACAACACGGTTGCTGGAAAACATAATGTTTACAGGTGTCTTAGTTATGTCTGATGTTCCCAGACATCATGTTCAATGTGTAATGTAATTCTAATATTTATAATCGTTGTGCATTCATGTTTTACTTACCGTTATTATGTTCCGTATTTATTCTTCAATTTGCCTCTAGACATTCAGGTAGACAGTTGCCATGAGCAGACCGTTGCCGTAAAGCCGCCGACGGCTCCCCTCCGTGGTAGGTTAAGTAACAACAGTGAGAACTTTGCATGAGTAATGAAACGTGCATGCGCTTACCAAATTGTACTATATTTTGTCTAATGAGCACTTTTAATTTCGTTTAATAGCGTAGATCTTTTTGGCTTAGTATGGAAACAGTTAGTAGTGTAGTTTGAAATTTCAGGCTCAAATGTCACTGTTGAAAATTTGTGGTCACTAATCGAATTCGTTTGGTGGTGCCACAGTAACTTGTCTCAATTCACAGTGTGTGCTTTAATTACAGTAATACTGCCTTTCTTTTTGAATAAATATGTCATTTATTGTGGATTTAATACTATTACTGCGAGCTGTTACCTGTTGGATAATATTGCTGCAGCTGTTAAATATTGGACCAGGTAATTTAGGTTAGAGAAGGGAATCAGAACTAACTATTTTGATTCCGTGATGTGTTTTCTATTCAGTAAAACTAATCGAACTATTGTGAATCATGCTTGCTATTCTTACTATATTGTTTTTTAATTAATCATTAATACTTTCATGAGTAAAAACTTAAGAATAGGTCTGTACTTTACAAGAACTTGATACTAATAATAATTTCCAGAAGAGAGAATGTTCAACACATTATTAGTTAAGAAGTTTGTGTTAAGACTTGCTAAAGCAGTGTGTGTATGCATTTCAATTCTAGGTTTCTCGGACATGCTTTCAACTTAAGTTTGATAACTTGTTTTGCAACTAACCAATATATTTTTTAAGTTTAATTAATTATCAAGTATTATTTTCATTTTGTGTTGATATTGCATGTCAAAGTTTGGAGCATCTTAAAAGTTTTTACAGTATGAATTTTGTCATTTAATACAAATGAGTCTTTCTTTGCCCTTTGACATTTACCACGGATGATATACGTGTACATTAATTAGTAAAGTCGGTATTAACAACGCCAAGGCAATTATGCTTCTATTGACTTGGCTCGAATTAAGCCAGCGTGGCGTTGCGTTCATTTGTTTGCTCAGTTGTCATAAATTTTGCAAACGTCTCATCTTCCTTTGCTGGGTTCATTTTATTCCCGGGAGAAATAAACCGTTTTTGGCCGCGGAAATTTCCTCAATTTTTCACGAATGTTTTTACTAGTTTAATTTCGCGTGGTGTCATAACAGCGGCAGTTCAAAACCGTTTAGCCAATTTAAATTTATAGACAGTTTCGCTCGTAAATTTGTGACTTGACGTTTATAACTGCGCAATATAATGATGCTTAAGTAAAACAATGCAAGAAAGCATAAATTTCAAAATTCTTTATCGACCATATTTCAAATGTTAATTTGTTACAAAACAGTTGCTAGGGATGTGAAATTGTCTCATAAGTTTCTGCTAGTTGTAGGTGTAACTACATTGTATTAAGTCTAGGTACCCTGAGGTTTCTGTATCATCTTGACAATTGGAGCCAAGAATGGCAGAGAGACTGGTGAGTGACTGGATGGGTTAACTTTTGGATTCTCACTTTGGTTGGTTTCGTTTGCCGTGCTGATTATGGCCATTTACCTCATAGACAGAGAATGTGTATATATCCAAATATGGCTAAGATGCCTCTGCCAGTTCAGTGGCTCATCTTACAAGCATATCGTCGATAATTAGTCAGTTTTCAGTCTTGCCACGACCATCCAACAAGTAAGAGTTGTTGTTGAATCTGGATTCCGAGTTGCAGAATTCCGAATTGGATAAAAATGACTTTGCTGTTTAAGTCATTTGCAACAATTCCTAACCTCACTAATTATGGCTGCAACTATAGTTTTGCATTTGAATTATTTCAATGCTTTTGAATTGTGTTAGAATCCTCTTCAAAACTGCGTTATCCTTTCCTTTTACTGTGGTTGATTTAACAGTTCTAAACCTGAGCTTTTAAATCTTTTAAGGAGATGCCCTGGAATGTGTTATCTTCTCCTTTAACTGTGGTTGATTTAACAGATTGAAATTTGAACTTTTAAATCTTTTGAGAGTTCTTGAAACTGTATTATCTTTTAACTGTTCTTAATTGAAGAATTGCAAATTTGAAGTTGTTATTGCATTCATTAAATTTATAACTTCATTATATTTAAAGATGCTCCATTCTCTGACATTCGAGAAGTTTACGTTAGCTTTATGTTAAGTTACGAATATACTTTTACGTTCGAAAGCTGATCGATATGATTTTGTTTAGGTTATGTCGGGTGATGATGATCGTTATGAGTTTCTTTCGCCGTTTCTGGATTTTCGTTTTAGATCATTTGATGCTTGAGGCGATTGTCCTTTCTTGCTTTTGTTGACCATTATGTTTTTTGTTTGTTGTTTTTGTTTATTGTGCACGTGTCTTGTAAATACGATCATGTGCTTGTGCTCGTGCAATGATGTAGATAGTTTTTTTGTCGCTTTTTGTGAATTTGTAGCTTGTTGCGTCATATAGAACTATTTCCAGCCTTGACATTTCAGATTCCGGAACAGACACGGAAACGGATAAACTTCTTGGCAAGAAACGGGAATATTACGACGATCGCGATGAAGCCAAACCTCCGAGAGCTGAAAAGGTATCCCAACTGAACGTTTCAGTTGTAAAATTTTGTGGTCTGACCAATTTAGTGAAATGTTGCGAAACCGTAAATGCATATAAACTCGTCTAATTTTAGTTTTTTGTAAAAACTTGATCTTTATGATTGGTTTCACTTTTTTCAGTTGTGTTTATTAAAAACAGTTTAGATTGTTTATGCTTTTTTTGTTACATTGATATTGTTTTTTTTTTTTTGACATTTTGTCTTATCAATCTGTCCACATACTGTAATTGTGGACACGAGCAACATTCTCTTGGTAGTAAGTCTTACTAAGCATTTTGGGTTGCAGTTATTGATTTTTGCTCGAACACATGAGGCTGTTTGGTCGTGGTAACAGACGAACATCGTTTAAAGAGAATGGAAATGTTTAATTCTAATTTGAGACCCTCATAAATCCTAACAAGTGCTATTTTGGCCGCCATATTGGATCGGAAGTGACGGTCACCTAAATAATGTGTCCGTCCCAGAGACTAGTATTTGGCCATATCTAAGTATCTAACACCTAAACATAACTTAAATAATAATATTTTAGCCCCCATATTGGATCTAAGATGGCGGTGACCGTAATTCACTCCCATCTCTTTTCCAGTGTCCTAGTATTACTCACGCAAAATTTCACAAAATCCATGCAGTCATTTGCCCGCCCTTGAAAACCAAACGTCTAACTCGGCTCGCTTATAGCACAGACATCATGTGTGGTTTATTTATTTTATGTCTGTTATGTGTAAAGAGTGGGAGGAATAACACATTAATTATTTACAAATTCAATCAGGGTCATAAAAGATTTAAATTACATTTTTGTGTTTCTACCTGCTTACGTTTTTCAATGAATAACCATTAAATTCTTCAGAAAATATTTATCCAAATTTTTCCCTTGCAGATTGACTGCCCACACCCACGTACGAAGGAAGGTGAGGAGGAATCCTGTAGGTGTCATTGTTTTCCACTTGTTACCATGGTAACAGCACAGTCACATGACTCACTGTGGAAGGCTGTGTACCACCATACAGCACCTGCATGGCATTTTATTAGCAAGCCGGAGCGCTTTTCGTTTTTGCTGCAATCTGTTTTCTTTAAAAATGCCGGATTTCTATTTTCCCTAAAAAAAGAACTAGTGGGAAACTTTGTGTGGGGAAAATTTCTCATATTGTTGTATAAAATGTTTCACCATCAGCACTACCTCGTGATTAGGGCAGGTTCCTTTTTTATGCTTCTAGAATTCCGCCGGCTCATTGTCTTAAAACAGAAATTATGGCATAAATTCTAATAATGGTGGCGCTTTTGTCACAATATTGCTGGAACATTCAGATCATTTTGTTTGCACTGCTTGATTTGTCATTTGAGTGCTTATTCTTAATTACCGTCAATTTATTAACATGGCTGTTGGCAGTGATAGCATGTGCAAATTTCCTTTGGTTAAGAGTCTGTTAATTATGCTGTACAGATGATTCAGCAGCTAGTCACGACTAAAAATAGCTGTTTTATAAGCTTCAAGTTCATTTTGAATGTACAATACATAAAGAAAGAAAATACATAACATTTTTCCTTTATTTTTAAGCACAAAATAACATATTTTTTATTTATTTTCCTTCTTCCATGCATGAACTGATGTATTTTTACATGCTTTGTCTTTCTTTGTTTCTGTTCAAATTAAAAAAGATCTGCCATATTGCATGCTTTGCTAACAGCTGCATGAATTTGCCTTTTATTGTTTTTACGGAAGCTTTACATGGTGGCGTAGCAATATTTCATTGGGAGTTGTGTCCTGTGAATGTTACTAGGGTACTTCATTTATTTGATTTCGTACTAATAGTAAATTAGTATTAGGCACGCTTTCCATGTGCACGATATCGCGTGTGCTACAGTGCGTGGAAAAGTCGGTTCATTGCTGTTGTGTGCCACTGTTTCCATGTGGCCGTTTCTGAATGCTGATAATTTCTCGCAGCAAAAGGACACTCGCGCCTGCTCGGACTGTGTAAATATCATAATCATGGCCAGCAACAGGTTAGAAATTTTGATGTTACTTCTCAGATGAAGACAGAGGTTTGTTGTAATTGAGGTAACTGTCACTCGTTGATGAACATAGGAGCCACAGGTTCTAGGTCCATGACATACTCAAGCAACAATATGAGTTTGGAGTATACTATCACATGGTGACAGAGCTGGAACCAGACAGTCAGAAATACCACAGTTATTTCCGTATGTCAGCAGATAAGCAGCTGGAGTGTGTACCGAGACCAGATGATGTTCTAATTCTGTGATTCCACAAACATGGAAGTATATTATCCCGCATGCAGAAACTCATGCTGTAAAACTTCCCCGTGTAAACGCGCACATGAAAAGTGCGCCTTAGGCTTGTCTTTGTCGGTAACTCGATATGCTTTTGTAAACCTCTGTGAAATATATTTATGTGCCTTGGGTATCTGTATTTGTACTTGTGAGTCATGGTATGTATGCAGTATGATAAGCAACCTTTTTATTAGTCAAACTGCACCTTAGCAATTGCACACCGAATATGTTAAGTCGAAATATGTTACTCAGACGAGTTGTATTTGCCCTACATCATGGGTTGATTTAATTCATTAGAGCCTTTTGCATGAATGATAATCACGGAATTTTGATCAATCATTAGACGTGTCTATTCGCCTTAAAGTTGATTAAAGCTGTCAACTGGCTTCGCGAAGTAAGACTAGCACTCAATGTAGTGTAATTGCTTCAGAAGGCAGTGTCAGATTTTAATCTCTAACAAGGAGAGTCGTTTGTAGAAGATGGCTTCTGTCCTCGAGCAATTCTACCTTTTCTAGTTTGTTTTAGAATTGACCAAGCTTGGCATCAAATATTGCCGAAATGACTTGTGATGTGTCTGATTAAACCATATGAGCTATGGATAGGCGTCTTGCTTTTTGCAACTATGTGGTATTGTTCAACTATTTTCTGTGTGTGTGTATGGCTTTACAAAATAGCTTCATGGTAAACCGTACCCAATTTTAAACCCATTAATTTGTAATGTGTGATCAGTTATCTGTAATGCGTTATTGTGTATTGACTGTTTCTATGTGTCCTTAAATGCTATGCATATTAACAAAACGTACAGCAGACATTCCGCCATTTTTGCATTTTTGCAAACAGTAATTTTTGGAAACCATGTCTCTGTCTAAATTTAAGCGTGATAATTACAGCTGCAGCGTTAGCTTATTATTGTACTATTAACGGAAAAATTCAAAAGAAAGCACAGCTTTTGGATGCAGGGGAGAGAACATTACGGCACGTATCATCCGTTAGTGATGCTGCTATTAGATGCACAACACATAACTACACGCTTCTTCCATCTCTTAAAAATTCAAGTAAAAAAATATAATTATTTATAGATCCTAAAGTGACCAAAACTCACTTAACTAGAATTTTCAGAAACTTACAGAGCGAAAATGGTCACCGGAACCTTGAAAACTCGCTATAATCACCTAGTCCTAGGCAATGTTGATTTCGCGTCTGTGTGTTGCTGCATGGCGTGTATTTGGACGACAGCAATCGCGTGCGAATGAATACGGATCACGCATTACGGATCATGCATTAAGTACACATGGAGTCATACCTTTAGTCAAAACAGTCTACTCCTTAAAATTTTGAAAGGGAACGTACTATTTTTTCAAGAATTATTACTGCACAAATGTAATTTCCCATACTCGCCACTAGTTCTTCGCTGTTACATGCATTTCGCCATTCGCTGGTCAGAAGGGCACTAGTGCCTGTATTTCGGAAATGTGTTGCACAAAAAGCAGATGCTGTACCTCTCAGTTCAGGGGCATTTGATGAACTGCACACGTTCGACAGGTCATGCATTAGCACAGCAAAATTTGAATTTTTATCTTAAAACCTGCCAAGTTTTAGTGTAACACACTAAATCTCTTACAGTAGCACTGTCCTTCGAAATTCGCTTGCGCAAATACGTGCAACACGTTCATGAACTTTTTCTCCTGTTTAAAATTATGTTCACTTGTGATGTCATCAATAGTTGGGCACGTGTACCATTAATTAAGATTTAAACTTTTATTTAATTGTCACAAACTGTTTTCCAGTATTACTGATGTTAAAATGCATACTTTTTACCATACTTTAAAATAGGTAGCATATGAAAAATCATCCATCTTCCTTTAAGAATTATGTACAAATAAGCATATCCATCTTGCATTAATGTTTTGGTAGCTATTGCTGTTCACCAGTAGAGGATTTTTTCCTGCATAGTTTAGCTACTTGGTTAAAAATACTGACTCTAGTGTAACTGAAAGTTTAGGATCACTAATGTTGCTTTAAATGACTTGCATTCTGCCTAGAATAACTGATGTTGTCAAGCTCTGTTGTGAACGTTTTAATTGTTCCTACGTCTCTTAAAAACTGACATTCCTTCTCTTGTGTGCAACATGGTCGTCAAGCTTCAGTCTGAAAATTCTTGTGTTTCAAAACAAATATCAGTTAAATGCAAAAAGAATTACAAAATGGCAAGATTCACAAAAACTGTTTTGCAGATTTTTAAAAATTGGCATCCTTCTTTTTTAATTTTTTAAGCATTAAAAAATATGTATTTTTACATGTCAAGGAAAACAATTTTTTTAAAATTGGTAGGCTTAGTACTATATTTTTTCTTTAATTTTTATCACAACATAAATGTGCTAATAACCACTATGTTGTGTGTATATTGTATGTATACTAACTCTTAGTCGTTTTTCTGTTTTTACTTTTGCCTCCTTCATTTGCTTCTGCAAATTGTTCGACTGCGTAAATTTCTGTGGTAAGTTTTAGCGACTTTGCGTTGCTCTTTTTTACGCTTTGCCTGTTATATTGGTTTGCTATTCGCATTAGAGTAGGTATAAACTAGGAATTTTTCTGTAGTTACAAGCTTTATTAGTTTTGATATATCTACCTTTTTTATTTTTAGGTTTGTTCAAGTAGCTGTTTATTTTTTTATTTTTGTTGAATATTATGTTTGTTAAAGTTCATGCACTGCTGCTTCACCTTTTGTTTGTTTTTTTGTATTTGTAAAAGTTTTCGTTAGGAAAGTTACATGCTCAAACACTTTCTTTTTTTCTGAGTTGTGAACAGCACTAGACTTTAAGCGTCATTTGTACATCACATTTTTTAACTCACAGTTTGAGTGTGGTTTTTGTCTTGTTTTACATGTGCTTTATGCGCAGGAATTCACCTGGGTCAACTTTAGCATAGCTTTCTGTGTTTTCTCTGTTAAGGCAAATGAACTTCTGTAGGAGCACGTGAAATTGATAAATATTGTATTTACGTCATACTTACAATGGTTACAATGTTTAACAGTGTGCAGTTTAGGTTTATTTATTTCATTTATTGAAGATGAATTTATTTTAAAAACTTTCATAAGAATGTTAAATTCAAAGGTTTCCACCTGCGCAACTGAGTAGAGATACGTTTCTCATTGTCTGGGAGGGTTTCTGTTGTCTCTGTAATTATTAATATATTTCATAAATCCTACTGTACGTCTCATTGTGTCTATCATTTTTCATTATTTGTAGTGCCAGGGTAATGGTGCAACGCACAATGGTTCTATCTCTTTGATATTGTTTATAGTGCACGTGTACTGTACAGTGTGCATTGTTTCACGCATTGTTTGTTTCATTGTTTCTAGTGTACACACACAACCCTGAAGTTCTCATAGAGGGCGTCCTATTTCGAGCGCACTATCTCGGCTCTACGCAGCTGTTCTGTAGAGGCCCGCAGAGTAAAGCAACTCGGATGATGCAAGCTCAGGAAGCAGTCAGCCGCATCAAGGTAAGCAGAGTAACTTTCTTGTACATCATTTGTTAACCGTGTTTCCTGACTCTTCACTCCTCACACTGAAAACATTTACAAAAAAAAGCTTATATCAAATGTGACTCCAATAACTATGCATTTTAGCACTCTGACCGGAAGTGTTTCCCGTTAATTACAACCTCAGTGCTTAAAAAACTTTAACATATACCTCATGTCACCTGCAAATTAGTTATCAAAATTAGTTTTTTAATGTCCGTGGGTAGTCACTGTTACCACATTCATCCGTGCTTTGCTATTGGCCGCCTGTTGCATATATTTGCTGCCATTTAGTGGCTTGCAACCAATAATAGCAACACAACAATAACAACTACTACAAGAATAACAGCAGCAACAACAACTACACTGACAACAACAACAGCAGCAGCAACAACAACAACAACATCAGCGACAACAGCAACAACAACAACAACATCATCAATAACAACAACAACAACAGCAAAAGCCTCAACAGCCATTTTATTTATAAAGTGCACTTGAATATAACAATATCGGTCATGCTATGTTGTGCAAAGATAAACATTGCATACAATCCTTTTTTACTTATCAGTAACTTCTTTTTATTAACTATCTATATGTAAGTTACAAGTTCTAACTTTTTTATTACAAGCTGGCATGCATCACCTTTAAATGCTTTTAAATTAGTTTAAAATAATTCATAACTACGACTGAAAATAACAGGTAATGCGTCATTCATAAATTCGTACAATTACTTTGCTAAGCAGACCAAATCGATTACATTAATCCGTAGTGATTTATGCATATTTTCCAACCTGCAAACAGAATCATATACACAGTTTTATTTGCTGTAATCCCTGCCGTGTTTGTATCATACACGGTTCTTCTTCTCCTAATCAATTCCGTTCTAATTAGCTGCTTCCTTGCTGATTTATGTTATTATTCAAATTCGTATGTCGTAGAATCTCAGGATTCACGTCACTCTCGAAGATTTACAAACGAAAATTAATTAATTTTCTCAAGCCATAAATAATCCGTAAACTGTTAATTTGCAAATGTTTTTGAAATATTTGGTTTTTCGTTCATGGCTCATGAGTAAACGCGTACAGTACTGGCTTGTACCATGTTTTAGCTCTGCTGTTAAAACTTAAACTACTGTTGCCCATAGTTGATAGAACAGACGAAAAGTTTCTGAATTTCGAAACACAAATTTGTCTGAAACAAAATATAGAAAACTTGGGCTGAGCCTGCATTTGAACCAGATACCTTTAGATTACAAGTGCAGTGCAATGACCCCAATTTTATTCAATACCTTTAGATTACAAGTGCAGTGCAATGACCCCAATTTTATTCAATGTCATGTTTTAATTCACTTCTTATAGCTGTATTATCATCTACTTCGTCTCCGTCTAACCAACTTTCGAATTTTGTCATAAGAAATTGTCTCTTCTTTTTATTGATGACACTTTTATCATACTGTGGAGCTTTGGAACTAATATCATTGTTAGTCAAATGTTACAAAATTTGGTGTTTGTGATAAGTTGTATAAAATTGCATCACACTAACTTCGTGCTGTCACTTGGGAGTTGTTATGCATAGTGGCATTTTAATCTCACCGGAGTACCCCCTCGGTTTCATCCATTTTCTTCATTTCTGCAGCCTCTAATGGCTGTAATATTAGCAAAACTTCAAGCTTGCGAGAAGCACGTCCTAATTGACCGACTCGCTGAAGTCATTACTGTTGAAAGCGGCTGCATTTTTCTCGTTCACTGAATCATTACTACGTAGTTCACGCTCATTGATTTGTTCGTGTTTTCCATTAGTTCTTCACTGAGCTTCTATGTGTGTGTGTGTTATCCGATACAAGCGGGTTTGGAGTGGGAATTGTTATTAGAAGAGAGCGGAGGTTACTCTGTATTATATAGCAATGAGTTTTTAGGAGGAACCTCTTATTCTGTCGAGTACCGGAGTATCATTTAACCTCTCTAACACTTTTACATGCATCACATCAAAAAGTCTAATCATGAAAGCCAAAGCTGTGGCACCAATTGTATGGTCACATGCATCCTTTTCTGGCAAATTTTGCTGCTGTAACTTATATTTTTGCCCTGTTTCGTTAGTTATAAAATGATTCTTTATAACTTTTTCCTTTTGGCTTCTTATCTATGAAACTCTTTTTGAGAAAATTTTTTGCAAGTTAGTGAGAATTTCATTTGTTTTTAAGAAAATGAGATATTTGCTAACAAATTAGTTATGAGAATTTAATTCCTGTGGACATACGTTTATTGTTTTACTGTAGCCACTTGCACTGAGTGACCACTGGTCATTTTGGGAGCGATTCGTATGCACATAAAAAAAATCTGTGTTAATAATTTATCAAACAATAAAAAAATCTATTGTGATAATCCAATGCGCTTATCACACTTTTATTACCAAATCCTTCTAACATTTTTCGCAAATTTTGAAAGCTTAACCTACACCAGAAGGCCTTGTCTTCTTCTTTAAAGTACGTCTGCCTTCTTCACTTAAACTGAATGTTCCAAAAGACATGTATGTATTGTATCTATCATCAATGGAAGAAAACTCGCATGTGAACACACCTTTCAAATAATTCTTAATTACCAAATTTGCTCAATTTCACAATTTTCTGGCTGATACTAACTTGTTGGCTGATGAGTCATAAAAATGTACGGAATAATGCGTTAAAAAGTGAACTGCGAGATAGTCCTTCTTGCATCTTCTGTGTCTGTGGAACAGGTACTGAGATGGTAAAAGGGACCTGCTGAACCACAGAACCATTACGTCCCAGCCTACTTATTGGCGATATTATTATACAATAGCTTAATAATGCACAGAACCATTACAATGTAGGAGTGATAAGGCGAAAATAAATAGCATTTTGCCATCGTTACAATAGTGATGTTAATGATGGGTGCAGTGTTCTTGGTTATAAGCTCCTATCAGCACTTATGCAATAAAGAATTAGGATATATTGGGATAATGTCGGCCACATATAGATTTTTTTCAATGTTTCACCTTGTGTTTCAATTAATATTTTATAAATACTATATATATATATATATATAAAATATTTATATAGTATATATGCATATATATATATATATATATATATGCATATATACTATATAAATATTTTATATATTCTATAAAATGCGAGTCTAGATCATGTGACCTCACTTTAGTGTATAAAAACTGGATGGCCGTCATTACCGCACCGTACCGATGGCCGACATCACCGCACTGTACCGATGGCCGACATTACCGCACTATACCATATTGCTCAAAATCTACCAGTAACTAATAAAATGACCAAGAATTTTTCCATTTTCAACATGCTACGTCATATATTACTGAATACATTGCATAAATGTAACAATCGTGATTGATTACGTTTAGATGTACCGTTTTTATTACATTCTGTAATTGTTATGTGGTTTCTTAGACATGTTCTGTAATGTTTGCCAATGGCCCTTATCTGGCAGTAAAATTTGCACATTGCACAACATTTGATTTATGCTTATTCTGTTCGTGTCTGAAGTTATGAAGATGAAATAATTAAGCAAGGATTTTGAGTTAATTATTAACTTAGAAATATGTCTGGTTCATTGATAATGCAGACTTATTCTTTTCATGTGTTTGCTAAAAAAACATTAATGCTTTCATTTCAGTACATTTTAAACATGTCTTCTGTGGTGCAAATTACGACAATTTTTGCATTCGGTTCAGTTTTATGTTTTGCCCTTGCTGTAATTTCAACCAGTTACAGTATTTGTTTCTCTGAATTTTTTCGTCTGTTTTTCGGGGCTCAAAAACTGACATGCTCTCTTGTTTTTTTCTCTTGCTGTGCATTCATGTGATTGATCAAGAAGGCCTTGGTAAGTGTTACAGTGCATGCTCTGAAACAATTGTTTCACATATACATTTATTTCAAGTGCATTTGTTTCTGCGGTTATTGTATTGTTGTGAGAGTAGCGTGTGTCACTGTATTCTTTAATATGTATAAAAGCAAATCATAAATGATGCGAAAATTTCCAAGTCTTTTTATTTTGATGCTGTTTTTATCACTTGTCTTTTATTTGAACAACAGTTCGTTACAAACAACGTGGGAAATCTTTAATTGTGTTATGATTGTATGTCTTAAGCTCTGTAATTCTCTGTAAACAATTTTAAATCATGAACAGTGCAGATAAATAATGTTTTACGACTTGCACCCGTGTTTTTGCTTTTTCTGTTTGTTCGTTTTGTTAGTTTGCAAAGTTTGGTATGTCACTTCTGTTAGCATGACGTAGTTGGTGTAGTTCCGTAAGAGTCAACATTACTTACTGTGTTTATGTGTGTAAAGGCACCAGATTACCACATTTTTGCACAGTTGTGGTACCTTACCATAGAGCTTGGCAGAATCCATCATATCCAAAGACCATACTACTCCTTTCAACTTTTGTTGAACAGTAATATTCCTGGCAGCAAATCTAAAACCGTGACGACACGATTGTTTAGCAGAACGTTGATGACTTGCATTAGGCATTTTTTGTTTGCAGGCTCCAGACGGAGAGAATCAACCGAGCACGGAGGTGGATTTATTCATTTCCACGGAGAAGATTATGGTGCTGAACACGGATTTACAGGTTTGTTGAAGAAGCTATTAGCATGATTAGTGTCATGTAATTTTGTTTTGTCTGTCTGACATATTACGAATTGTTACTGATCTAATTTAAGATAAGCACTACAGTGCCTTGCTCTAATGGTCTACTGTGATATTAAGCCTTTTTATCACTACTCATATAGAAAAATAATGCTATTTTAGACACCATTATGGCTGCCATATTGGATCTAAGATTGCACTGCAGTGCCTTGCTCTATTCGTCTATTGCGACATTAAGCATATTTATCACTACTTGTGTGAAAAACTAATGGTACTATAGACACCATTTTGGATCTAAGAATGTAAGTTGATCCTCCGTGTCCATTCCAGTGGACTTAATGCCATTCATTCAAAATTTCGTTATAATCCATGCAGTCGTTTGGCCATGTGTAAAGAGCAAACAGATAAAATCTGCTCGCTTGATACTACCGATGCTCCTAGGACCTCACAAGTTTTATTCGCTGTACTCACTTTGTTGCTGCTACTTGAATTCTTAACTTAAACATGTTTACATACAGAAAGACTGCTTACAAATCCAATTTTTTTCCTCGGACCTCTTACCTATAAAATTGTCTACCAGAAAGTAGTTTCCCTGTTAAACTAGCCTGCTTTAAGAAGTTTGTTAACAATCACTAGCTAATAATTAGTTACAATAATAATGTGTTTCGCGACCAGTGTAATCCACATTTCAACGTTTCTGCTACAGCCCCATCTACTGTCCAGCCACTAACCTGGTTTTGGGTGATTTACTTAAAAAAACTGACATATAAAGAGTCTTAAAGACTTTTCTATCTGTATTCAATCTAAAAAAGTTTTCATTACAAATTTGTATAGTTTTTTACCATCTAGTGTGGTTTTTCTTTGAATGTGGTTGTCCTTTACAAATGTAAATATTCATTTGACATTTTCATTATTCCTATTTGTGTTGTGCAGGAAATTATGATGGATCATGCGCTCCGGACCATATCATACATTGCCGACATTGGTGACATCATCGTCGTCATGGCGAGAAGGAGAGTGGTCACCGACGATAAGTCCGGCAAGGTGGTCGTTGGTCAGCAAGCCAAGATGATCTGTCACGTCTTCGAAACTGAGGAAGTAAGCAAAAATCTCCATCTTGAAAGTTTTTAGTTCTTTTACGTTGTAGTTACTCTGAATTTACTTATTGCACTTGTGGAAAGGATGTCTTTGGATAGATGTGTTGCTTGCTTTGGAAACATTGTGCACTCTGAATTCATCCAACTAATTCAAATTCAGGTCTCAGATCAAATGATAACTTCTTGCTCATGGTTCCTAGAGGGCTCTGTTCCACTGTGAGTGATAGGTCATTTGCTGTTGTAGAACCAGCTCTATGCAATGGTCTATCTGTCCACATCAGGACACTTTCCGACAACACTAGAGCACTTTTAAAAAAAGATGAAAACATACTTATTAAAATTGCTCACAGTCTTTAAAGTTATCAAATAATTTGCCGTAATTTACTTTTATTTTTATGGTTCTGTGTGTTTTTATGTATTTAATTATTGTATTTTTTATGAAATTTAGTAGGCTTGCTGTTTAATCCTGTGAACCTTTTTTATAAGCTTGTCGTGATAATTTTAGATGTTTTTGTGAAGCATCTTTGATTATTGTCAGTCGTGCTGTCTATAGATTTAGATGCTATACAAAACAAATATTATTATTAATATTGAGGAAAAGATGCCTGCCTTTTTAATAGTTCGAAGCCGGAAACCAGCATTCACTGGCAGATGAGCCACTGAACCAACACAGGTGTCTCAGTGATATTTGAATGTGAATATAGCCACCCTCTATGAGGTAAACAGCCAGAATCAGAATGGCAAATGAAACTTCCCAAAGTGAGAATTGAAGCTGTCATCCGTCCACTCACGACCAAAATTGGGCTGTTCATAACTTTGGTCGCTAAACGAACACCGTGCCCACTAGGCCAGCAGCCTTCAAGCCAGGCACATCTTTGTTGAAGTGGAGCATAAATGGAGTAGGGAGGTTTCATTTGTGAAATCGATTACAGTTGCTTGTGGCAAGACCAAAACCTAGCTGTTTAACAAGATAATTCTCCGTGGTTCAAATATGTGTACATCCTCTGTCATGTATGCTAGTATGAATGTTTTTATTCTAGGCGCCTCTCATAGCACAGTCTATTGGTCAGGCCTTTCAAGTCGCCTACGTTGAGTTTCTCAAAGCCAATGGCATCGAGGATCCGAACATTCTGCGTGAAATGGACTATCAAGAGGTGCTGAACTCACAGGAGATACCAGGAGACGAACTGAATATGTTTGCCAGTAAAGAGCAACAAAAAGAGGTACTTTGTATGGCTTCTTTTCTTTTTTACTTAGCATTTTTATGCTTTTATTATATTCTTATCTTTTGAACTTCTTGTTCATTTTTTATTTTCTGTTACATTTCTTGTTCCGTTGAAAATTTAGGAAAAACGTCAGTGCACGATCTTCGTACTTTGGATTTACGTATTTTAACTTTTTAATTTAATTTAATTTATTAACACGATATACATATGCTGTACATTACAATATAATCAAAAGTTACATTAAAATGAATAAAATTTTTGAGCGCTGGGGAGCGCTGGTTACATGTGACTACCAAGATCAACTATACACAGTCTTCTGCAGAATAATTTAAAATTTGTCACAAACAGAGAATCATTCGCAGAATTTGGAAGTGAATTCAACATGTGATCAATCTGATTTGAAAAAACTGTCCAAACTGCTTTTTAATTGTTCTTTGTACAAATAGTTTCAACGAATGGAAATTATTCGTTGAAAGTATTTGATTCAATGAAACAGTTTACTCCACATACGATCAGATGATACCCTAGTAAAAAAAAATTTCAGCACCCAAATATACTTCTTTTTGAAGGATTTTAAGGTAGTCGTGGACTTACAACCACAGTCGGTTCCGGCACATTGAACGTAAGATGAGTTGGATGCAAGTCGTGCCGTATAGTCAGCGTAACAGGTGCACCAAACTCACAAGACATTGTGTGTTTCTGCGCACTAAGTGTACTGGCACCTATACGAATTTATGAAAACAGACAGCGATTTAAAATTGATTTGTATAACAAAATAGAAGGAAATACGAGTCATGGTTGGTTTTGTTTAATTAACTATTAAAATTGCTGTCGGGTTGTAAAGTTGAATGTAATGACGTCTAATGACTTCAAATTTAGAACTATGATACGTATTTCATACGTTTTTAGTAAGATTAGTCAATGTATCTGCAAAATGTAGAAAACACTTGATTCAATGTATTTTCAGATCATCACTCCAAAGTTAAAAGGTGAAATTCTTGGAGTAGTGATTGTCGAATCGGGCTGGGGTTCCATGCTACCAACCGTAGTCATTGCCAACATGGCACCCAATGGGGCGGCAGCACGCTGCGGTCAGTTGAATATTGGTGACCAGATAATCTCTGTAAATGGTGTCAGTCTAGTGGGTCTGCCATTATCCACTTGCCAAAATTATATAAAGGTAAGGTTATATTACCACTCATGTGAACAGGTCATTGCAAATTAAACATCACACATGTGAACAGATCATTGTTGGTCTGTTATTGCTTATATACTTGCTCTATTTTGTTTTAACACTATCAATTTTTTGTTTGTGGTCTACAGGTGTCTGTAGAATAATTTTGTTTTTTTCCGTTGAAATTTTCCAGGCATGCAAAAATCAAACAGTCGTGAAGCTGACCGTCGTCTCTTGTGCGCCGGTCGTAGAAGTCAAAATCAAGCGTCCTGATACAAAGTATCAGCTAGGCTTTAGTGTGCAGAACGGAACGGTAGGTGGAGACACTGTACAGTTTGATAAAAAATTATTGACCCCCCCCCCCACACTTATGCAAGAAACCAAAAAAAAAGAAAGAAAATTGGGAGGATTGTTTAATTTTAAACAAATGGCATTATTTAATGTCTATCAGCCATTTGCTGTTATGGTGTCTGTGTTAGGAATCGATGGAGGTGTGAGTGCTGAGACAACTGGTGTTCTCTTTCATTTTAGTGGTCTGTCATTTCTTGCCACTGTATATAACTTTGGCTGTTTCTTTGCTTATTTGTGCCAAAGTTGATTGTTTTATGAAACTTTGCAGATTTACTGCTTAAACCGATGCTCTTTTGTTAGGTTTTCCAGATTTTCTATGTGTCTATCGTGAAGTTGTTATTTTACGCTTATCGTGGGTTTGTTACTGTGATGAAATATTTGCAAGTTAATTGTTTGTAATGTTCAAACACTTTTAATAAACATTTAGTTAATCTTTTTTGTGATTCCAACTCCAGCTGTTGGAATACAACAAAAACAAACAGGTTGTTTTACTTTGTAGCTGCTGATATTTTTTTGAGCATTTGAAACATTTAGTATGCGTGCTTTGCTGATCTGTACAAAAGTCGTCTCTAAAGTACTTTACCTTGCATAGTTTTTTGGGCTATGTAATTTTTCTAGTTCATTATTTTGTCACAGTTTTCAGTTTGTTGTGATTACTATTACCAAATCAAATAACTGTCAGTTTTAACATTTTATTAATTTTAAAAGCAAGAAAAGTTCTCGTATCCAGTAGGATACATTGAGCGTGAAAGGGTTAAACAGTTTGATAATCCCAGCTCAGCTAGCCTGATTTCTACACCGTGTCCCTCCCGCTATATAGTTCTTAAAATCTTGAGTCATAGATGTATTAATTACGACATCACAACTATTACTGTGCTGTAATTTGCACGTAGACTCCCGTAAATTGCCACTAATATACACATTATCTTTACCTGCAAATTGGCTAGCTCTTTGGTTTTGTTGATTTTTGATGAACTTTGAAATTTTTCATGATTTTTAAGCACTGCTTTATTTTTTTACCATTTATAATTCTTTCACAGATTTGTAGTCTACTTAGAGGAGGTATAGCAGAACGCGGGGGCGTCCGTGTTGGTCATCGCATCATAGAGATAAACGGCAACAGTGTTGTGGCTGTACCTCATGACCGTATAGTCAATTTACTAGCTACCTCTATTGGCGAGGTTAGAAATTAAATATTTTGCATTGTCTTACACTCATACCTCTGTTTACTGGATCTCGCTTTTACAGATATCGGAAAATTCGGACAAAACCCTGTTCCGTTAAAAGTCCTGCATGCAACAAAAACGGCTGTTATTTCACAAGTTGACTGCTAGCTAGCAGCCGCCGATTTGCTTACATCCAAACAGCATGTAGCGACACGTGTGTAGTTTGTGCGTCAGCATCTTTAGTAGTTTAGTCAGCATCTCTAAGTGCTTTAGAGTCAATTATGTGGAGTTATTTGAGTCAATTGCAGACAGTTTTTATATACTTTTGCATAGGTGCGGCCCGTACTAGATGTTTTTGAGACAGTTAGGCAATACACGGCGCCTACTATATTAGCTTAATATCTGAAAATACAGACAATCAGCAAATTCGGGCCAATGTGTCCCCGCTTTTGTGCAGCAAACCGAAATATGAGTGTATTTGTATTTTGAATAAAGGTGCATGATTATATTTACAGTTACATAGTTACTGCAAATGCACATTTGCTGATACTTTGGACTGAGGGAATAACTGAGTTGTCCTGGCGTGTGCTTGGTTGCAAAGTTAAGCAATGACGAGCATACTTATTAGTCTTTTTGCACACTGACTTATGGTCAGCTGCACACTGGTATTAACTTAATCTTGATTTATTTAAACCAGTTTTAAAAACAACAAGCACTAGCTGTTTATAGCTAATTCCAACAATTAAATACTATAGTAATTTTACTGCCGTAACATTGTATTGAAATGATAACCTCATGCAAAGAAAGCAAGTACATGTACACAGCTTATAAGGTAACTGCACAGCCTGTGTTAAGTAAATATGATTTGATATCAGAGTGGTTATAGTGCCATCATTTCTGGCTGGTTTTTAACTCTCAAAAAGCTAGAAATTAATTTTGTCTTCATCTAATTAACATTTTTTCCCTTTTCAGATACACATGAAGACTATGCCTACATCTATGTTTAGACTACTGACTGGTCAAGAAACGCCCCTGTACTTATAGACCTCAACTGTGACAAGTGCAGACTTGATGATGGTCAAGGAATGCCTCTGTTATAGACCTCAACTGTGACAAGTGCAGACTTGATGATGGTGAAGGAATGCCTCTGTTATAGACCTCAACTGTGACAAGTGCAGACTTGATGATGGTCAAGGAATGCCTCTGTTATAGACCTCAACTGTGACAAGTGCAGACTTGATGATGGTCAAGGAATGCCTCTGTTATAGACCTCAACTGTGACAAGTGCATACTTGACGATGGTCAAGGAATGCCTCTGTTATAGACCTCAAGTGTGACAAGTGCAGACTTGATGATGGTCAAGGAATGCCTCTGTTATAGACCTCAACTGTGACAAGTGCAGACTTGATGATGGTCAAGGAATGCCTCTGTTATAGACCTCAACTGTGACAAGTGCAGACTTGATGAGATATCAAACTGATTGTCTCACGTGTTTTGCATCAAAATATACGGCATCTACAAGAATGAAATTCGTATTTGACAATCACATGAATTTTGAAGTTTAAATGAAATTGCATTGCAACGTGCATCATTGCTTTTCTGTCTCTGATGAAGATTTGTGCTCTTGCCTTGGGAGATGTGAAAATGTGAATATTTGCCGCTGCTGTTTTCAGTGACCCATTTTTTAACCAACATTATGTACAGGGTGACCATGCTGTTACTGTTATCCTATTTCTTAGTAAACAACATTTAGGTCACCCAGTAATCGTCTATGTTTACCAAAATTTCATTGTAAGTATCGATAATGAATTTATAATAACTCTGTACATAAGTATAATTAGTGTAACAGATTTTGTGATAAAAATTATTGTACACATTAGCGTAGGGGTCGTATTATGATCAAAACGGTTGTGTCCTGTGCGGAGCAGTTGCGTATAAAGTTATAACTCCTAGTCACATTGTACAGTTCGTTGTTAATTTGAGGAGCTTTGGCAGTAAGTGGTACAATTTCGTTTACTGTTTTGGTTACAGTTAATTTTACTGTCTACAAACTAGCAATCATGCCGACTATAAAAACAACAGTTATTATTTATGCTCCTGATTTAGAAAAACTTGCCAATTTAAAGACAAAATCAGGGTTCCCACGGTCAGGGAAAATCCTTGAAAATACAGGTTATCCTGGAAAGTCATGGAAAAGTCAGGGAAAAGATAATTAGGTAAAATGTTAGGGAAATTGGAAAGGATTGCAAAAATAATCACCGTGAACCGATATTTTTCCAAACATATTTTTCGGCGATTCGTGTTCAAATAAAATTTTGCTATGGAAGGCTCCCAGTTTTGATTTCTGTTCCAAAAATAATGATTGGCCGACACATTATATATAAGTATATGTATGAGTGTCCATACACAAAAATGTATGAATATTTATAGTAGTAATGCAATTTCTGCTTATCTTGGTCATGGAAAATCAATATTTGGTCAGGGAAAAGTCAGGGAAATTTACTTTAAAATTGTGTGGGAACCTTGTAAAATATTTAACAGCAACAGCTTCGCTGTGTTGCAAACGTATGTCATTGAATAATAAATGCTTTAGTATTTTCCTGTATTGAGCAGTTTACAATACTTAAATACTTCACAAAGGGTAGAAAAATATTTCACAATACTAGTTCACAGTTATTCAGCCTCTCCTCTCTTTCTTCAAATCATCTGCAATGAGTAATAATTGTAAAATAAGCTGCAATGGTTCATCAGCATTCTGGCATTCACAGTCACAACCTAATTAATGATATTTCACAAGCTGTAGCCTAGTTTGCTCCGTATTTTTCAAATTCTGATGTCATTAGACGACAAAGTGCGGCAGCCTCTCTTAATCAGCTTCTAACTCCCAATCATTTTCTAATTTGATTTGTAATTAGCAAGCACTGAGTTTATGTATCTCGGAAATGGAAAAGTTGGTTTTAGGCGACAATGCTTCCATTTTTGTAGAGAGGTAGGGGAGGCGTGTGAAGCTCAGTCAGTCTGCAGCCATTAATTCATCTTCATTGCTGTTCAGAATTGGTTGAAATTGACATGTTTTACTTTACTCAAACAGCTGCCTGCGTTTTGGTGCTTCTAATATGGCTTCTTTGGGCAAGCAATGTTCATTTGTGTTTATCCCATGTTACTAATGTGCTGAATAGTGTGTTGTTGTTTTTTATATTGATAATTAATGCACAAATCATGGCGCCAATCAAAATCTTTTTATAACTGTAGTTGCTAACTTGCCGCATTATGATGTTTTAAGCACTTGTCAGCCTTTTCATACATCTGTTCGATTTAGAACATTGAGGCAATACTCCAAAATTTTATAAACAGAAATGAAAAACAACTGCTGATGCCAGTAAAAATGCTGATGCCATTCGTTTTGTTTTCTTTGTAATGTAACAATAATCATTTGTTCATTGCTTTGCTGTTGAAAATTTGTACTGCAAAAGTTGAACTGAAAGTAATTATAACAATGCTGTGTCAGATTAAGACAATAACTGTCAACTCCAAGGTATAAAGTATTTTTGTTTGCCATTTGTTCATGTTTCTAACAAAAACTTAGTGATCACAAGGCGCTTTTAACCCTTAGCCGATCGAGGCGTTTTTATATTATGAAGCGGGGTAACAAATTAACCAACAAAATATGCTTAATATGTGTTAGTAACTAGATAGAATGACCAACTGATAATCAAGGTACTCCTAGTAATACACAACCAAGTTCTGCAGCAAGTCGGCATAGATATGAGGGTAGCAAGGGGGTGGTTTATTAAGTCTTGTGACAACTGTTCTAATAGGTTACCAATATTCATTGTTTAATTCTGAGACATCACTTTGTCTTCACTTGATGGATCTTCTAAAATTTCGTCTTTGTCAACTTCAACCTTATCCACCTGTACAGCAAAAGTTCCGGCAATATCGCTAAATGAAGAATGTCCACAAATATTAAATTTGTTCAACAGATCCTTAAAAAAAATCACTTTGTGGGACAGCAGGCTGCAATTGAAGGTTTGCAGCACTTCTTAGTTGTCAATGTAAACATATAGTGCTGCTAGAAAGAAAAATACTGCTATGTAAACTCCAAAATTTTACCTACGTAAAAAAGAGGGGTAATAAGTTACCCCACATCAGGTGGCATCGCACTCATGCTTTGTATGAAAAGCATGAATATTTTTCAACAAAACCAAGGTATGATGGCATAGCAAATTGAAAGATATTTCATCATTACCTACTACTTTGAAAACTTTTTGTTGTATATATTAATATAATTTTTGCCCACCTTGGTCAGCTAAGGGTTAAGCAGCAGCCATTCCACTAAGGTAAAATACTCCAGTAGCTAGTACAGTTTGTGATATTTTAGATAGTTTTGTGCTTGATATTTAGCCGTTTATTATTCTATGAGTATCCTGATACTTGCTTCCACGAACATGCTAGCAATTCGGTTTTGTTATTTTATAGTCTAACCAACAGTATTTTCATTGTAGCTGTAGTGTATAAATGTGGTGCTACATTTCCTGTTCCTCTATGTACTTGAATGTTATGCTATGTTATAATAATAATCTCGTTTAGAAGTTTTTCCTATTCGCCGAAGTTTTTATATTTTATTGTTGAATTGTACATGTTCTGACATGCATCCAACATAGATAATAACAAGGCATTCGAGCAAATCTACATTATCTTTATGGTAGTGAAATTGCTCCTAGTGTGTCGCCACCTTTACGAAAGTTTATCAAGCTAGTAAGCAGTCCATTCTTTAAACAGTTAAGCCAATAAGATACAGCACACGTCTTAAACGAAAAATAAGACAACGGTTTATTAATACTAATATTATTTTTTATTCACTGTACACTTTCAACCTCATTTAACCTAATCACACCTTAAATAATAATTACTGGAAAAAACCCATAATATTTAAAGGAAATTTGAAAATTTTCATCACGAACAACCAGCATATTGAAATATTACAATATCTGCTTCGAACCTAGATTTTTGACAATAGCATGTTATAAAAGGCGAATGTCAAAATTATCAAATGTAAAGACAAAATTTAATCTTAAGTCATTTCTCTAGTAATGAAAATTAGATTCTAAAAAACCTTTCGTTTAACATGGTTAGCTATTACTTTAAGATCAACTAAATTAGACAAACCATTTTGCAACTTGAAGCAGTAATTGATTTTACTACCAGGCTTCTAGGAGCTATTACAGGGTAATTATTAATCACAGTACTATGAATTAATTGTGCAAACATACAACTGTTATTTTAGCAACACATTTTTCTTGGTTACAAAATGTTAGAAGGAATTACAACTGCAACGCTTTGATATTTTTTGTAGCTACGACTTTTTGAAGATTTTTCTTCCTGAACTTTGCTGTCTGACCAATAGATGGTGTTTAGTAGATACATAAGCACTAGTATTCAGATGGTGCTGGTAGATGATGGTTTTTAAATTAAACTTTTATATTTTTTCCTCCTTTTAATCAAAGTAATTCTCACCGATGTTTAGAAATGCACCATATATGATTGTTTGTAAAACTACACACAGCAGCTGATACAATTAGCAACTTGGGAACAAACTGAGAATCACGCAAACACATAATAACATTGTTATAAAGAACATTTGCTCAGAAACACTGGAAAATTCTTCAAAATAATACTATAAAGTACCACCAAAGTGACTGAACACACTTTATGAACTTATAGGTGTAGCTTTTGTTGCCTATGTACTGCTGAAATGACCAAACACACTTTATGATCTTATAGGTGTAGTTTTTGTTGCCTATGTACTGCTGAAATGACTGAACACACTTTATGAACTTATAGGTATAGTTTTTGTTGCCTATGTACTGCTGGAATGACTGAACACACTTTATGAACTTATAGGTATAGTTTTTGTTGCCTATGTACTGCTGAAATGACCAAACACACTTTATGATCTTATAGGTGTAGTTTTTGTTGCCTGTGTACTACTGGAATGACTGAACACACTTCATGAACTTATCGGTATAGTTTTTTGCCTATGTACTGCTGGAATGACTGAACACACTTTATGAACTTACAGGTGTAGTTTCTCGCCTATTTCTTGAAAGAAAAATGACACAAGAGTGACTAGTAATGAGTTAATAAAAAAACCACCGCACATTATTCACAAATTTCACATTAGTAAAAATATACCTCAGGAATGCATGTGTAATAATTATTTCTAAAATCCCATATAACTAAAACTAAATCACAACAAACTAACCAAGTAATAGAAATAAATAATTACTGGTAATTAACTAGGAAGTAATTAATACGAACCATTGATAACAAAATCGATATCATTGGCAAATCGCAGTTAGTCATGGAATATTTTTGATTGATCACAATTATCACTAAAAAAATCACATCCTATTCAGTGTAAAGACAATTAGTAGATAGACAGCCTTTGCTGCTTATTTATTACATTACACCGTTTATGCTAAAAGTATGTGAATTTTGTAAAATAAACAAAGATTATGTGCTATGACTAATATTAAAAAAAGAGTAAAGTGAAATTGTCATATATTGAGACACAATTTAAATTTGACATATGTCAAAAGCTGTAATTACCATGTAATTAGAAATAAAATTGTGATAAAAAATACTTCACACAAATCTAACTTGAAATTGTATTTTTTTCACAAAATAAAAACACTAATGAATCACTTCTCATTGATTTTCAACAAAACGAAATTGAATTAACTTCTTTCTAGTACTGTAAACAATCAGCTTTTACATGGTCTGCGAAATTTAAATTCTCAAAACAACCAAGAAATACACAACACTCCAAACAACAAAACATTAGAAAACTCAGAGATAACAGATTCATACATAGAAAAAAAGTACTACACCACTTAATTAATAATTAAACTAGATGCTAAAGCTGCCTGTAAGAGCTTAATTAACACAGAGTAAGTAATTAAGTAATTATACACCATAACGAGGTAATAGAAACTTACAAATTAACAGTAAATCAGTAAACCTATGTATATAATTACAGCACACGGTGGCATGTGCCCACACACACAAACACACACGGCAATCATTCACGCTACATTACAGAATCATTAGGGCAGCAATTACTTACAATCGGTCATTTCTTAACAGGATCATGTAAATATTCTACACATAACTGCTTACTACACATACGGGTGGTACATAACATTTTCCTAGGGGGGGTACAAAAACAACAAGTAACAGAACAGAACAGAACTTTATTACGTTAAATTGCCACTCAAACAATAGGGAATTTGTCATGCGCTCAAAATTTTGCATGAAAGTATAACATACTCTGCAATCTTCAAGGGTATGATCGGCGCAGCGTCAAACTGAATGGCCAGAAATTCATCCGACTCAAACCCCTCCAATTACAATGAAGTTATGCTGAAAGGTAAAGGGGACGTTAAGATCATAAAAAAACATGGTGACATTGATCAGCATTCAACATACAAGCTTGTTAGACATCTGAAAAATGTGTTGAAGGAGCTTGAGTTCTTTGAATCACTACTCCAAATCATGCCCTTCCAGAATGCGGGCTGTATGCGAAACACAAGGCTTCCATGCTAAATACGGAAGGCACGATAAACTTGTGCTTCAGCAATACTTTGATCAATAAATTGTTCCATAATTTTAATCATTTTTGTACCCTCCTAGCAAATGGTTACATCACCTTGCATTACAAACTTTCTTCGAACAAGCTAAATAAATTTTCAATATTTTTCAAAATTAATCTTCTAAAAGCACAGATCACTGCGCTATTCATTGGATAAATAACCAGGAGTTTTATGTATCTATAAAAAAGCCATAGAAATCATTTAAAATTTTAATCAATTTAATGATTCGCATTCCACATAATCCATAAGGCCTATAAACACGCTCATTTTTCTTTATAAAAAACTTTATGCTACATTCATGCAGCGAGTTTTAACCTGATAGTAACTCGCCAAATTTTAAACAAACGTTTTCAAATGTTTTTGAAAATCAAGCAGTTAAAACTAAAAACATTCACCTCACAAATAAAGCATCTATTTTATCCCCAACGACCGTTTCGTGGGAATGTAGTAATCCTTCCGTATCATCTGAAATTGCGGCATTTTCCGCACGTCTCGCAAGGCGTCCAATTCCATGATCAGCACAATGGCGACAGCAGTCAACAGCAACATGAAGAAAACCGTCAAGAGCAGCTTTTTCAATGCCGAGCCGGACTTTGCTGTCGTCTTTGCCTGTTCGACCGGCTTTGATGACCGTTCCGGTAGATCCTTCTTCAGCGGAGTAGACGTGTCAGGAGGCGTGGCTTCTAGGTGATTGACAGCCGATGCATCAAATACGCTTTCCTGCGTATCATAACTCACATTGTGCTACAAAAAAAATCAATAAAGCATTATGCGCTTGTTGATTACTCTTAGTCAGTAATGACACTTATTGTCGTTGACACTCAATTGTTGAATTTAAGTTTATCTTACAGTATAACACTATGAAAGGACAGGTTGCAATTAACAGTACTTGGCTTCACTGAGTTTACAGGCTTAAGCAGATCTTGCACCTAGAAAAACTTTACAAAGTGGTATAATAATGATGATATAATGATAATGGTCAAACCTGACACTTGAAATTGTAAATTAGTGACAATATTTTTGCTTTGATTTTACCGTTATGCCAAATATGTGTAAATGCAACAACTTGAAATGTCTGGTTCAATTAAATCATTGTCAAGCAAACGTGTTTTGTTTTGAAAGAAAAAACAAAATCGTGATTATGCTGTGAAAAACTATAGATGGTTAATAAAAAAATGTTTGTGTGTAGTACGATCCTCATGCCATGACTGCCATCCGTTTTTTATTTACGAGTTATATTAAAGCTTATAGGCTGACTTTGAATGACATACATACGTTTGTATTAAGTAGGCATTCACCTGAGTCTGAAGGCTGAGTGCTACACAGTCCTCAAATGTGGTATAAAACCTGTATATACCACAAAGATGCAGTATGATGTTTTTGTTCAACATTAAATTGACACTGTAAGTAATTAAAACTGAATTTTATGTTGTAAATTTAAAAAAGTTTAAATATTCCATCCTACATTTGAACTACAACAGCTTGCTACCGTACAGTGCACAAAGCTGTTGCTAAGCTACTGTACAGTGCACAAAGCCATTGCTAAGCTACTGTACAGTGCACAAAGCCATTGCTACGCTACAAAGGACAACATTTCGACCAATGGTGCCCCTGGATTACAGTTATGCCCTAACAACAGCATCAGGCACGGTTAACCGAATTAACAACTATTAATTGAAAACTGATTGAATTGTTATGCCATGACAGTTTGGAAGACCATGCAATAAAAGCCTTGCTACTTTCACAATGAAAAATTATATCTGTCATTTTAGCCACTCAAAAGAGCAGGATTTCTCTTAATAATGTACAATAGGCCTTGCTAATTCACTTTAGCATATGGAGCTGAAAACAGAGATGCAATGATTTAACACAGATAACAGTATAATACAACAAAATGGAATGCTTGATCTCGATGCAATACTATAATAATAGATAAGGCAATACAAAAGTACAGATTGCTGTTACCTGAATTTCTGATTCGCTCAAGTCTAAAGACTGATGAGGTTGATACTTCCACGTGCTCGTATCCTTGGCGATCGTCACGTCAGTCACAGCCTCTTCCGGCGGCTCCTCCAAAATTGTGTCCGTCTGCAGAGGAGCGTTCGGCGAGTCGGGTGTGGTGGGGGCGTTATGATTGACCGCATCTAAAAATAAGCACACGATATTTAGAACAGGTTCTTAAGAAAAATGCAAGTCAAAATAGGCTAGGCCACTAGAGTTAGATTAAGCAAATGCTCAAATACATCGTAAGTATCATAATCTTTATTCTGAATTAACGGTTTTAGATCTCCCATGACTTGCAATCTGACATGTTTACCAAATTAAATAGATGTTTAATATTTTTATCTATTAAAATAACAATTAATTGTTGCACACGACCTTAATGACGCATGTGTTTTTCAGGCATAACATAAATAATCATAATCGTCAAGGAAGGCTTTTCAATATTACACTCGTGATACAGTTAAATCAGGTAAGATTTGGGATAGTTCCAAAGTCAGGTCACACCAAAGGCTTTAAAAATGAGACAGCCATTTCTTTATTAAGCATACAAAATTGCTAGAGTAAAAAAAATGATGAAAGAGGCTTGTACTTTACTGGCTCTGCATTTTTGGTGATGCTGATGTAAATGTAGCAGCTCTGACTGCAAAAATGCTCATTTTTGTCTCAGCCAGTAAAAAAGTCTTCTCTCATTTAGTTCTTTTTGGATAATTTGTATCATTTATACTGTTTTTATTATTATTTTTTTCTTATTTGTTTTTGTTATCTGCAGCATCACCGTTAATTTTTAATATACTAATCTATTTATAAGAAAGGGCAGGAGACTAGATGACCCTATGGTCCTTCCCTGCCCTGCTGCATGATTATAATTACTTAATATTTAAAAAACTTTTGATGTTAAACTAATTGGAGAAAATAAGTGTTCTATGTCTATGTCTAAGTGGCTTAAATGTAATGTAGCTGTAAACATTAGTATTATCATCTACAGGAGCGTATTAACCAACAGGCTAACTAGGCTATAGTCTAGAGTACCAAAGTTTGAGGGCGCCACATTTTAGGCATCCAATTTTAAAAGAATTCTTATTCTCCTCGGAAAATGTGTATCCGCTCATATTCATGTAAAGCAAGCATTGTACACATCACAGGCAGTTTCTGAGTCCAGTTGTTATATAAGTGCCACATGATGAACAATTACAAGGTAGTACATAACAAGCAGTTGCCTAGCCTGCTTGCATATAAATGCTGTTCACGCACACTTAATTAACAATGACCATGTAGAAACTAGGTTAATAGTATCATTAATACACCACAAATAATTGTTTATAATTGTTCAATACATAATCAATCATAAATTCACAATAGAGATGGGCAAGAGGGACAGATCTATCAGCCTAGGGCATCATGAAGTCTTGATACACCCCTGATCATCTAACAGGAAAGAATGGCAACAGCTTAACGCTAACAAGAAGATGTAAAGGTGCCATAAGCACAAGTTTAAGTCAGTACCGTGCGTGATTTCTTTATTCAGTGCCGATATGAATGCCCCTTTCTTCTTTCTCTTAGGCTGCTGCTTTATTGGTACTCTATAGGTACAGACATTCAAACAGTATGTTAATAATAGACAAACTAAGTACAAGATTCACATAACCGGCAAATTTAAATACAACTTGTATAAATAATTTTACACTCTGTTAATTAATTTACACGGTTAATTTGAATTAGCCAAAAATATGAAATAAAATTCAAATTTCCAATTTATTACTACAATTCTTTTATTTTCCTCAATTTGAAGGAATATTTTCAGTATGAATAACAGTTTTAATCATACATACGAAAAGTCAATACAAAATTCCAATAAACGCAAGATATGACAACATTAGCAACACATAAGCTTTGGAATTCTTTATATTCTCTATTAAAAAGATTCATTACGTTAAGCTATTTCGTACCACAAAATTAGTAACAGTCCTTGTACAAAGACAATTATTTCAATATTAATTTAAGTAATTTCAGCATTGCAAACGTCCATTATTAAAAGACCTTTCATAATAACTGTAAATGCAACTGATCACATGTGAATTTCTGTCTATGAATATTGATTCCAGATTGCTGCTAGATAGAAATTCATGTGTGATCAGTGCATTTACAGATGTTAAAAAAGAGCTTTTAATAATTGACATATGCAATGATGAAATTAATTAATTAATGTTCAAAGCATATGCATGTTTAGTATCATGATTGTTATCACAATAAATTTGTACAATAATTTATAACTGAATGAAGCTTCTTTACTTTTATGTTAGTAAACGAAAGATGCTCAAAATAATTGTGCTACAATAATGAAAAAAGGCAACAATTAAGAAAATGAAAAATACAACATTTCAAACTTGTCGCTGTTTCAACTAATAGTTCACCTTCAGGAGAAAAATTAGAAATAGTAATTTCCGTTATTTTTTCTTTTCTCTTTCTTATTCTTCCATCTAACGATAACTACAACAGTCATGTGAAATGTTTTTTCTTCATTTCTTAATTAAGGGATGTTCTTCATTACTAGTCACTACATTGCAATACCCTACTATAATTTGATTATAAAAAATGCGGAAAAAATCAAAAAGTGCACCACATTTTTGCATAACACTACATCATACCTGGCAAATTCTGGTGGATCCCTGTTCACCTTGAGCTCATCACTGATGATTTCCTTCTCAACTCGGCCACTAGAGGGAGCAAAAACCCACTGGTTACTTTACAAGTTAATCACAAGTTTTGCAGTTTTAACAATAATTAGAAACCAACGTTTGCTAACAAGCTATAGAAGTGTAATAGAATCTAATACACAGGATGCTTCACCTACATTGTCTGCTTATTCAGATCTCACAAAGATTTTTTGAAAACAATAAAATTTCTCTTGAAACCAAAGTCCGCATCCTTTCAACTTTAACTGAACCTGTATTTTTGTACAATGCTGAGCTATTGACAATAAAAGTTGAACAGCAGGAGGAAATTAACGCTTTTCAAAGACATCTCTACAGAAAATTATTAGGAATTAAGTGGCCTGACAGAATATCCAATGATGATCTGTATGATTTGGTGAAAAAAATCCTTGCAGCAAATAAATACAAGTAAAAAGACTGCATTGCATTGGTCTAAGATTAACCCAGGAATCTCTTCCTATAGCATTATGTAAAGCTCTTGGAACAACAAGAAATTGGAGAGGGGGTCAGCTACTGACATACATAGATATACTGCAAAGAGATTTAGCAAATATAATTGCAGATTTGAGGAATGAGCACCTAGACAACGACGACGACAAATCCATATGATACGCACCCGCACTTTAACACAAACTGTTGATTACTTTAACATTAACTGTTCATAGCTAATATGAAACTAGTTTTTGATAGCTCATAGTTTCATGCACTGCAGATACAAGCTAGCATTCGTTCTAAAACGAACATTACCTATATCGGAACTTTGATCCCCGCGTGAGGGTGAGCAATCCCGACGTCCCGGAGGAAAAGTTAGGAATGTCCTTTGAGCTAGGACACCTGAAACAAAGGTTAAGAAACATCTAGTAAACGTACAGAACCGAGATACATTAAGAAGTCAACCAATTTAAAAATAATCGCGGGGATTGAAATTTCTGAATGCAGAGCAAAGACAGAATATACAGAAAAGTGGATTCATCTTTTCTAAAATAATCTCAAAATTGTGCCATATAAACCTATTCCTCTCATCTTATTTCATACAATCCGAGAAATTAGCATTTAAATACACCTATAATACTATTATCTGCCGCACTGATAGTAGTGGATGTTTTTTGGGAGGGAACTAATTCAGTTTTTGTAAGCATTGTGTCTATAAAAAATATTTTAGCAAAGTTTGTTTGCAGTTTGAATAAGATTAAAAAAATTCAGCAGATGTGTCATTTTGCAGCACAAGAAGTGTTCACATCGCTACCACTACTTTTTATTATGTTTAGTCAGGGCCTATTTCAGCCTAAACGAGGCCCGGGGAAGTGGGGCGTGTAAGGTCCCTTTGGGGGGGGGGCGATCACCACCATGGTTGGCGCCCAGAAAATTTTTGAACTGCTAGAATGCCGGAGAAGCATTTTCGAAGAGAAAATATGGAGTTACATAGTTGTTAAAGGAAAGAACAATTGAAAGAAAAACTGCTTTATACTCAAGACCAGTCCCTAATACTTGTCAAATAGTCAAAAACATCTTTGCAATACGTAATACCGTACGCTCACTTCCGTACAAGCTGGTGTTAGAAATTCCGAAATTGAAAACAGCTGAAAATCGGCACCGAACCACACAAGGCAAACGGCGTGCGTGTGGCAAGAGAGAGAGAGGGAGAGAGAAGGCAGTATGTTCGCACAAAGCAAAAAAAAATGTTACCTCGGCACGAGGCCCCCCTGGAGGGTGAGGCCCCGGGGAAGTATCCCCACTTCCCCCCTGAAATAGGGCCTGTGTTTAGCAGAAGTTGAAAGTACTTACGTAAAGAATGTCTTTTGTTCAACTGCACATTTCCACAAATGTTTACAAGCTGGTTGTGTCGGACATTTAAACCCACAAGCATGTTTCTTCTGCAACAAAGATAAATACTCAACTTATTTATTATATAACACTTATTTAACAAGAAAACAAAAATAATTGGGGCGTTACCTGAAGGTCTCTGTTGAATTCGAGGAATTAACTCGTACCTGCCTGGGTTGGGCTTCAAATATACATACAAAAAAAGATAGGTGACAGAACAGTGCCCTGCAGTACACCAAAAGCAATTAAGTGGTTTGAGCAAATTTGTTTGGAAAGTATGAATACAAGAAATTACAAATGTATGATGAAATAAACCAATAAAACCTACTTCGTTATACGTAAGATGTATGATGAACATCTTGCCTTCGTAGTGCAACTTGTGAACGTCAGGCCTGAAAATAAACAAATAAAGTAGAAAATCAATAAAAAAACATATACCATAATCTTTATTAATTTTATTAGTTTGGAACAACTTAGTGTTATTGTTTGTTTCCAGTAAAAGAACATTTGGAAAATGATCGCAGAATGTCAAAGATAATGTAAGCAGAACCAAGGGGGAAGCTGACCAGGTTACAAAACATAAAAGGTGTGAAAAGAAGGTAGGCGAAACTGTATGGAAAAAGATGTGAGGTTGTGCAGCAATGCACTGGATGGTTTTGTAGAAGTAAGTGGAAGATGATGCAGATGTCCAGAGCAAGTGACGGAGTGCAATAATAGTCTACAATGCATAGCATTAGGAACCGGAAGCCCCATTAAATTTAAAAAGTTATCAGAAATCGATATAAATGCATTTTTAATATCTTGATCATTATAATATTTCTTATTTAATGCATTTTTACATTTTTTCTGGACACTTTTTACTGTCAGAAATCAAGATGTTCTTAAGAAATGAGTCATGACAACATTCCCACTGAAAAATGCACACGAATCATACTCAGTTCATTTTTATGCCTCAGACATGACGGTAGTACTAGATAATAACACAAGTGCTCTCTTAACTCAAAATTAAATGCTCTTTCTCATGGCATTGTAGGTTTTTATCTATTCTTTTCAATTTCTTCTACAAATAGCCATACGACACAAGAGAGGCAATCATTTCCTGAGAGCCCTTATTATGAAAAAGTGAAAAATTTAAACCAACAAATTTATTAAAAAATAGAGAAACAAAAGAAACAAAAAAACTTTTAAACCTTCAAGAAGCTCAAATTACGTGAAATCAACTCACCATTTGAAATGATGGGTTTTCTTATTTCCCTGGAAAGTCATAATACCTTGATGGGTGATGCCAATATACAAATGGTTTCCTTTCTGGTCCTATTATTATAAAAAACAATTTGTTAAAACTAAAGTGTACGAGAAAGCAATAAACAAAATCAGTTCAAATCAGTAGAACATATGAGGAATAGCTGAATGGTTACAGTGCTTAAATGAAGTTAAGCAATGCTAAGCCTGATCAGGGAATAGATGGGTGACTGCTAGGTTCAATACCCACTGTAGGCAGTCTCATTCAACGTACTGATCCTGGATGCTCACCTCATTGGACAAGGACGTGTTCACAATCTACACCGGAGGCATCTCTGCTACTTTCAGTGTCTCACATTCGAGGATTATTTTTGATAAAAAACAAGGTTCCGGTCCTGCTACAACAATTCACATTAACTAGATTCTGCTGTTGCGTGCTGAATTTTCCATGTTGCAGAGTGTGAAATTGTATAAAATATATAAAATTCGATTGTGTCTCACATCCACTAGCATCAAAAGCCACGTATGATTAAGAAATGGCACAAATACCAGAGACAATAATACTCGTACCTTCACTGGATGTGGATCAGCTCCATATGTGTCTTGCTGTGCAGCCTTCTTTAAGAAATTCAACTCGGCTGTTGCAGGAACTTGTGAACTGAAACAAAGCAAACAACATAGATTCGGCTACCACTTAAAACAACGTTCTGGCGATGCTGGCATTTAAATTGGAAAATTTTTCCCATTTAACTGGTTTTCACTTAGCATATATGGGCCTATTTTTGTATGAATAGTACGTCTATCTAAAATATAATAAGCTTAAGGTTATTAAAACCAACTGCTCAATAGCATAGGTGGTTATGCAGTCACTGTTACATGAAATGGTCACAGTCACATCATTAAATTCATCGTCTAAAAATTGCTACTACAAGATAACATAGATTATCGCACTATGATCAGATGATTACTGAAAAAGTTCTCGTCTGGATAATAAAAAAAGCCCTCAGTGCACATGCGACCAGACAACATAATAATGTAGATATATTCATGCATTATGAAAAGAGATTGTTAATCGTTCATTGTTCTACAAATGAAAACAATGAAACCTACAATAATTACATGTCATAAAGTAGCAAACAGGGATGCCAAATGCCAAACACGCAGATTTAACATCTAGCAGCCTAATGACTCTTGTATATACATATGGCAACACTAGACTATCACAGTACACTACCACACAATCACACGCAGAATGGTCAACTTTCTCCACTAATTCCTACTATACATTCTTACAGATAGCAGTGCCTTCACCACATTGTAACATCTAACTAACCTTAAATGGTTCTTATGTATTTCTGCAATCTTTTCTTCTATCCTGGGCGTTTGCTTCAACAGCATCTTGTATTCTGATACGTAACCTTCGTTATGGATATCCTGATCGTAATCACCAACTTCAGCTGTAAGGACAGGAATAAATGACACATTTTGGAACAAAATCTCAACCTGGTAGTTGTAAGTTGATAAGCTGATAGTAAAAACATAAAGGTAAATGGAAATTATAAATAACATAGCGACAATTATTAGCCTATCAATTAATAACTGAGATTTATAAAAATGTGCATTCTAGTTTTTAGTAGAAACAAACTATATATAGATTTGTTTTAGTTGCCTGTATTCAATTTATTGTGAAAAAGTATGATGTACTGAAAAATAAAAATGCACATTAGGAAGAAAGAGCAGACTTAAACGATAATAGTAAATTGAAAGTATAACTTGTAAAACTTTAACCTGAAAAAGTGATACATTAAATCAATGTGGAAAGGATTAACAAGCAACATTTGAACAAAGCACATTTTAATAAGATCTGAGAGAACCACACAAATGAGATCTTGTCAATAATCCTAATTTCAAGCTTTCAAAATTATGCCAGTATTTTATTTACCCAAGTTAAAAAGTTGCAGATCATTATGTAAGTAAGAGTTATTATTTTTTGACACATGTTTTGAGTTTCTTTTGGAAGTTGTTATCCTTAAGTTAGAATATATTATTGTGTCCAAAAATGAAAAAGCTTCTCTTCAGGTTTTCGAGTCTTTTCAGCAAAAAATCATTATGTTTTTTACTATAAGTATTAAATATAAAAGTATGAATAACTTTCTGGGCTCATCACCTAAGCCAGCACTGTAATTTAGTTTTTGTATAATACTTTGCACTGCACATGGCAACATTGTAGAAATATGACTTGATTTGAGTCTGATCTCATCCAATAGCAAAAAGTATTAAACAAGCTTGTCAATGGTCTGTGATTAATTTTAAGCTGAGAGCATGAAAACATAGTACACAAGCCTAACTACTACGTACACTGTATGATATAAGCGGCTAGCCATGCCGCGTCCGTCTGTGCGCAGTACAAACGACCGTGAAGTAGGTCCCTCCGCAGCTGCAGAAACAACTGATAGCGAGTGATCTCCTCTTGAAGTCGGGAGGGATCCGGTGGATAGAACTTCACCCGGAAACAAAAGATGTAAGGTTCATGACCTACACAAAATAATAACAAGTCAATGTTAATAGAGACGTGCTTATTAGAGAAAAGGCCACAACTTTTTGCTCTCCAAACACTAACCCCACTTTAGGTGTTCGGACATCTGTTTAATGTTTTCTTTTTCCCTATGCATTAAAGTGACCCGCAAGTGGCGACAATCCAGGCCACATTTCAACTCCTTCAGCAAAAGACTATGGGCAATTTTACAATGCAGTAATACAGATTAGTTATAGTAAATGACGACAAAAACACATTAGCTTTCATCTTCAGTTCACTATTAACAGATAATATGAAAAGTTCTAAAATTTAAAAAAACAAGAGATACATAACAATAGTAATTCAGAAAATATTTAGATTTAGACAAGAATTGCCATGAATTACAATAAACATTTTTGGTGCAATTTAGGTGATAATGCAATATGGTCAGCGAGCTAATTATTAGTGGTGGAGAAAATACAAGATTTAAATTCACTGTTAAGTCAGAGAATTTTATAATTTTTGAAGATTCAACAACATTGCACTTTAACATGTCATAAATTTTTTCATAGACAATATTGTGAAAGTGTTATGTAAGAAACAGCTATATTATTACGAAGATATAATTTAGTTCTGTGGAGGTGTGTTTGTTAAGCCTGTGTTCGGTTAAGGCAAAGGTTAATGCATTTAACTCACTGCAGCCAAAAGTCATTAGCACCTACTAAATCATAGGTATCTAACAACATAATGACAGTGCTGCATAATTTATCATAGGTAAGGCAGGGTAAGCAGATGCCGATGCAGTATTTTAGTACACACTAATTAAACAAACCTTAACACACACCTCAATTTGATGATTCTAACTTGAAAAATTATAGAAAGTGTTGCCTTCTATTATTCAAGCTGTTTGTGAATGTGCAAGAGTTATAACAACCAATATGCAAAGAACTATAGTAACAATATATCAACCTATGTCTTTAGCACCAAGGTATGTTACACTTGTTTTGCACAAAAGTTATTTGTCCATTTGATAACAAGGTTGTGCAGCAATACGCAGAGGAAAAGCTATAACAGAAATTCAGCAATCCCATAAAAGATGTTTCCATTAAAAAGGGAAGTTTTTATGTACCTTTCATCTGCTTGAGAATAGTTTTGATAGGCTCCAGCCAGTGCTAGAAACAAATAACAAAAATAAACATGTCAAAACCACGAATCAAAATATTCACGATTTCATGTGAAATGCTCTTGTAACTTTACTTGTGCACAATTCTGATTTAATCACAGTATTTTGCGATTTCGTTATATTGTTATGACAATTCTTCAAAAGCATATACGTATTACACTATTAATTAGATTACGACTGTGAAAGCCTCAATGTTCACAAACCATTGCAGTTTACTTTTACAACAATTATTATCCATTGTGGAAGGAACGAAAGGAGACCCTGAAACATTGTGAACTAGCCAGGATTTGAATCCAAGACCTGGAATTAGTACTCCCAAGCTCTGGCAGTTCAGCTACCAGTCCAAAAGACTGTGATATCATTAATTGCGAGCTAATTCGAAAAAAATTTGATAGCAATATTATACTTTGTATAAAATATTTACAGAGAATATAATTACCACTTACAAAAAAACTAGCTAAGGTTTTGCAAAGAAAATCTGAATAATTAAGTGATCAGAAGTTCCAATGTTCAAACGAATGAATGAATAATTTATTAGTTTACTTATTCACTTTTATAAAAAGCAGAAAATGCATCAACTGCACTATTAACTGTAACATAAAACCAAATGGTTAATAGATGAACAGCTCCCATTTTTATTATTTTTAACGTGTTAGTAGCACTACGAAAAACTGGTAAATAATTTATTTGTTCGTTTGTTTATTTATTATTTATTATTCAATTACTCGTTCATTCAGTTTCAAAACTGGGTAACTTTTAAGACAGCCTTACATATTTGCACTTAATGCAACACTCGGGTATAAACCAATAAGAGCGAATAGGTGAGCAAATCTGCATCTGTCCAGCAATAAAAAAAATCAGTAGTATTTTTACTCTGTTGCATAACATAGCTGATCTGTTCAGTTGCCAACCAAGCAAGAATTAAAACCCAGGTTGGCTAATTTTTATAAGTATCATGGTAAAATATGTGTGCACAATGTTTAGGGTTCGTAACATCTGAACTCAGCTTACTATCACATATAGTAAACTGCTTCAAGGTGAACAATACCATCTCTTTGTCCCACAATACATTTGAAGAAAGCAGTTTTAAAAAAGACAATCATTTACAGCCTGGTAATCATGAATTAACTGTTGTTCTGTTTTTAACATACTAAATGTTTTTTCCTATTTTTTATCCCTATTTCATATACTGTTTGTAACATTTGTAAACGGCATAAAAGTGCAAAGACAGTGCAAAAGTGCCCCTCTTTAGAACGATGAAACCGTAAGAATGGCAAATTAAAAAAACATTCTCTTACACACTACAAACACTTCATTTCAATATAAAAGGCTATAAAAATCACTAGAAACTAATAAATGGAGAAGGAGAAATGGAAATGGCTAATAAATATCCACCACAGGAAGATGATGCTGTTAGCACGTCTTCCGTCTATCACAACCGTAGTTATCGAACAGCTTCACATTTCACCGGACTTCATTTTTTGCTGGGCAGCAATATTTGGTTTTATGCACCCGCTTATCTAATAATTTCGTGTCACGAGCTACCACTCTAATCACTAGCCAAGTCCAGTAACAAAAATCAGACAATTTGTAAATAGAATCAATTTTTTTTGCAACAAAAATCTGCTTTAACTTCACACACACTCTTATGGGACTGGCAGGTACTATTTAAGGATAAGTACTTCAGTATAACCATTTCAGTACATCAAAATACTTCACCACTTCACTTCAGTATAACTTTTTGGCACACCAATTGAAATTTTCATTACTGCCAACTGTACTACAGGCTACAGCTATGCTTCTTTGAAAAGTGAAAATTTGGACACTACAGGAAATAGTATTGACAATACAGAGTATTATAATGTTGACATTATTTTGAGAACATGATTAAAGCCATGTTACAAATTTTGAGGCCTGAAACCACGTGGAAAACATGTGAAGTCATTTGCAAATGTCTGATGTGGGACAAAAGTACCTAACAAAATGTAGAAATGTCTAAAGCACCATAGACACTCAGGAGGAGAAATAGAAGTATAGTACCATGAGATGCACCTGAAACTAGGTATAAACACTGAAAGCCATGCAGAAACATTCGAAGCCATGTACAAGCACCCGAAGCCATGAACAAAGACCAGAAACCATGTAAAAAGATCTCCACATAGAAACACCTGAAGCCAAGCGGGAACAGGTGCGTTATATCTGGAAAGTTGGAAACACTGAAGCCAAATGGAATTGTCTGATTTATGATTTTCCAACTTGACGTAATGCACCTGTTTCTGAGTGGCTTCAGATGTTTCTTTGTGGCTTCAGAGTGGCTTCGGATGTTTTTACATAGTTTCTGGTTTTTGTAGCTTGGCTTTGGATGCTTGTACATGGCCTAAAATGTTTCTACATGGCATCAGATGTTTCTACATGGCACCAGATTTTTTTTACATGACTTCGAATATTTGTACATGGGCTTGGATGTTTTTGCACGGCTTCAAGTGATTCTATATGGCTTCAGGTGTTTCTATATGGCTTCAGGTGCTTCTGCATGGCTTCGGATGCTTCTGGATATTCTTATATGCAATCTCTCCAGAACTTCAGATATTTCCATTTGAATTACGAATTTTTTCATTCTAGTCCAGGCATTTGTGCATAGATTCAGGAGTTTCAGGTGGTTCATCGCACTCTGCTCACTTGTCCTACTAATCACATATAATTTTCTTTCTTTTTTCTTCCTTATCATCCCACTCACTTGCTATTGCGTGTCTATAATTATTTACAATTACTGATGTGCAATTAAACATTTTATTTAATTGAAGTTACCCTCTGTTTATGATTGTCTATATATCGCAGTCCAAAATAATCTTTTTCCACCAAGTTGAGATGATTGCAGATGTGATCCAGCAAATCCTGTCCAAGTGTGTCCCTCTGTAAACAATGCAAAATGCTACACATTAGTATTTCAGCGGCATCTTTTGACAGAGGAAGCAAACTTTTTGGCTCTGATAATAGTTCATCAAAATACACTCTAAGCTGGAGTGTCTCGTATACTAATGGCTCTTTGGTACATCTTAATTTCTGCGACAATTTTTGAAGAAATTTCAGGAATAATTTAATTTTTTGTTTCATAATACACAATACAGCAAATCCAGTCATATTCATTAATGGACGAAAAACATTTCCCAATTAAGAAACACGGAAAAACCATGTCGTTTCGAATCACTGCAGGTTTACGTTCAGGTGAAATAAGAAACGAAAAAAAGAAAAAACACACAAAATTACTATGTTGCATTTTATTAATACTATTTTTGAGGAGTTTTCACATTATTAAGACATAAAATATATTACACTTAAAAAAGTATTCAATCACACAGAAGAAAACACAAACATACCGCAACTAAAAACAAAAGAGAACACAGAGGTATTAAAATCACAGGCCACAAACTTAAAGTGAGACATACCCAGGGCCAAATTACGACATTTTGAGGCCCCTAGGCTAATGAAATTATTAGGCCCGCCTTAGACGGAGCCACCATCTAACCTGCCCGCACCCGTCTGGAATATTTTTTACTCCTGATATATTTTAGCGACATTTACATAGCTTGCAGTAAACATATCGCAAATTCTTTAAATAAACTAGAATAGCTATTCTTTTGTTTATCAATATTCTTTAATAATTTACTATTTATTGCAAACCAAATTAGCAGATATTTCACCACAACCGTAGTGAAAAACGGTTTTTTTTTACCAAATATTATTACCAAAGCTTGAGGGCCTAGGCTGCAGCTCGCCTATAGGATAACTCGGTCCTGGACACAACAGAAACTTCTGAGATGTCTAACAGTTAAATTTGTTGATTTGACCCAGATTTATAAGCACAAAATCCTTCGTCCTGACGAAACTGCAACCGGTGTGAAAGAGTTAACATATACATGGCTTGATCATAATTCAAGCGCACACATAGAGGCCCCGCGCGTACTACACAATCATACAGTGCGTTGCTATCTAAGCAAGTCAAAATCAATACATCCCACTAGTGTACACACAAACACTTGAGGTTACGTAGCCTAGCAGAAAAGCAGCGGGATGGGACAAAATAACGGGACAGAAAAGACTAATGAAATCAAACGATTGTCAGGACATAATGGTTCACGGCTGACAATCAACAGTCCCTTAGTCAGACAATCCAATGGTGAGCGAAATAATGACCAGCAAAAGGATATCATCATCATCATCATCACCACCACCACTACCACCACTACCACCACAACACCACCACCACATTCATCAACATCAACAATAACGTTGACGACAACAACAACAACAAAATCATCATGATTGTTATTACCACCACCACCACCACCACCACCGCTGCCACCGCCATCACTATCACGTCTTCACTTCAATAATTTCCAGAAACATTGGTATCATAAGGCAGTGAGGCATGAGCCTAGTTAATAAATAAAATTTTAATTATAAATAACTAAAAAGTGTTTGTGATGCACTAGCAAGACTGTAACAGCATTTTTACCGCATTAGAATTTTATATCCGCATCAAATGCGTCATATTTATAAGCACAAATTTAATCGCAAAAGCAGGGCCATCTTAACAGCATTATAGGCCCCTAGGCAAAGCAGTATACTGGGACCCCTTCCTACACAACCAGACACACAGGAACAAAAATGTAAATGGTGGATAAAATCAAACATTGTACTGGTATTTCCAACAAAATCAACGATTAAACACGAAAAAATGCTGCACAGCAATGATTAATCAACAAACGTTTGAACAATAGCATGAGCCTTGAAAAACACACACAGATTAGCATGGGACCCTATGCTAAGTGTACCCATCCGTTAAGACGCCCACACAAGAGTATTTTTAGAATCATGAGCTACACAGTATAATAACAGAAAAATGTCAAAATTTACGAAATAACCAAAATGCTGCAACTACGCGCAGTTTAAGTAGTAAATCCTGTTTACAAAACATCCTAAAAACTTTGATTTTGTATTCTAAAGGGCTTATCTGACAAGCTTAGACAAATGAAAGTAAATAGTTTTACCAAAAAAACTAGTTTAATTTTACAAGGCAAACTGCGGCCACGCGATAGTGATTGTTGCAAGTCAACAACTGTTTCAACCTTGAACACTCATCACTTCAGATCCTATTCTTTACTGTGACTAGAGTAAACAAATGGACAACCAGAAGCAAAATTGCTAACTCGGGGCGGATCCACGCACAGGTGGTTAACGCTTTTCAAAATGCATAGCTAAAACATACTCAGAAAATCGCTGTTCATTAAGTTGAAAGTATCAACGGGTTGTACATAATAATAGAACAGTGTAGTTCCAGTAACGTTTTAATTCACACAATTCCTCCCCTCCCTCAATTAAGCTGGAATTGGTCTGCCTCACAATGGAATGTCGGGTTATTTGTTTAAAATGTCTGGCGAGTTTTTAACTATTTTATAAGCTACGTGTGGTCCAAGTCCATGGTTAACGGTGAAATGACACTAATACGTTTACAGTGCTAATATAATGAAATTTAGAACAACCATCTTAAAGTTCTGGGGGTGTTCTAAAGAACAACAAGCAGCGAACCACACAGATTTTTTAGATTTTATTATTTTATTTAACTCTCACGTCATCTGCATTATTAATTTGACACTATACATAAAATGAGTAACTCTTTTAGAGCTATGAGAGGCTGTTAAAAACGATACATTCAATGGTACTAAAAAAAAGCACAGCAATATACACATTAACTGTAAAAGAGAAAAAACTGTTCGAGTCATCACTAATGATTGTCATGCACTAGCTGATTCCTTCGTAACAAAATTTTTTATAAACTTTCATAAACCATCAAATGTGAACCTAGCAGAAAACACATTTCTCACAATTGTTTGTATTGAAATATTAATTGTTCCTAATTAAACAACGTTGAGAAAATGTGTTTGGTATAGATAAACCAGATCTGATGGTTTATGAAAATGCAAAGGCCTGTTAAAAAGATTACCATTACCATTTGAATAAACTTGTAAACGAAAGTTAATGTTTAAGATATGAAATGATTTAAAAGTCCTACATGAAACTATTTTACCACTAGTGGCAAAGTCTGAGTAGTTTGGATGCCACGTTACTGATTTTAGTTTGTTTTAACTCTCCAATTTGTCTTCTAATCAAATTCTGATCTTTTAACAAATACGGATGACTTACAAGGAACGGCTATAAAGCTTCTGTAGGCAGAGGGCCAAGGTTCACTAACGTTGAGTATGGCATAATATTTAATGCCGAAATGAATAAATTTGTTTTGTCAGAATAAATAGCAACGCGCGCATGATGTAAACAATGAGATGACAAAGTGCAAGATTTAATCCAACGTTTAATACCGTTACACATGGCTTAATAATGAAACGAAGACACAATTGCTCAAATTTTCAAACTAAGCTCGAACCAAAAGTAGGAAATCTAAGAAATGTGTGACCAGATGACCACTAGACCACTCAGCCCCTTGTGATTATGGCGGATTTTAATTTAATCCTAATACCTCACCAACCAACTCAACATTTACATAGTTTACTTATTCGACAGACCTGCAAGATGCATTCTTGTCTTGCTGTGAGCATTAAGAACTAAACTGTTAGGTCTAATAACAAAAAAGGAGCGTTTTCGATGGAGGAAACTGGGCATAGCTGTAAGAGATCTTATTTTAGCACAACACCGTCAATCAGCAACGGTACATCAGCGTGTAAATACGCACTCGTAAACAATATTTTTGAAGGAGTATAGACCTAAGGCCGCAATAAGACTTGCACTATATATACGTAATTACTAATTAGTGCGGGTACATTAAATTCGTTTCTAAAGATTTAGAGCTCTTGTGCATAAGTACTGTGTTTATGTCTTACATATATGTTTTACACAAAAAAATGCATAAATGAAAACTATAAATACGTTATTATTTACATATGCTTATTATAGTACCATATATTTATATAAAGGTATCACAGTACAGTGAAAAAGTAAATATATTTTGTAATTCAGCGTGCGCACGCTTTACAGTAATACCTGTTAGCTGCTACCTTAAAATAAAACTTAAGAACAGAGAGACTAAAATATGTTTAACTAAATATGCAAAATTAGATATCAAAACTATTGGATACTAGGGGAAAGCGTTAATTGCCATCAATCTTATGTCCTAGAACGTTCAAAGCCACGACTAGCCCTACCATTTTCAAAACCATCCCACAAGGCAGCCATGCCCTTGTACCTAGCCCTTGCCGGTACTGAGCGAACTTCGGAACAGCGCTCCTTTTGTAAACAAGAGACCTTACACAGTCAGCGTTTCATGTCTACCAAAGCTGAAAACTACTGCACTTATACTGTGTAAGTCTGTGCTCAGTCTTACACAGTTTACCATCATATTACAGTAAGTATTTTCAAAAGCATTATAATTAAACTATAAAAATACGACATCATACGTTTGTAAGTTGGCCAGAACGAGCTATATTTCTGGTTATTACAGAAACACAAACGTAAAACGACCAGCAACTACTCGACCTCTGGGACAAGATAGAAAAAAAACAGGTATATTGTCATGCACAATACAGCACTCTAGATAGATGGCCTAAGGGTGAGGCTGAACCATTTACCAGACTGTGCACATAGACTGTAAGAAGAAATTTAGATCCCAGTACATCCTTTAATCTTTAGTTTCACAAGTATAAAAAAGCTTAAGGCTTTGAAACAGCCAACATGCTATGAAATTTAATCCTCCATACATGTCACACACAGAGATTTATTTTAAGTACCCTGTTTTGTTCCGCTAATTTGCGCTAACATCTAAAAGCGCACTGAATTAGCGTCAGACTAACATTACATATTAAAGCGTTTATATGTGTTTGCAAGAACCATAAAACCCATTTCCAGTAAGCAGCTAGATTTAATGACTAACTTACAATCTCGTCAATGTGAGATAACACGAGAAATATAATATAATGAACGTATTGATGATTATTAGGTCTTTGAGTTCTTTATTAATTCATTTAAGTGCTTTTACTATTTGATTTTCTTCTAGATTTTTGAATAATGCAACACCACAACAAATATGTTACGTACACGATCGGTATCTCCCTGTAAAATATAACAAAGTTGGGACAATCTCATATTTGAAGAGGTTGAAGGTCCATAACGTGAGAAAAATAAGACACTGTTAAACTTCCGCCCAAGGACAAGGCTTAACTTGAGTGAAAGTAATTAATTTTTCATGCTGTACATAACCCCGGGCCAGTTTTAAGTACCTTCCCAAGTTCTAATCCATAAAAGGGATCAAGAACATGTACAGTAAGTCTTTTCACGGCAGTTAGCATGGAACATTTATGGCGCTGGTAAAAAAATTGCAACAAGTTTAGTCAGGTAACTTTATTCGCAAAGATATGGCAAGAAAATGACTTTCTTTAGTTTTTCAAACTGAGATCACACTTCTATCTTTATTTAGGTCAACTACGAGTAGGGCACACGTTTGACTGTGAAAGTTACATAATTGCTAAAAAATTAATGGGTACGGGTAATGATTTCTGTTAACTACAGTAAACTGTCATTTAATGTCAGTTTATTGTAACTGTTTAATGTAATTTAATGTCTTGAACTAACATTACGAAGCTGTAATTCTTGTATGTTCGAAATTAATATTAATAAATAAAAATGTGTGTACACTACAATGCAATTTTGCCAATCTAGTGAACTATAACTAACTGTGGCCTCGAAGGCACCACAGCTTAACAATTTTACATTAGGTTGCCTAGTCACCATGCACACAGTACCAGTTCTTCAGCAGTTAAAAAGGGATTAACATTTCTAATTTTTTTTGCATGAAGAATGTCAAACAACCACTTCATTATATTTTGCATCAAGATGAATGACTTTGGTGTCTGTCAAACCATTCGCCTCACCAACCTCCCTTTGCCCTGCCCTGCCCTGTCACCTCGCCATCTTCACTCACTGCTTTGCCTTCCTCGTCATGACCCTGTCATCTTTGTCAAATAATCTTTCCCGCCCGACCCCCCTACTTGCCACGACCCTGCTATCTCTGTTAGACATATCTCTCTCTCTCGCCCCCTCTCAACATGACCACATCATCTCTGTCATCCATCTACATCGCCCTCTCTCATCATGACCCAACACCCTGCCTCGCCCGTTCTCACTGTGACATTGCCATCACTGTCAAACTATTTATTTCGCCCCCTCTTATCATGACCCTGTCATCTTTGTCAAACCACCTAGCCGCCCAGCTCACCATCACCCTCTGTCAAACCATCTTCTTCACCCCTCCCCTTTGCCACTACCCTGCCATCTCTGTCAAACCATCTTCCTCACCCCTCCCCTTTGCCACTCCCTGCCATCTCTGTCAAACCATCTTCCTCACCCCTCCCCTTTGCCACTACCCTGCCATCTCTGTCAAACCATCTTCCTCACCCCTCCCCTTTGCCACTACCCTTCCATCTCTGTCAAACCATCTTCCTCACCCCTCCCCTTTGCCACTACCCTTCCATCTCTGTCAAACCATCTTCCTCACCCCTCCCCTTTGCCACTACCCTTCCATCTCTGTCAAACCATCTTCCTCACTCCTCCCCTTTGCCACTACCCTGGCATCTCTGTCAAATCATCTTCCTCACCCCCTCCTCTTTGCCACTACCCTGCCATCTCTGTCAAACCATCTTCCTCACCCTCCCCTTTGCCACTCCCTGCCATCTCTGTCAAACCATCTTCCTCACCCCTCCCCTTTGCCACTACCCTGCCATCTCTGTCAAACCATCCTTCTCACCCCCCTAGTTTTAGCACCACAATGATCAATGGCTCAGTGGAACGTAACTGTCACGCTGCCTTTCTTTTAATCTGCATTTATTGATGAAGTCTAAAGAGGATCAAGAAGCCAGCGAGTAAAGTCACGTGATCTAGTGGCTGTGTGGCTCCAGTGAACAGCAACAATCAAAGCATTGATAACACAGACGCAGCACACAGGATAGTGGTGTGACGCTGGCCGCAGACTTCTTCATAAAACTCAAGTGCCACTTAAGATGTAATTTGTAAGTTGCAATGAATGGCTACATTCATGCTAACATGTAAAAAGGGGGATAGTATAAAATTACAGCTTTACTCACAGTACTGAATACTAAGTAACTCAAGATACAAGTCAACTGCATGGAATACTCACAATAATGAACAACAATATATATATAGAAGTACTAACTCAAATGTGAGTCTAACTTGCATAAACGCAAAACAAATAGCTATCAAAATTATGTTTATCACGTGAATGTCCTACATTGTTCAACAATTATAAAGAGATCTGCTAAGTGCTAACTCAACTTTGACTGAAGCTGGTTCATGATACAAGTACGTGCAGTAATACTGAACAATAATTGTAAATAGTGTTGTTAACTCAACTGTAACTGAGATTGACCAATGGTGATCTTTTATGCTTTACCACTGAACAGCTATCAATAGCACTGCTAACTCAACTGTGACTGAGGTTGACTCAGTGCACAATTGTTGAACAGCTATTAATAGCATTGGCTGCACTGCTAATTCAACTGTGACCGATGCTGATTCCTGGTACAATTGTCTGCTACATTGTTGAACAGATAGCTATTATTAGCACAGGCGGCCCTGCTAATTGAACTGTAACCAATGCTGATTCCAGGTACAATTGTATGCTACATTGTTGAACATATAGCTATTAATAGCACAGGCTGCACTACTAATTCAACTGTAACCGATGCTGATTCCTGATACAATCGTCTGCTACATTGTTGAACAGCTAGCTATTAATAGCACAGGCTGCACAGCTAATTCAACTGTAACCGATGCTGATTCCTGATACAATCGTCTGCTACATTGTTGAACATATAGCTATTAATAGCACAGGCTGCACTACTAGTTCAACTGTAACCGATGCTGATTCCTGATACAATCGTCTGCTACATTGTTGAACAGATAGCTATTAATAGCACAGGCTGCACTACTAGTTCAACTGTAACTGAGGCTGATTCCTGGTGCAATTGTATGCTACATTGTTTGAACAGCTAGCTATTAATAGCACAGGCTGCACTACTAGGTCAACTGTAACTGAGGCTGATTCCTCGTACAATTCTCCACTACATTGTTGCAGGTGCAAATGACACTGCAAACAAACTATGACTGAGACTAACTTATGGTATAATATAATTGCGTTACAATGTTGAGCAGCTATAAATAACACAGCTAATGTGATAGTGCCACGGTAGCTGCACCGACAAACAACACGAATTAACACAGGTATTGTTGTCTGAAGACAGCTACATGAACAAAACTATTTGTGAAAGGGGTATCTCTGCCAAAAGTGTATAAGAGCACCTGCATAAAGACGCCAATGAAGTAATTGCAAATCACTAACAGAAAGTACTCCTACTCCAAAAAAGGGTACCTACTGCTAAATGTGAAAAGAACCTATTTGTGGAAAGAAAGTGAAGTTAAGCTCTACTAGATAATCTCACATTGTAAAAATAATCACTGGTCCTGAAAAAGGGGTACTTATCGCCAAATGTGGAAAGGACTCATTTGTGGAGAGCCAGGAACAGGTCTACCAAGTAATCTCACATCACAAAGCGCCAAAAAATGACAAAAAGTCAGCTGTGACTCAAACAACACAATCAAGCAATATCGACAACACAATAAACTTTGTAAAAGAAAACAGACGTAAATAATTAATTAGCACTGCCATTCAATACCAAAGTCAATGTAGCATGCATAGAAAGACTGCAAGACTTAAGTAAAACGCATGGACTTACTAAAATGGGCAACTCTACACGGGAATTGCTGACTAATATTCCCAATATCCCATATCCAATTGATTAAGCAGGTGCTCTTAATAAGCAGAGGCAACAACTGCCAGAAGCTATTCATAGTTATTACTTTTTGCAGACAGGGTTTCCATGACAACGAATACTAAGAAAGTAAAGCACTTGCAGGCTCACCTAAAATATCTAGAGTGATGGTGATCAATATCCATCTACTCTTTGTTTAGAAAATTAATAAGGCAAGTTATGCAAACGTCTTGAATATATAGATTCGTATTAAAATGCAAGACAACTTTATTAATTAATAAACGACTATTTAGCTGAGGTGAATAACTACGAACAGATAGTTTTTACATGCCAACACCCATTTTGTAGCACATTTTACTGAGCACATTTTACTGAATTTGTATAAGGAAATATAAAGCAAGATAAGCAGATACTAAACGAACATCTTTGCCATACGGAATCTGAGATTTCAGAAAATTGAAAATTTAGAAAACAAGAGAACTCTTGTCAACAACCTCATGAACAAAGCAATCAGCAAAAGACTGCAAAGTCTAAGAACTTTTATCATTGACAATCTCAAAAGTAAGATCTTAAATCACCCAAATTATTAGCTTGCAAGGAAAGAGCTCAGCAGCAAGGAGTTTAGAAGATTGCCAAACTGTGTGTAACTGTGAGAATTTTAAAAAAGACTAGGAGAAGGAACCTTATAAAACAAGGACCTGTGTCAACAACGAGGTCTGGGTATAGGCAAGTATTGTCAAACACTTTAAATATTAAAGAAAATCATACATAAAGACCAGCTACTGAGTCTAAAAAATCGGGCTCAAGAATAAGTGCTAAAACCATACATTCAGTACCACAGGCTATACAAAAAAGTGAAAGAAGGTATTTATAAGCTGTACCCAATTAACATCAAGTCTTACATTGTTCTACTACATCTGTTAACAATTTAAGTCAATTAACATTGTTATTATATTGACTTAGCAGACAAAATACAAATTCGATTAAATAAAATTCAATAAAAAAATTAGGACATTCACATCCATACAATATCAAATTAAATTAAAAGTATTAAGCACATCAAACACTGGATTGAAATCTGAATTAAATTCTACAGCTAGTAGTTATTACAAGACTTCAAAAACAGAAACTCTGGCACGCAAGTAAAATGCACGTAATAACTGCGGCCTAGTGGACTTAGCTGCACTATACACTATTACACTATGCTCAATTCATTTCAGTTCTGTTTTATTTGCACAAATACATACAATGTACATTGGCAAAGCAATACACGTTAAATACTACATAAACCTAAAAAAATCATAATAGGCTGTGGGTAAAGTTATTTTCCACAGGCAAATGTGAACAAGTGGCATACTGATACCAAAATCACAGTTACATAAAAATTGTATAATTTAGCAATAAAAAAAGAAAAATGACTTGAAAGTAGTAGGTATCTGTACCAGCTTTTTAAATGAAAGATTATAAAAAATAACATAATTAGAGTTGAAAATAATTTGGTTAGAGTCTGCTGCCAAAGTGCTGATTTCTTCTTCCCTAGGAACAGGAGTTGTTGCCAAAGTCCAGTATGTCCAGTAAGTCCACTATAGTCGCACTTAGTGGACTTATACTATACACTACTCCTTTTTGTCTTTTGTTTTTCTTTTTTCCGATGTGTCCTTGGCGAAATGCGGCAGTCTAAACTGTGATTAGTAAGCATTAGTAATTTGCCGTATTCATTTGCATTTTTCTCACAGACTCAGTGTAAGTCTCTATTCAGTGTAATAATAAATAAATAAACTTGAAACTTGCTCGTGTTTAACACGATGTAGATTAAACAGTGGTGTGGGTTGTTCATTTATATCATGTTCAATGGCTTGTCCTTGTCAAAGTTGGGCGGCCACCTTAATTCGGCAATTTCGATGGCCTAAAATACTATTCAAGCACTATTCAAAAAAAATGTTCCACTAACCAACAGGGAACAAGAGTAGGCCTAACATTAGAAACAAACACGAATTGAGTTATCAGAAAAAAACCCGTTTGGGCAATTTCGTGTTTCAGCTGCCAATCTAAATGGTGCTGTTCTCTCTACCTACTTTAATCAACATTATGGCAACATTTCATACAGGTTTAGTCAATAATAAATTTTTATAAAGCAAGAGTTGTAAACTTGCAATAATACGCCGGCCGGCAGCGAGCATGCCTCTCTGTGTACAGTTCGCACAGCCTCGCTTAGCTACGCGAATACATCAATGTGATGCAAAGGTTCAAATTGATTTCGGCACGTTACCTGAAATTCATACTGTAGTATTTCATTGTCATCCAATAGCCGGATTGTACATTTGTAATCCACGTTAAGTGTGCTCTTACTTCCGAATCTGAGACGTCTTAACGACATGTTTACAAAACACAATCACCAAAAACATTAACACCTGCTTTGCCTTATACACTTCTCGCTGTTTCAGAACAAATGCGTTAATACTGGACTGTTGGTAGTCTGCCGCGGCAGAATGATAAAGGTTATTGATTGTGTTTTTTCACCTGTGTCCGTGGCGCCATCTTCGCGCAAAAAATGTAATATACCAGATAGCAGAATTTTAAGAAAAATAGAAACCCGGATTGTAGTAGAAGAGAAAGGATAAGATCTGAACATTTAAACTGTATAGCTAGGGAAATTAAAGTGCGAGGATAAAGTATTCAGCTTAACTTATCATATTCTCTGTAGCTTGACCGTGAACAAAGTAAAAAAACTATAAATTCCTGCACTATTACCTGGAAATCGGGACATTGTTATTCGTTGACTATATTTTTAATTTTTAAACATATCACTCCATAGGAAGCCAGTAGTCACTCAATATGAGAGGCTACGGTAAAAAGTTCAGAGAAATAAAATTTATATAACTACTTTGGTAGTTACATAAGTTGGCGTTCTTTTTTAATCGAAAGAGGCTGACAGATGCAGCTTTTGGCGAAAGAATTCCAGGCACAGAATTCCATAAATAATAAGCTCGAGAAAAAACCAGATTTATAAACAGCTGCCTGCATGTAGAAGCCCATGATAAGCCTATACAACGCACAAAAACGGATACAAGAACTTAACCAACACGTTTCGGGAATTGAATTGTGTGAATCATTATGGGACTGAAACAAATAAAATGCTGAATGTTGAAGCCATAAAGGAGCAAAAATATAAAATTTTACCAGTTAATATAAATGAATAGGAACAAAACGAGAGAAAAATAAAGAAAAGGTCTAAAACACAGAAAAAGCAAAACCCATATAATTTTTGGTGACTGAGAAGTAGACAAAGGTCTATACGTAAGGTTGGAAAATTATATAAGAAAAGAAATTTTATAAATGTTACAATAACAGCTATATATATATATATATATATATAGTGCAGTAAATTCTATGAATGAACTGGTCAGTTCTGAACAACAATGAAACATAGTTTCACACATTGTTCATATTTCGTAGTACGCATTATTTTTTCTGTTGCTTCTCAAGTCTAGTGCTAGTAGTGTAAATAGTTTACAATTTAAACAGTTTTAATAGCTTCTCATCTTTAAATAAAGTTTATTATGATAATGATAATAATAATAATAATAATAGTTGTTGTTGTTGTTGTTGTTGTTGTTGTTGTTGTTGTTGTTGTTGTTGTTATAATTATTATTATTATTATTATTATTATTATTATTATTATTATTATTATTATTATTATTATTATTATTATTATTATTATTATTATTATTATTATTATTATTATTATTATTATCATTATCTTAATAAACTTTATTTAAAGATGAGAAGCCATTAAAACTGTTTAATGTAGGCCCAGCTTCCTAACGTGAGCAGCTAATATTAATATTAACCATAGACCTGCAATATGCATGGATAGCAAAAACCAAAGATGAAATAGATGATGTCAAAATCAAACTAGAAACAAAATTAAAAGAAATGGCTATCGTACTAAATAAAGATAAAACAGAAAAGTGTAACATGAAAAATAATGGAAAAGATGCGTGGAGGAAATGTAAGTAGTTAGGCTGTCTTCTAGCAACAGATGAAGATATTTAAAGAAGAAAAATCCTAGCACTAGCTGCATATTCCAAATTAACAAAAAATTTTGAAAGTAAGAGGAACAGTTCCGATACAAAATTAAGAATCTTTGCTGCACTGTGGAAACTGTGTTTTTCTATAACTCAGAATTATGGACAATTAAGGCACAACACGAATCAGAAATTAATACATTTCAGAGAAGAAACTACAGGAACATTCTAGGAATAAAATGGCCAAAGCAAATATCAAACCAGGATCTGTACAATAAAGTTAAGGCAGAGGAATGAACAATTAAAATCAAAAGGAGAAGATTAAGATGGATAGGACATGTTATGAGACTACCAGATGACGATCCATTAAAGTTAACTTTCAAAGAAGCACTGCAGAAAGAAAAGAAACCGTAAGGAGGACAGCTGCTGACTTATATCAATTTCATCCAAAAAGATCGTATCAACACACCCTTACATATCAAAAATGCAGAGACATGGAAGGTTGCAGGTGATAGGGCAGCATGGAGTAAAGTGATCAGGAGGGTCATGTCAAACGACGTGTGACTCCAGAGATGATGATGATGATGATGATGTGAGCAGCTACTGCCCTTTGGGGCAATTCATGTAAAAATGGACTGAAGTTTCGAAACTCGCTTCAGACAAACGTACACAGATTTTCTGCACAGAAAAAACAACTCGTCGTTAAAACTTGTTGAAAAAAAGAAATACTTGGCCTTTGACAAATCAAACAGGCTAGGCGGTATAAATGAAATCAATCATAGTAACGAATTGATTATTCTCTTCCCATGCATTCTACCAATGATAGAACAGCAAAACAAATTACGAAAAAATAGAAAAAACTGCAAAGGTGCGAGAATTGTTTATATAAATGAGTAATTTGATAACAATGCATTTATCCAACACTGATCTGAATTATGAGTTTGGGCTACGGTCAGGAAAACAATTATGTTCTGACCAAAAGCTCAGTACGCTGTTGTCGCTGTTTTTGCAAAATTTTATGACAAGACCTTTCCAAAGAGGGCGCAACAGGCCTTACAGTAAAGTATACCTGAAGCATAACGTAGAAGATCACAAGTAAGAAGTTAATCTGTTCATGTTCGCCAAAATAGGTTGAGAAAAATACAAGAAAAAGTGAGGCGTTTTTAATGTTGGTGCAGCCATTGCATTTGCCCCAGTTTAACGGGCCCCAAAATGACCTTTATTTTGATAAACTATAGTACCCTTATGCATTAAATTAGGTCTTAAAGGTCTTACAGTATGCACCTACGTTATAGTGAAAAAATAAATAGCAGCATTACAATTTTTATTATGGGATATTTCCGGTATTTGCAATTTTGTACAAATTGATATTTTTTGTTGTTACGAATTTGCAGACGATTGGGTATTTCACTATCACCGGACATCTAACTGCAAACATATTCGTTTTTTCTTATACAAAATGTAATTTCTCAACTTACCATAGCTGAAATCTTTCAAATGAAATTTAGCGGCATGGTTGTCATTTTTTCAAAAAGCAGCAATCCAATTTCTAAAGAAATAGGTGCTAAAATGGTCGCGTATTTTTCCTGCAATTCGACACCCTACAAGCCATGATTCAGTACATAATGCAGTGTGACAGGACCAGCATCTAGCTCACTATCAAAATAGTTCTCTGAGATGCAACACTGAACCGACATAATGTCTTAACCATTGCTCATATACCGTAAAACGGGGTGAGTTCGCCACCCGAGGGTGAGTTCGCCACCCCTTACGTAAGGGCCATTGTAGGTTTGCTGTAACTATTGTTCAGTGTTTAATGAACAGATATCATGATCACCGTCATTATAAACAGTTTGCGACAGTTATCTTTTTTCAATTCGCTCTAGAAGTACTCCATTCTGCGCTACATATTATTTGTCTACTATTTCTTGCTACTTAACATGCCACGCACCTACACCCCTGTACCGGGTCATAGATAACAATATTATACCCCAGAAGCTCTGGAAGCTGCCCTACATGCCGTCAAGAATACCAACAGGACAATCAGCGTAGCGGCGAGGCAATTCGGAGTTCCAAGAAAGACCCTTTCTGACAAACTCTCAGGTAGTCATCCGCTGAAGACCGGAGGTCAGCCAGTGTTCTCCGCCGCCGAGGAGCACGAAATCGCCAACACTCCAAGTGGCCGCTGAATGGGAGTTCCCAATGACTGCCATCGATCTCCGACTACTGATTAAGAGTGTTCTTGACGCGAAGGGAATCCGGGAACGACGATTCAAGGCAAACACCCCTGGAATAGACTTTGTCAAATCATTCGCCCGAAGGAACAATCTGGTTTTCAGAGCGGCTGGCAACATCAAGGGCGCCCGCGAAAAGATCAGTGCACAAGACGTTCAAGCCTTCCTTGCCAACGTAGAAGTTTCTATTTGAAAACTAAAACTAGACATTTTTCATAATTTTTTCATAGGGTGGCGAACTCACCCCCAACCAGCCAATCACAACCAGTTAACTTCAGCTGCCTAGAATGGCATTAAAGAGTGTAAAATCGTTAATGGCGAATTCACCCCACGATAGTGTTTCATTCGAAAGGCAATATAAAGCTTGAACTAAGAAAATTGGTTTGGTAATTCTCTTGCTATGGCAGGAAACGTAAAAAAATACCCCTAAAAAGTGGCGAACTCACCCCGTTTTACGGTAGTTACACATTTCCCCCAATTGAAATGAATGCTGTTAATAGCATAATATCGATGAACATCTTCACAACTAAGTGCACGCCATGACCTCTTAGTCATCATCTGCTCGTCCCGAAATACTTACAGGCATATGTTGTTCCAAAACACCAATGCAGGCATGGGCAACATTTTTAATTACACTTCATAAACACCTCTACGAAAAAAGTATAGGTCTAGTGAATTTTTTAATAGTAAATTTTATTGGTCTAATAAAAAGCCTTAATAATGAGTCATGTATTGAAAAAAGGGATCCTGTCCCGCCACAAACGTATAAATTGAATGGTCTTTGCCGTAGCTTGATTCTCGCTTGCAGCGTGGTGAAATGTAAAAAAGACAGTAAAATGGAAGTAATAAAGCTGTTGAGGATCCAGACTATTTATTTTCTTATCCTACTCATTTAGATGAATTTTGTACGACGTTGCGTACAGTAGACTTGGCAGTAAACCCAGGCCACATTAAATAAACCGATTCATCTCACTGATTTTGTGTTTTTATTGATAAACTGTTGTAATAGTTATTACTAAAGGATATCTCGCCACAGACAACTCATAAATATTTGTGTCTAAGACATTATCAGTTTGGTCAGTGGTATGCCGTAAACACAGCCATTTTGGTCAACAAAAGTAAAGCATATCAAATAGATACCTCGTTCTTATTTGTAGTAAAAAGTAAAATGTCAAAGCCTAAGCCCATCTTAAAAGCAGAAAACAATCACAAAACTCAGATAATGTAGCCAAATTAATTTCGCGAAAGGTTTAATCAGATACCTGGGCTGGCTACCTTTCAACAGAAATGGATATCTGCTTACAAATAGCACAGTATTATAATAAGTAGGCTGCTAACTGCGCAATACAACTAAAAGACATTTTACACGTAGCAGAAAGTTTATTACGTAATTGCAGGTTAAAAGAAATGTGTATCATGTGCGTAAGCGTGAAAGACATGCACGTGAGGAAATAGCTTATTAAGTGCTGTTTTTAATGTTAGTTCTTTTACTATTTTTTTCTTTATTTCTCATGTTGACGTATATAAATATTGTATTATTTTTTTTATTTAAATTTATTGACAATTACTAAAATTACAGGATAAATGAGAAAAAATAAATAAAAATGAGGATGACAGTGTCCACACACGGATGATAATTGTCCACACCTCACATAAACCAATATCATGATCAAAGCTTAATTATTTATTTTAATAAGGCAATATTCGTTACTGTTTTTTATTAGTAACTCAAAAACAATAGCTAATGAATAGGCATAACACCTTAATGTCTAGAACCCTTGTAATTAATTTGTATTTTATAACACCTTAGCTATGGTAATGGAGTAATCTGAAATAAACTGTATTACATGACAGATACTTTATGTAGAATTTACAGAATTATCTTTAAAAACAAAAAATGCCAATATTGTACTGATTTCTTTTCTTTTAAAAAATGCTGCGAAGTTTTGGTGCCTTTAAATCTTTGCCCCAGGCAAGAGTCACTGTTATAAGCTCTCTACTAGTTTTTTAACTCTGACAGAGGATAAAAAACGGGTTAGACAACAAAAGGTCTTTTAGTACCTCCAAGGGCTACAGTAAATACACTATTCTGTATCTCATTTTTTTCAACAATTTTGTCTCGGGAAAATGAACAAAGGAATGGCTTTTGCACGCAGGCTTTACTGCGAAAAGGCGTGTCAAACATTAAAGGCGGGGCTTATGTGACACATCAAAATTAATAGCGACGCGTTTTAGGCGGGATTTGAATTAGGGTGTCAGTCAGGCTCGTCACATAAAAGCAGGAATAAACTATTAGGCTTTCTACTGCTACTATTGTTGCTGTTTTTATAAAATGACTAATTAATAAAACTACTACTAACATTGTTTGTTGCTTCTGTTAAGTTACAGCTGGTATTAATTATTCATGATTTTGGTATCAAGATTGATACGATTTATGTTATACACTCACAGCTAACTAAATTTTGAAATCAAACTGAAGACAGGAAGTTTCATAAAGTTTCCTTGGATTTGAACCAGGGATCCCTCTGCTTACAAGGCATATGCCTTAAACCACTAAACCACCAAGTTCCAAAACAGTTGAGGCAGTTCCAAAAGTTCATCCTATAACTGGCCAGCCAGTTCAGCACTTCCAGTGTTAGAATTTCAAGGGAATTTCAATCTTAAAGTTGATCAAACTTAACATTAACCAAATCAGTTAGTATCACTCTAGCGTAAGGAAGTAACAATGGAAATGCTAAGTTTAGTTAGCCAGCTACAAGGGTTGAACTTGTCTTGACCACTTGGGAACACGGTAATTTATTGGTCTGAAACATCTGCCTTAAGCAGATTGTCCTGGTTCAAATCCAGACAGTGTTTCAACTTTTCACGTTTCCTGTCTCCAGTTTGTTTACAAAATTTATTTAATTGGGTTTGTTGTTATGGTTGCTGTTGTCGTTGTCATCGTCGTTGTCGTCGTCGTCGTCATCGTCGCCGCCGTTGTCGTCGCCGCCGCCGCCGTCGTCCTTTATTTTAGCTGTTGCACTTATTAAAATGTTACTGTTGCTGTTGCACTGGAGCCGTCGTTGTCGTCGTCGTCGTCGTCGTCGTCGTCGTCGTCGTTGTTGTTGTTGTTGTTGTTGTTGTTGCTGCTGCTGCTGCTTGTGTATTGCCATGTATACCAGGTGCTGCCATATATTGCTGCTTTTGTTGCCGTCGGTGCTGCTACTGTGGTTGATTTTGCTGTCACTGTTGAGTGTTGATGTCATGGCTGCTGATAGTTGTTGCTTTTATTTTAGCTGTTGCACTTATTAAAATGTTACTGTTGCTGTTGCACTGGCCGTCACTACCGCTACGCCTGCTGCTGTTGTCGTTATTATATTCTATTACTGCTCACTGTCGATATTTATGGCACTGAATGTGATTACCACATAATTCATAATGATTGTTGCCTGCTGTTGCTTCTGCTGCTTCAGCTACTACTACTACTACTACTACCACCACCACCACCACCACCACCACTACTACTACTACTACTACTACTACTACTACTACTACTACTACTACTACTACTACTACTACTACTACTACTACTACTACTACTACTACTACTACTGTTACTGCTACAAATACTTCTACTACTACTGCTGCTGCTGCTGCTGCTGGTGGTGGTGGTGCTGCTGCTGCTGCTTCTGCTGCTGCTTTTACTACTGATACTACTGTCACCTAAGGCCCTTCACCTTGCAGTTCTCCTTTTGTTGCCGTTGTTGTCATTGTTACCGCGCACTTTGTTATTAAATAATTTATGCTGTTAAGTAACGTCCATGTTATAAAATGTTTCATCTGTGCAAAATGGGCGATTGCAAAGGTTTAGCAAAAATATACGGCAGATAAGGCAGAGAATGCCTGCATAGGCCCACGAAAGACAAATAATACTTATTCCCGTGGTGACCTGCTTGAGCCTCACAAAACGCATTCCAGTGTAAGGTGAAGGTGCCTCACAAAATTCATAAGCTGATGAGCCTCATCCACGTGACAGCTCTTAGCCACACCTCTTTACGCCGTGTCAGAATCTGTTACCCCGTATATAAGCCCCTACTTGGCCTATAAGCTTATATACGTCTAGCGTGACATAAAAGAACGGAATATTATTTCTGTGCAGAGCAAAAACTGATCAAAATCAGCGAATTTCTTATGTTTAACAACCACAAATTTTGAACAACTTTTCTTTCAATTTTAAGAAAAATGATGAATTACACTCAAGTTGCAGAACTTGGCGTTTGGTCTCAGAAATTTTCTGAGCCTTGGAAATATGAGAGCTTCACCGTTTTGGCCTGCTCTCTCTTCTGTCTCCTCTGGTGCTACATTGTCAAGGGCGTCATTCAAACCTCCTCCAAATTTTCTCTTCTTCCACCTGGTCCGCCAGCTTTTCCTGTAGTGGGTTCCTTGTTCTCTCTCTCGCAGGATTTGCGGCGAAGTTTTGGCGACTTGGCGCGTAAATACGGTCCGCTGTGTGGACTGTGGCTCGGACCACACTACACGGTCCTCATCAGTGACGCGGAGATCCTTCGGGAAGCATTCGTGAAAAGAGGAGAGGTGTTTTCTGCGAGGAAGAATCTATTTGTTATGCACGCTGTAACTGATGGATTGGGTAGGAAATATTTGTTTATTGATTATTTATTGATCAATAGTTATTATTTTATTTATTTATTAATGAGCGTTTATTTATTAAAAAAATTGTTTAAAATGTGTTGTTTGCATGAAGTTTTGCAAACCATTTTATTTACGCGTTGAACGTACAAGTAATATTGAATTTTCATTCCATCTGCCTTTGGAAAATATATCAACTTCTCTGTCAACTATGTGCAGTGTGCACATACGACAGTGTTAACTACATGTAGTTCGTAAAAATTTCCAGTGTCGATTTGATTTCAGGAATAGTTGACAATGTCAATCCCGGATTGTGGAAGAAACAACGAAAATTTGCTGTTACCTGCCTGAGAAAGATGACTAAAGAACACCTGCATGACGTCACAGAACGAGAATTTCAATTGATGCTATGTGATTTAGCAACAATGGATCCTGGAAGTAGCCTAGTGGAACGTTTTGGTAAGGATAAGTTTTGTGTGTAAGGCTTATTTGACATTAAAACAGTTTAAGCTAATTTGTTAAATTGATTTCTTTTTGGAATTACGTAAAAAAACAGTACATTTTTGCAGTATTTAAGATATGGTTTACGCTGATAGTTTAGTAAGGTGGTTTACACAGGTTTGCCTATAATTATGTTTACTTCGATAGTTTACTGGAATCGTTTATGCACAGTTTAGAGATTTACTTAGCTGACATGTTTAATATGTTTTTCATTTGCTTAAAATAGATGTAGTGAGATGGTTTACTCAAAGAGTTTCTAATCTGGTGTACTAAAATTCAAGTGATTTACTCAGACGAATTACAAAGACTATTTACTCAAGTGCTTTACTGGAAGTGCTTGCTAAAACGATACCTACTTTGATTATTTACATTCAGTTTTTCACAGATGCTTTCCCCCAATCACAGACAGTTTACTCAACTGAGGCTTATTCCATTCAGAACTCTCAAAGGATGTTCACATTGTTTAGGTTTTGCATTATTCGGATATACGTCGTCACGTCTCCCTTACCTGGATTTAAATGAAATGCCGACAAAATTGCACAGTTGCCAATGTCTGTCAAAAAGTTTTTTTCATTTTTCAGTCACACTCCACTATAAAAAAGGAATATAATAATTAAGCTTAAATTTTGATTTATGCACATTTTTATGCGATCATCTGAGGATGGAAAACCGATTTTAGCCATGCTTGAGTATTTCGGGTCCACCAACGCAAACGGAACATGCAAGGCAAAGTAAACAAATAAACAAACAATGACGTAAACAAACACAGTCTCTATGACAAATCGGAGGAAATTAGATAAAAACTGTCAGAAGTCGCAATTAAGTCAACTAACTACGCACGTTCGCCTTTGATTGCTCCTGCAAACTAGTTTACACCTGTTTACACCTGTAGTCAAGGTCACAAAGATCTGGTACGCCATCAGCTAGAACATTATGACCTAGCACCATGTAAACAAAGTCGGAGTGCGGATCGTAGTGATGTGAATCGAATTCTGATCAGGACATTGTGACCCGTCATATAAACGTAACGTATACTTTAAATGCCTTATAGAAACTTGTCAAAACTGGAAACCAAGGCCAGTAAAACTCGGTAGAACTTTTTGACCTAGAATGCTGATGATAATGTAAACAAAGTCGCATCGTACAAACCTAGCACTTAGGACAAAGTGACCCAGAGTTTACAGATTCAGAGTTGGAAATGTTAGTGATAGTGGTTGAGGTGGCGCCAGGGGCAGCTGCATTGATGATAATGATTATCACGACGATGTTCGAGCTTGTGTTGATGTTAATGGTGGTGGTGGTAGTGGCGATGGTGATGCTGATGGTGTTGGTAGCGGTGGTTTTAGTGGTTGCAGTGGAGGTGGTATTTTTGGCATTGAATTACCGATGATTACGGTGACTATGATCATAATAATGTAGCGCAGGTGCTTGGGCGGCCCACTCTGCACAACCTCTACCTTTATTCCAAAACTAATGTTACATGTCACCCCTAAAAGTACCAGTAGTTCAAACCTAAGTCTTCTAAATTATTCTTTTACAAATGTTTCGGTTATTTGTTAAATCTTCCCACCTTTTTGCTTTCAACCAATCAGGTTTCACTTTGTCTCAATCTCTGACTTGTACACTAGTTTGGAGAAGGTTATAAAGAGAGGGTAAAATCTGCTGTACTTTGGAGCTACAGTGGTAATCGGATTGTGAAGAGTTGGTGGTTCTTGTGCCTGTGTTTCTTCCATCAGACTTAGAGTTTCTTACTACCTGCTATATGGCAAGTTAGGTATCAGTCTATCCACTTCATTTCTTTGTTCTGTTTTTCTTTAATTTGTTTAAAATCTTATCATAGTTTGTTTCGGCCTTGTAATATTTAAATCTCTTTCCAGTTAGATAGTCAGCATTATTTAATTCAGCTTTGTTTAATTGTGGTTAGGCTATTCCCCCTCCGTACCTGCAGGCCCGATCCACCGCCGGGTGGCGAGGTGTCACCAGCAGTTCAATAATGATAATGTTGTTAATATTGATAATAATGACAGTGGTGGTACTGATGGAGTTGGCGATGACAGCAGCAGGAGCAGTGGCAGCAGTGCTATCAGTGAGGCTAATGGTGATGGTGATGGTGGTGGCAGTGGTGCTTGTGGTGAAGGTGGTGATATCAACAGAGATAACAGAAGTAATTAAAGTGACATTAGTGGTAATGGTGAAGATTACTGAGGTGGAAGAGATTTTGATAGTGGATTTGTAATGATGATGATGATGATGATGACGACGACGATGATGATGATGATGACGATGGCGATGATGATAGTTGCGATAATAAGAATGTGTAACGATGAGCGAAACGATGGACAAGTTAATGTAAGTCATCGTAATACTGGTAGTGCTGCTTGAGACCGATTTTGTAGGACCAATGGTGCTCTATTTAGTTCTTTGGCAGTATTGGCATTCTTTGACAGTAATTTTGATTTGACCCTGTAAATCATCGACGATTCTTCTGAATATCTGTTGATGGTCCTCTTGATGTTTTTGATGCTTTTTCCTGAAGATATGGTGCTCATCATGTTTCTTGACGATCCTTGACCCTGAAATCTGTAATTTGATGTCATTGTTTTTATATCTGCAAGCGGCATTTCTAAGAATTGTTTTTTTTCAAAGTTCAAAGAAGGTGGAGAGGGGTGCTTTTTATGACATTCTAGCTTTTTTCTCAGCACTCTGTTCAACATGCTTTATTTTTTCTCAACAGGAATTTGTTTTTCATCTATTATAATCAAGTTGATGCTGGGCGAGAAGAGTTTCCAGCGGGGCGGAAGTGCACACCGGAAGTTGTTGCATTTGATGATGGAAAACATTCACCTGTTGAACATTACCGCCCCTGTCAACACTTTCAGTTGGATGTATTATATTCCTTCACTTAAAAAAGGTATGTTGCTTGCTGAAGGAAGTCATGGTTGGGGTGATAGATAGGCAGTAAAGGGTGAGCAGCTTGAAAATAGTTTTGCCCCTATATTTGTTGTTTATTTTGTTTTTTTATTCTGTTGTTGTTGTGTTGTTGATAAGTTGTTTATGTGTTCATTATTCAATAGCTTATTCACTCGTCTACTCTTTCATTCACTCGTTTATTTCAACTTTTATCGTTCACTCATTTGTTTATTTTTCAGTTGGTGTTATCTAATTTGTCTGTCTGTTTGTTTCGCTCATTTGTCGTTTGTTTGTATGTTTGCTTGTTTGTTTATTTGTTTGTTTGTTTCTTTGTTACTTACTTGCTTATTTCTTCTTAATTTGATTGTTGTTTATTCATTTGTTCATTCTTTCTTTTATTGCTTTTCTCATTCGTTTTTATTATTCGTTTGCCAGTTTTTGTTTCTTAATTTTTGCAAGCTTTATTTTCCAGCTTTCAAGCAGCTGATGCAAAACAGGAATGAAATCCGGGAGATAATCAGAGAAGTGGTTACAGAACACAGGAAACACCACAATCAAGACAATCCACTGGACTTTGCTGATTTCTACATCAAACGAATAAGGACAGAAGAAGTGAATGGCAGCACAGATTTTAATGGTATGACGTACGTGAGTTCCCTTCACAAGAACTAAGCTCCGCCCACATTTGCTTTTATTGCTTCTCCCAGTACTGTTCTTATTGAGGGTCCCTGTCGTGAGTATGTCTTATACAAGAGAAGCTAGTTGCGCTAGATTAATTCTGTGCAAATGTGGGTGATGTTTAGTAGAGGTAAAGGTTCAGTCGCTAACTTAAAGGATAAGAAAACCCTTTATTTACATGAAGCCAAAAAATTCGTTTTGAAATTTTGCATCACTTGCATGTTGTCTTTTTGCGCACAGAGCTTGTATTTAACAGTAACGCTGTACAAAACTTGAAAATTTAAACTTCAGCGATGACGCTGTCATTTTAACAATAAGCATTTTAATAGTAACTAAAAGTACGAAAAAAGGTTTAGCTAACGTTGCTTACCGTTTGAAAGAACGATCAAAGCATTCGTAATGCACACTTCACTAACTAAGTAAAGTATAAAAAAATTACCTTCTCCTGTTAATAAGATTAATAATACGCCTTTTAATGGGCCTGTGGTGTACACCAGGAAGGCTAGTCAGTGCGTTTTACCAATTAGCGCAAACATTTTAAATTGCTTTCCTTTTTAGTTATGTAAGTCTTCCAAACAGGCAAGCATAATGCCAAGTAGTGCAACTTTTTATGAAAAGTTTTTTGGTGCATACTTTAAAATTGTCTTTTCTTCCCCTTTCAGAGAGAGCTAATGTTGAACGCTCGTGCCTTAACTTTGAGTGTAGTTTAACTAAGAGACTATGATAAAATACGTGGGCGTAGCGTATCCGTACATGTATTGTGGACACAAAAACTAATGACAATTCTGGACGTTGTTTAATTACTGCAGTGTAGAAACTGTGAACAATTAATGCAAAATCTCAAACCTGTTGCAATATCTTAATCAGAGCAAAGACTGTGAGCAAAAATCAAAGGCAAATTTGTGGATACATCTTAAAGGAGAACAAGATCTGTTTGAAAATTTCCTGCCGTTGCAAAATTGTGCCCGTCAATGATGACGTCATTGCTGGAATTTTTCACGTAGATCTTTTAAGATGCACGTCCGTTTACGGCCATTTAAACAGCTTTTTAAGCTAATGTTTCGGTTTCCAACCTGGGATACTAGTACCCCTTGCGGGTACCAGCGAACACCACAAGGGGCACCGGAGAAGCCTTTTAAAAAAGTAGTGTTATATAATAATCAGCGGGCGATACAAACATTTCTGTCGACTGTACCAACAATTCATGGTTTTTGGTCGAAGTCTTGACCCTTGTCCACTGTAAAGCTTTCAGTAAACTTTTTTCCTGTGTAAAGCAGACTTTTCAACGATGGTGACAATCAAGACAAAAGCCCGAAACCGCATTGACATCCGCGGAGACATGAGAGTCAGTCTCTCTAAAACTGAACCGCAATTCAATAAGTTAGTTTCTGCTATGCAACAGCAGCCGTCTCATTGAACTCTCATTTAGCGGATTTGATTGGAACAATATGCATTATGCAGATAATAAAAATATTCATGACATTCATGAGTGTTGATTCTTCATTTTGCTTATAGCAGGTGAAGGGGTATCAGAAGATAATGTAAAGAAATTAGGAGTACGTGGAGTCCAAAAGGTTGGGAACCGGGGAGTTAAGATTTTAATATAAGGAACATTTAGGCAATTCAGTATTACAGGCACTTATTGTATATATTTCAAATTACAGTAAGTTACAGCCTAAAGAAATACCCATTCCCCAAATAGATAACTGGCTTTCCCAAAACAAATTGTTGGCTTAATTGTCCCTATAGGAAGCTTTTGCAAACAAAAACTTAAACACCGTATTTTTGTACTGTTAACAAATCTATTTTAAATAATGTGCTATTGTTTCTTGGCATATCGTCATACTTTTATGTTGTAATAGGCCCAACTTTGATACTAAATTAAAAGCGCAGCTATTATACTGTATATTTTTTTTGCCCTGCATGTTACGTTCTGTGTGCATTGCAGTGGAGGAATTAGTAAGAGTCTGCGCAGACATTGTGATAGCTGGAACAGAATCGACCACAAAGACACTTATTTGGGCGTTGGTGCTTTTGGGAAGTCATGCCGATGTTGCTCAGAAATTGCAGTCGGAAGTTGATCAGGTAGAGCTGCATATTATTTTTGATTGTTAGCATGGGCCCACCAATTTTAGGTAGCCTACTTGGTCTATATGTTCCACTAATAACCTATAAACTTTTTTTTGAAATTTCTAATTGTGAAGACTCTGCAAACTTAATTTGTAGTTTTACATTACGTAGAAATGATAATGTGGTGAATAAATTTATAAATCGATGATTTTCGATATTTTGGTATGAAGTCGCCTGCCTCCCTGATTGCATGAATAAATTTACAGATGGTGCAATAGGAACTCACTCAGCTGTAAAGCTCGAATTTAATGAACTGTAAAAAGCGTAGGTTGTAAGAAGTAAATATATCGTTTACGTAAGGACACTCTAAGATGCTCAGGATAATTAGCTAATATTAGGTTGAGACGGATGTACCGTTTATAATGAGCGATATGCACAAGTTACTGGTAATTAACGAAAACTCTGCGAGGTCACTGTTTCTTGAAGAAAGAGGACGGATAAGTTTTACGGGCGTATGATGACTATGTCCTCCGAACTGTCCCATAAATTTTAATGTTTCGTGCGACGTTCTTAAATGTTGCATGCGACGTTGCAATCGTGCAAGGTTGTTGCAAGGTTACTTCGATGAAATATAAGCTCCGGGTTCGAATAACCCAGAGCTCGTTCCACCCGATCGTATTGGAGGAGACACGTGCAGTGTGTACGGCAAATCACACAAGGAGGGCTATTTGACAGACGAGACAACTTGGGAAGTTCAGCGTAGACATTTTTCTGCGTTCCTAGGATAATCTAGGCACTGGACAACGAGAAGTCTTATATCAACTATCGGAGTTGACCAAATTGTACTGGGTACATTGGGTCAATCCACAGAGTTAAGTAATCTTAACATATTGGTAAACTGAGAATTAACTGTGCATATCGGTAGTTCGCATAAGTTCACATTGTACTATAGGATAAGTGTAAAGTGTACACCTTAGGTGATAGGAATTGAAGAATTGTTCAGAGAGATACTTTTGGAAAGCTATAAACTAGTTGTACGCGTCAAAAGCGCATAAGGACTAAATCTTGTAAGCTATCTAGAAGCAGTAATTATTGTAAATCAATAAAGCAATTCTCTTTGACATTTAACGATTGAGTTAATGTATGTTATCAGAGTGTTTAACTCAAGCAACACTATCTCCGATGTACGAATCTGATTAGTTCGCTTTGAATTAACTAGCGCTCATATTGCGGGAGCGTCGCTAGGAAACTTGAGAGAAATAGACCTTTTCTCACAACGCGAAGGTCAAGGTGAAGTTTAGATAAGACGATCATTGCTTACTAGACTGATATCCAAAGCTCTCGGAGTCAGGTGAAGAATTCACCTTATAGCAATTAGAAATTAAGCGGACATATTAAATTCAATCTATACGATATATAGATTTAAGTCACCTTACACTATACGATCAAGATTAACGGAAACATTAGGCATTTCAATTAAGAAAGGTGATAATAATCTTGGAAGCAGAGTCGATTAATCACAAATATTTATTATTTTAAAAAAAGTGCTGTTTAAGTGCTCAGTTTTTTAGAAAGAACAAATTACATGTGCGCTGCTATACTTCCTAAAGTAGTTCCTAATATTAGATTAAGTAATTGATATATTAGTTGCTCATACTATTACCCCTTGCTCATTATATTACGCCTACAATATTACGCTTATAATATTATGCCTACAAATTATTTCTTGGATGTGATTTTTTAGCAAGTAACAGTAAGCGTTCGCCTTTAGCCATACATTAGCTGTATGGGCACAGACTGATTAAATTAGAGATTTATGAGTTCTTATTATTTTTTAAAGGTTACATGTTCAGAAGAAAATCGACGGCTTTCACTGGCAGAAACGCCATTTACTTCAGCCGTCTTGAAAGAAGTGCTGCGATTCAGTAGCGTCGCTTCTATAGGAATGCCTCACGCTACATCACGTGACACCTACCTGCGCGGCCATTTTGTACCACGTGATTCAATCGTCATCGCAAATCTATGGCACATCCACCACGACCAGAAAACTTGGGGAGATCCAACTGCATTTAGGCCTGAGAGATTTTTAGAAAAATCGCAAACACAAGCAGGCAACCCGGCGGACTTTCTTATGCCTTTTGGAATAGGTGCATTTTCTTACTGTTAATAGTGTATTAAATCATTCTTCCTAAGTAGTGTAGCTCCCCGTGCTATCACTCCCTGGGAAGAAAGAATCTCGTCATCAACAATGTACACATACTTCACTGTCTTAGTAGCCATTCTCTGTCAAACCGCACGCAAGATGTCTGGCAAGTTACGGTACACCACTTAAAAGATGTTCTGTCTTCATCTAATAGTGCAAATAACGTTTGCCCAATACTCAATTTTACAATACTATGCAAAAACGATCCGTCATTGCTCTAGTGTCAAAAGTGGGTTAAGGAACCTTGGACCATCTTCATCGTCCACAACATGATTGATATATAACGTCATACTGGACTTTTTCTCTTTATGGTGTTGTTCACATCAGATGGACAAAGATAGTCCTGGGTTCCTTATCCCACTTCTGACACCAGTGCAACATAGAGGCGTTAATTTTGGGTCTCAAAACGAGTCAAACAGAGTTGAATCAGTTGAAGACAGAATGAAAATTTAGTATAGAAAGACTTTCTAGACAACTTTAATTGTGTACTCTACGTATGTCAGAGGAAAAGCTACTGGGCCAGTGAAAATATGCGTAGTAGATTAAATAGGACCTGATATGCACAACCTTCAATCAGGATTCAGGAACGAGACAAGTTTTTCCCTTGGGGTGTATGTATGGAGGTCTCCCCTTCACTGCAGAAGAACAATTTTTTATTTTTAAGTGTATTTTGGTGCTCTGTGAGCATTTTAACTAAGCCGTGACAAACTCAATAATATCAGATTAAAGAAAGGCACAAGTCATTTAACATGTTGGGTTTATTTAATTGCTATCACTATAATTTAGAAAATATAACAAATAATTGCAAAAAACTGTCTATAAAGCGTAAAGTTAAGTTACTAATAGCGCCTTATAAAACTTTCGGGCTCATTGGTAACCAGTATTTACTTGAAAATTACCATGTAACTGGTGGACTTCGTGACTTTTCATAATGTTCATGCAAAAGATCACAAGATTATTTTTTCCTAGTTTATTGTAAAACTTATTGTACCTTTTGACGGAAATTGGCAGTACTCCACTGTTCTTCAATCGATGAACTACGTCACTGGTGGAAGAATAAAATGGAAGCACCCAAGCATAAATTGATCGCGACTTTAACGTTGTTTTACTAATTATACAAGGCGTTACTCACTCTAAATCCTTCTAACATTTTTCACAAACATTGAAATAAGCCTAACTTTGCAGACGGTTTGGCCTTTCCTTTAACATTTCCCATTAAACATATTAAACTACTATTATTTTATTTTTTCGAATTCAGGCCGTCGCATGTGCTTAGGTCGCCACATTGCTCAGACTGAACTCATGACATTTCTGGTTGGGCTTATGCAGCGGTTTGACGTCTTTGTGGTTGGTAATTCGAAGAACTTAAGTGGCAGCTTCGACGGTTTGATGAACAACCCTCCTGATGTTAACATACAGTTGCTACCAAGAAAACGACTAGTTCGAAACCGTAATGAAGTCATTTCAAATGGTTGAATTTTGCTGAAAGGCACAAGTTTAAACGTGATTACAAGTGCGCGGATGAAATGAATATGAGGAACTTGAATATGAGTATGAATATGAGTTTGGGTATGAGTATTGAAATTAACACAGGTCAAAGTATGAAAAAATATGACAAGTGAGCTTTAAAACGCACTTTCTTTATAATGAGTGCATTAGCCATTGCTAACAGGCCATGTGTTGGTCTATGATTACGTAATTGGCCCACAATTTGAACGTGAAAATATAGAGCTTATAGAGTATTCAGAATTATTCAATCTACTAATAATTTCACACGCGAGTTCTTTAAGTAAGCCTATATATGACAACTGTAATACAACATTACAATTGTAATCGTACAAAAACACAACTGCAACAGTATGTAAAAATTGCAAATAATTGTAAATATTTCTGTAATTGTAAATAACTCTGATGTAATTTTATTGCTTCGTTCTGTCACAGATAATGTTAATTAAAGATTAAGTCATGTCTTACATCAGACTTCGTAAATATTGTAAATACCGCAGCTAGGTTTTTTGTAAATAGCTATACTTTATACATATTTTATAGAGTACACAATATTTTTGTTCACATAGTTCTGACACATTGTGCACTAAATAAAATTTAAATTAAAATTCATTCATGTTAGAATAAAGCAGTATATTGGTTTTACTTAAAATTATTATCATCTTGTACTATATTGTTTTTTAAATACATCTATATCTATATTATCAAAATCATTCATTCGTATTATCGAAAAAACTATATTATCTGAAAAAATAATCAAACAAGCCAATTAGTTTGGTTCTGACAAAAAAGAACCTTTCAATAACTGCACACGCGAATTGTGGTGTGAATGTCACGCCATATCTAACAGATTTGGTATCAGATATAACCATAACAGTAGTTACCAGACGAACCGGATAGCTGCATAGCAGATGTATAAGCAACATGAAACGAAATACAAGCATGTGATACTACTGAGCAGCATATCGTAGTTTCTGCGCATGTACGTGCGTTAAGATGTTTCCCATTTGGATAAAGACAGGTCGCTCATGTATTTCACATAAACTTCGTCGTTCTCAATCTTCACTTCATGGGTCTCTTGCTGAAAAACATCAGAAGTTATACTAGTTTATTTTTTATTCATACACATTCGTTTTTTGTGCTCTTTCCTTTCCTCGAACGTTTGCTCAATTTCTCCTTACCCGCGCCACTCTCTTTTTTCTTTCACGCATCATTTGTTCGTTCATTCCGTCTGTCTTTCCTTCCGTCTATCTGTCCACCTGAAAACCTGTCGGTTTCATCCACCCATATACATCATATATTATATACTTGCACGTATTCCATCATAAACCAACCACTGGACAATTTCCAAAAGTTTTATTTCGGCCAGTGGCTACTGCCTAGTCACGACCGCTCACTAACTTACCTGTAAACCAAAATTTGTCTTCCCATTTTCCAGATCAAACGAGTAGCCGTGCCAAGGACAAATAATCTGTCTCGTATTTCCTAAATCTTCAATGTCGCCATTAAACAAAGGGCCTCCTGAAAACGAAGACTGATAAAAACAATGTGTCTGCATTCTAACATACTAATCATCTAGCAAGTAAAATGAAAGGTCACAGGTTGCCTATCCAGCAATGCAATGCCAACCTTATAGGCATTGCCAAAAATCCCAATAAATGTGTATTTTAAGCACAAGAAAACACTCTTCATAAATAAAGCTTTAAAAGTTCATGTTGAAACATGTTGTCTTACTTGCATACAGAGCTTCTAACAGCGCAGTAACGCTATAATAAAATTGTAAATTTAAACTCCCGCTATTAACCGTCAGGTGCAGACATTATGGGGGTAAGTCATTTGAAATAAGTTCAGATATCATTCCCTAAAGTTTGAAAAGATAATCATAGGATTCGCAGCACACTTTTCACTAATCAAGTAAAAGTTTAAAATTACTTTATATTGTCAGTTAGATCAATAATACGTTTTCTGAGGGAATGTGATTCAGGGACGTTTTGCCAGTGAACATTTTAAATTAAGAATTTCCATTTTCAATTACTAAGCATTTCAAACAGGTAAATATAATTAAGTGCTGAGTAATATAGTTTTGTATGGAAAGTTATTTGGGATATATTTAAAATTCCGTTTTCTTCCCCTTTAATACTTTCAATAAAAGCCTAGTAAGGCTTAACACAAACCAATGACGAAATTCCTATCTCTTTATACTTATGAGTGCAGTCGGTTAATATTTAGTATTTAATTTTTTATTTACCTTTTTTTGTTTAAGCATGGCTATGTTGGGTTCACTAAAACTAGATTGTACTTGAACTCATGTGGAAAAAAAGCAAAAAAGCACGCCAGAAAATCAGAAAAAAGAACAGAAAAGAAAAAGAAGAACAAAAATGCGTTTTCTTTGTTCACCTGGTTTGACTGTCTAGAGTCACTAATAGCTACGATACAAATGCAAGACAACAATAAACTGACTGACTGGCTGATTACAAAAATAAATAAGCGCTGAGAGAAGTAGACAGACAGACAGACAGTCGGATGGACAGACAGGCGGAAGGCAGGCAGTCAGCCAGACAGACAGAGAGACAAATAAGCAGACAAACAAAACAAAGCAGACAAACATCCATTAAAGACATAATAATATAAGAAGAATAACTACTAATATACTTATTAACGATTAACTACTAAAAGAACTAATATACTCTGTAATTTACATAATGCTTTCTGTTCGTGGACCTACCTTGCACGTCCAGACTCACTACCTACAAACTGTAGCAAATCCGTTAGGCCTTTCTAACCTACATTCTCCTTATAACAGAACTGTTAAAAAGAAATCTATGAGCAATGTCTGTCAGTTTGCATAATCTTTTCCACAATTGTTAAGTAATTTTGTACTATGCATAATGATACGATACGTATGAATGTGCCATATGTACACATTACGAAAATCTTTTGGCCTTAATAGAGCAGTTACTTGTAAGCTTCAACGGCTGGGTTTATGTCTAAATTTTTGTCGTACATAAACCGGTGAGAATTACTGTAAATGTGACATATGATGGATGTAAACTTGCTAATTTAATAAATATTTTCTCACTCACTCACCAGGACTAGGAGGTTGGGAGGTATCTATTATATTTCCATTCACATGGTTTGCTTATTTGTGCTTACATAGACATATATACATTAACATTTATTTGCTTATAGCTGCCACAAATCATACTATTTATGGGCAATATTGATTAATTTGATTCAACAGTACTAATCAACTTTTAAAAACCATTGTGGCGATACACGATGTATGACCCAGGCGTGGACGGAAGAATGGCAAAATTGCTTCTGTAATTGAAAGGCTAATTAGACTGTAGTCATGGCAACGGGTAGGGACCAAAGACGAATGCTATGGAATTAGAAATAGTTAATTATGAGTTATAAGTATAATTACATAGTTATTAAAGTGGACGCTTGAGCAATAACGCAGATATTGAAGTGTTCGTTTGGGCATAAAATCAAATCCCTGCTAGTCATAAGTTCTTAATTTGTAATCGAAATCAAACCAAATCTGTCGTCAATTTTTCAGGACTAGATCAGGCTATACAGCATGAGGGTGATTCGGGCTGAATTATTAGGCCCTTATATGCAGGAAACGTAGTAGTGTTACTGAACAAGTAATTGGCTCCTGTGTCCTGAAGCTGATTTGAATATTCCGTGACCGATCTGAAATGCCACATTTCTGAATTGAGATTTTCTACGCATGCGCAACTACATAACTGGGCTATAGAACCACAATTAAGTTGTGGTCTATAGTAATAATAATAATAATAAAATGAGTTGATTTGAGAAATTATAGGTCAGATATATAACAATACTTACATCGCGGGGAAGGTGAAGTTGTTAAGATAAGATAACGAGATAAGTCAAAATTTCAATAACAGAGATTCATTGCCAATTTTTCACTATTAAAAGGAGATTTGTGTTCTAGGAATATATTCGATGACAGTTCATGCAGCTGCAAAAATTCGACTCAGAGCCCCGCCATTATTTTTTTTTAGTGTTCAAACTATGACATGCACAGAACACTATTATTGGATCAGCTCTGCAGCAGCATCAGCAGCAGCAGCAGCAGCAACAGCAACAGTAACGACAACGACAACGACAACGACAACGACAACGACAACGACAACGACAACGACAACGACAACGACGACAACGAAAACGACAACAACAACGACAACGACAATGGCGACGACGACAACGACAACGACAATAACAGCAACAACAACAACGACAACGACAATGGAGGCGACAACAACGAAAACGAGAACAACGACAACGACAACAACAGCAACAACAACAACAACGACAACGACGACAACGACAACGACAACGACAACGACAACGACAACGACAACGACAACAACAACAACAACAACAATATTGAGTGAGTGGTTCTAAATATTAATGAAAATTAGGTTTCTTCAAAGACAAAGAGAAGGATGGGATCAAAACATTCGATAAACTTGAAATAAGGTTAATGAGAGCAACTGGCAAATCGGATAGTATGTAACTGTTAGGATGGAAGACTTTAACTTATAACACAATACCTTCTGTCATCAAAACGTTTATCAGTATCCATCCTCACAGTAGTGGCAAAACAGTGGTGTTATCTTAATCAAGTTATCTTAATTTACATACTATTAACAAATAATAATCTTTCCATCTTTTATATCATCTCATATATGAGCTTCATTCATTACATCATTCCATTTTAAGCACTAATGTTTTTTTGTTTTTTTTATCATACGATTCACTTTAAATTTTCAGATTATTTCCATTACTTTTTTCTTTCACAGTGTGGGACAATATAACAAGCCCTGCTTTTTGATTGCCCGCAACACATTTACATTCGTATATAGGTGAACAGTGTTTGAGGCTTTTCCTGTGCAGAAACAATAAAAGCTTATTGTACCGAGTACGCGATTGTAGTATTATGTGACCCATTTAATTGTGAGTCTACTACACTAAAGGACTGAATTAGTCTATGCTGCCATCTACAGTCGTTGTTTTACACTAATTATACAAAGTTTGTCAGAGATTGATTTTTGTTTCTAAATATTATTTCCTTTTGCTTTTATAGATATTCATTAATCAGAGTAATTAGATTGTTAATTTCATGCTTTAATTCTGGTTCTAACTCTCTTATTCAAGTTTAAATAGAGAAAAATTATAACATTATAACACAGCTTTCTGTAAACCAATAATCTTTGTTCTGCTATCAAAGAACTCAAGTAGACTTTGATTTTGGTTTGACTAGTAGTCTGTAGAGTATAGGTGACCTTTCCATTTATGGTCTGTATGCATGAATGTGATGTACCTTCCAATAGGAACTTGTATGTCTGGTCATGTGATTACAGCTTTATTTTCTCAGGCATGCAAGTTTCAGTTGATCTAGAGACAGCATTGAGAAAGGATGCAAATTTTCTACTTGAAAATATCATATTGTTAACTTTATGACTGTTTGTTCAATTTTGTGATTGAGGTGAACATTGTATACGTTTTACAATAAAATGATTGCAAATTTCTACAGCCCGCAACACATTTACATCTATATATAGGTGAACAGTGTGTGAGGCTTTTCCTGTGCAGAAGCAATAAAAAACTTATTTGTATTACGTTTATTGTAGGCCCTTTCACTATATATTGTACATGAAACTATTGTAAATGTGTAATGTGAAATAAATGACTTACTTAGCATAATAATTAGGATAAGATAACATCAACTTCCATTTTAACAGCAATAAAACTCTGAGGTTATGTCACCAACCTGAAACACATTAATTTTAGTGCAATTTTACTCGGCAGTTTGTCGATTTTAGTAACTTTCATTTAAATTGTAAATTCTGACTGATTGTTACCAGGTGGTGAATGCAACGCATCTTATGGAAAAAATTTTTGACTAATCCAGATATCTATATTATTATCGTTTATTGACCATAAATGTTTTTGTAAGTAATACAATCAATGTGAAGTAGAAAACATACGTAAGTTTATCAAAGTATGCGAAGCGTACTAAATAACATAATATTACGTAACGAGCTTTTACAATTGTTACAGCCGATGATACTTACTCGAATCATAATTTCATTTTTCCTAGACCTTACTAAACTAGTTTATATTTTATTTTTGAATTTCTAGTTGCACTTATAGTTTAGCTTGCACCAGGCGCATTTGCCCAGAACAGTGTATGTTTTTATATGAACTAACACTGATTGTCTGTCTTTTATTATGATGGTCAATGTTTTTAAAATGGCAAATAAAGATTTTACTACTACTACTACTACTACCACCACTACCACTACCACTACCACTACCACTACCACTACCACTACCACTACCACTACTACAGACAATGAACAATTTACTTAATAACGCATGGGAAGATATCACCTGATTCAAGTGGAGTAGCCTAGGCTCTGCATAAAAAAGATGAGCTCGAGTCAAGTACTATAATGTTATCGAATATAGTTTACTTAACTAGCAGATAGGGGGCGTGCGAACAGCACATGGTGTTCGATCTTGAATACTAAGACCCACACTCACCCGACCCTTCTCTCTCGTGGAATTCTCGACCACCTTCCTGTTTCTGCCTTCAACCTGTGTGAAGACAGCACTCGATCAGAACATGTATATCGCCTATGCTGTGCAGGTGCTGCCGCCTGTCGGCTGCCGCAGGAAGTTTTACCATGGCCTTGTATATGCGTGTTTTATTGGCAAAATATCGATTACCAGCATACACACGTACATATAAAACACAACTACGCAGAGATATAAATTTTAGTATTTCATTTGGTATTCATTTATCATGGATTGTATTGAGGGCCCTCAACATGTATAATATACTCGGCCCAGGCACTTGCACGTATCTTACACACTAACACAGTAGGCTATTGATTTATTACTCGGCCATTGTTGACATCATTTACTCTGGAAGATCTTAATATTTTATGGTCGACTTGTACGACAGGTACTAATGGGGGAAAATTCAGGCACATCAGCATCCGGGTATATTTGGGGCTGTTTCAAAGCAGGGGTAAAACGCACATAGCGGGTTTATCTAGTGAACTGCTTATTTCTTACATTCAGTTAAGAAACGGTATGGCAAATGTTAAGTATGTAATGTGTTTGGGCTTTAAAAACCAAATTCGAAGCTCGATTAAATTTTGCTCTTTCTTTGCTCTTTATTTGCCAAAACATGTCATTCCATCTAAACATAAGAAATTAGTGCCAAAAAATAACAAATAAACAAATAAACAAAAAATAACAATAGCCAAAAGTCAATTTTACATAATTAAGAGTTCTACACTGCACTGTCGTATTAATTAATACCTAGCTGTTATTTTAAACTAAATTTAAGTTTTTTTAAAGTAATTAGAGGATATACATACGTTATTAGCCCCAAATCATGAGCAATTGTAAACAGATAACGACAATATCTTACTAACTTATCATAACACGTCTTCACTTCACAGTAGGCCTCTGACCCAGATCAAATTGATCACGTGATTAGGCCAAAAATCACCACAAGGTGGCCAAAGCCGACAACAAGCGAAGGCCGCCAAGCACGCCAATGCGAGATTTCCAGTACATAAAGTTTTCAAAAAGAAAAATCGCCATAAATTGTCTACTTTTACCCATAATGTACAGTTTTTGCCTCTTTGGCTTCAGCAATCACCCAAGTCGGTGGGACTGGGGCCTGGTCGGACCTCTTCCCAAATTACAATCAAAGTCCGAACACATGTGTGGCGATGGAAAGACTAGAAAACCAGCCAAAATCTTTGGGCTATATAAACAACCATTGCGAACACTAACAGTGCGAGATTTCACAGCTTTGTAGAAACTTCGGATCTGCTATATCAATAATTGACATTTAAGCTTAGAGAAATAAACAGGCGACTCGGAGTTTGCGGGAAAAACAACATACATTTGCAACTTAGCCGTTACCTAATATCACAATTATGCACAATAAATGGTTATCGAACGCTGGAGTAAACAGGCAACTTTAAGAATGTTTACGTAGCCGTCATTGCAGGGAATAAGACGATGCAGACAGGTGTTACTTCTTCTTTCTATCATTTCTTTCTACTGCTGTCTCTTTTAAACTAAATTTCACAAAGGTTTATGTAATCATTGAAAGAGGAAGAATGGAGAATTTAAAGTACCTCTAAAAACTTTCCGAGGAAATATGTGTTACTTAGCCTACCTGTTTGGAAGACTTACGTAACTGGGAAAGAAAATTGTACAGGTTTTACACGTCAAATGTAGATTTAGGTAATTCAAATGTGTTAACAATGGTCTTCAACAAATTTAAGCGTTTTTGGTAAGTCAATTGTAGACACATGTCAAGTCAAATGTGACATTGGTATCTCAAATGTGGATAGGTAGTAAAGCTTAAGGATGTTAAATTTAATCTTCTTTAATTTCAATTTAATAATTGCTCTTAAGTTAAAATAACAACGTTATAGGTTCACTAATATTCTGCAAACTTTACATACCATTGGAACTGTTAGAGAAAACAATGCATTCTTAAAATAAACAATGTTTCTTGAGAGAAACTAATTCATTAATGCAGTGCTAATTTCTATGTCTACATTTGACTTACCTAAGTAACATTTAAGTTACCAAAACACATTTGAAATTCCTAAGTCTACATTTGAGTTACCTAAGTCACTTTTGAACTTTCCTGTGTCTACATTTGACGTGTAAAACCTATATAAATTTACAAAGTACGTGCCAGTTGGTAAAACGTCACTGGCTCATTATCCGTGTGTACACCAAAAAACGTCACTGATTCACCAGAAAATCGTATTACTAAATTGATTGTATGTACATAGCCATTGAAATTAAAAACACCAACCTGGTTTGGAAATTAGATGGGCGACTGCCCAAAAAATCAGTTCAAGTGCCATTTATTACCTGCTAGTGATTTACCAGTGAAGACAAACACATACACTTACAAACATCCGTCAATTCAGTGCCTCATCTTCTGAATATTATTCATAAATAGCTAGATTTCGGTCCCGCCATACAATCTATGTTAAGTAAGCTCTGTCATCGACTTTTCGTTACTTTTGTTGGTAAGAAAGCGCAATTTAATTAAATGCATCAATATATGGATGTGGCTTTTAACATTATCGTTGCTGTTTTTCTTCAAGTTCAAGGACACAGATTAGCTCAAGTTTTCAAGAGAACTAACACCCCAACAGAAGCATGTCATAACCGACCAGCTTAAGTATTCAAGATAATTAACTCCCCAACAGAAGCATGTCATAACCGACCAGCTTAAGTATTCAAGATAACTAACTCCCCAACAAAAGCACGTCATACTTCTTTGTGGTGGAAAATGTAAAAATGCAAAAAATGTTCGTTGATGCGTCACTTATTTACAAAATCCCGACCTGGCCGTCTTTAACTTCTCCCCGAAGTCGACCATATCCTCGAGGATTCATCTAAATATTCACAGCGGTTGTCCAAAAAGCGATGAAAATGATAGCGTCATTACACAGATGGACCAGTAACGTGAACCAGAAGTGTATGCCGCCATGATTGACACGGGTTTTGTTAACTCAAGTTCAACTGTTTACAACACTAATGGAATCAAGCCGCTGAAACCCTATTATACGCACTGACCCGGGATTTAGTTTGGTATTTTGTTGCCGGGTATAATGAGAAGTGCTGGCGTACGATTACAGTTCTACATGTGTGTTTCACCGACCCCAACTGCATAGGTAAACTCCAATCATTTGCACACATACGGAGTTCTTAACCATGCTCAGCTTCTGTACGATTTGGCGCATATGTGGCACAGTATGACTGTTGTATACTTGCAGCTCAACAATCAGCGTTAAGGCGTGATCATATTCTTCTTTGCAAATGTTTCAAAGAGAATGTAATGCTATTTAATTTGGTTATTAACTGTGTTGTCGCGAAGTTCGTCTTAATTACTTCGCGTTGATTAACTTGACTTTTAAATATTACATTGTCTTCTTGCTCATTTCTTCATCACATTCCCTCCTTTTTTAGGCTTGTTACAGCATTGATATAGCTTAAATTTCCCTCTACTCTTACTGTACTTATTTGCTTCTGAATGACCTTTTACATTAATAGTGTTCTAGTTTTCTGTATTTAAGCTGTGTAAGACAAGTCTACCTTGAACATTTAGACCTGTGGGCTAGCCAGGCTAATTGTTCCGCTGTTTTAGTATAGTGGTATTTGAGTATTGATAATTATCTTATTTGATTCTGTGATTGTACCTGATAGTATAGATGTTATAATATAATTCCTCGTGACTTGTTAATGATTGTTTTTTTTATTATTTGATTGAAAAAGCTAACAGGCTTAGTAATTGTGGGCAAAGTTTAATTCAGTAACAGTTCTCCCACCTATTTCATTGCCCACAAACTGATTAATAATTACACTTCACGGTCAAATATTTACTGCGACAGATGAAAACTAATAAACCATATTAATTAAATCATAACTTTTTTCATGTTTTTGTGCATAGTTGTAAATATGTTTGATTTTATTCGTCGTTACTTTCCATTACTGCACAGTAGTTTAGATTGCACTGATGCATTTGCCTTTAGCAGTGTAAGTTTTTATTAACTAACACTGATTGATCATCTCTGTAAAGTTTTTATCAGTGATTTTCAATGTATTTTAATGGCAAATAAAGATTATTATTGTTATTAATTATGAAAACTAATAAGCTTAATTCCGAAAGGAGACGGAGTGACATTATTTAAATGTTCGGAAATCTGCCGACGCATCCTTGATGAATCCGCAGATTTCCGAACATTTACGTAACGAAAATAAAACGTATGAGCTGAACACAGCCAAGAATGACCTTGTCATAGAAGCAAAAGAAAACACAAGAAGACTTGCGGTTAATATTGTTGAAAAAACTTGTAAGTATCAGAAGATCTTTCCATCTGGAGATAGCTACTGTGAAATGGCTAATCGATTTGGATCCTTTTTCAGTGAAAGGATTGAGAATATTAAGGAGAACAAGTTACCAATATTCAACTTCTGGAACATAATACCGACTGTTGGTAGAAATTTATCACAGATATTTTAAATCATCCAGGATTCTCACAGATTTGGAGGCTAAAAGTACAGAGTCCATTAGGCCTTCGAAAAAAATCCTTCAGTTTCGCTGGCTGTCTTTCAAATAAAATAACTTTACTAATTATCAATACGAATTATGCATGTGGCATTTTCATTGACATGTCAAAACCCTTTAACACTATTAATTCATGTAATTCTTCTTGAAAAGATAAAATACTGTTGCACTGCCCATTGTATCAACTAGCTAGGGTTGTTATGTTTGATAAATTAAGTGAAATACTTCTGCCCGAAAACCTTAACATAGCTGCCTTAGGAAATAATGATCTGTTGAAGTTGTTATTATTCGGAAAAGATGAATTTAACTATGTTGTTAACTGTAAAATATTCCAATGTATACATGACTTTATATTACGTACTAAACGCTTCCAGTAGTTTCTATTTGATATGAAATACACCAGTCTTAAATATTCGTACATTAATATTTTCTAACCCTCATTTTCTACTAATGTCTAATGTATTCTTGTAGTAAACCTTGTCAGCTTGTGTAGTTATAGTCTATTCTTACTGTAAATGTTCTTGTAAATAGTGTATAAAGTCTGTTGTGGTGAAGATCCTAAACCATGTTATTCAAACTGTCTGATCCAATCCTAAATAAATTATGTTTAAACTGAAAGATAAAATATGGGATCATGGCAGTTTCTCAATTCTGGTTCAAAGGCTATTTCACTAGACGGAGTTAGCACGTTAAAGTAGATGGGCGTAAATCCCTTTTAAAGCAGTTGGTCTCCCTCAGGAATCAGCACTGAATCCACTTCTATTTCCTTTATACATAAATTATTATGTCTACCGATCTTTAGTAACTGACTTTCGTTTCGCGCTTTTGTGTGGATATTTGGGAACCTCAATACTTGATAACAGAGATACTCATTAACAAGGACAATTAGTAATAGGGATTCAGAAACTTGTCAAGACATTGACTCACAGCATAATTGCGAGTGGGGTTCATATACCCTGCTGTATGCAATTCTGTCCTGTTATATATATATATATATATATATAACTTTATTTGCCATTAAAATATATTGATAATCACTGATAAAAACTTTACAGAGATGATCAATCAGTGTTAGTTAATAAAAACTTATACTGCTAAAGGCAAATGCGTCAGTGCAATCTAAACTACTTTGCAGTAATGGAGAGTAACAACGAATAAAATCAAACATATTTACAACTATGCACAAAAAATGAAAAATTATGATTTAATTAATATGGTCGTGGATATGTAAATTCTGAATTAGTGTGTATGTTTTCGTACTGGTGTGATGGTATTTCATATCTGCTTAATATTAGTGATTTTAATTTTGTTTTAAATGCTGATAGGGACTTGATTTGTTTAACCTGTTAAGGTAGAGAATTCCAAAGTAGAATTGCTTGCTTGATTACAGAGTTCGTTCCATGGTGGGTATTTGTCCTAATTTGTTTTAGATTGCTTGTTGTTCAGATTGCTAGATTGCTGGTTCAAGTAGTAACTATAAAAATAGCCTCGCCTCTTCATACTTTTCAAAGCTTGAACAAGGTAAATGACAGTAAAAAACTTGTAATGTTATACGCAACCAGAAGCAGAAGAGAAAAGACACGATGCTACAGACATCAAATTACGGGTGGTGCATAGATTTACTACAAGTTTTGCTATCGAATTTCTCAAAACACTTGTTTTAGTGTGATTGATTAACGTCTGCGCGTCCCGTAAAACATGGTTGTCATGCGTCCACCCATATCCAGACAGTCATCAAAACAGCTGCTGCATGTAAACCGCCCAGATGGATTCACAATCTTACAGCGTGTTTATGTACTTGACGTAACTAGAGTAAGAGGATACGCCATGATGCCCGACTAAAAAGCTTTCTCGCTTTAATATTTAGTTCAATTTACATTTGCACCACTCAACATATAAACATTTTAGAGCAGTATGGATACCCCCATATGCCGCCAACGTCAAAAGCGCCGCGTGTAAACTAGTAGGGATTACTTCGAAGAGGCGAATCTAGCAACGCTATGACAAACACTTCAGAGAAACGTGTTCCCTTTCAAACAAAATTGCAGTTCACGCGTAAAAAACCATGTAGAACCATTTAAGTACAAGTTGCAGGTACCAGCAGCAAGGTAATCATCTTACCTACAAATATTGCTGTTGTTAAATACGTGTTGTCAGTGTAGATGTGCCTTAAGGCCAGCATTCCAAGCAACGTCGAGCATTGTATGGCTTCACGAGCATGGAGTGCATTGCAGAAACATCGTGTAGGTTTACATTCGATGGGATTTACTAGGAGCAGAAAGCTAAAGGGTGGTCTTGGGTATCTATGGAGACGTGATTAATACTGAAACTTTACAGTGTCGTTTTTGTTTTGAACGAAATTTAGTTACAAAATGTGGCAAATGACTTCAACAACAATTGAAACAAATATATATAAAATTTAATGAGTACTTCAACAACAATTGGAAAAAAATATATATAAAATTTAAAACCGCGTTGTAAGTTGAACCTTTTTTAGCAAAAGGGTAACCGGACAGAATTATTTTGTCAAAAAAATTCCAAAAAGCAAGAAATTCTATTTGACCTAAGCTCTAACATAATAGACAAGTTATCTCGCTATGAGGTTTCAACAAATTAATTGAGAGCCTTCCCTTTAGCCTGATTCTTTTTAACGCACTCCGGACACTTATACCCTCTTGCCGTTTTCAACTCAAAATGTGAAGCTCAGAACCTCCACGAAATCATGAAAAGATTAACAGCCAAGTGGTCACGATACGTGCTCAGTTTGTTTTAGTAAAGTGAAGTTCCTTCTGCCAAACTGTCTCAAAGTATGTATGTACTCCTGAATTACTAGGGCACTTCCGTATCTCTCATCTCCGGGAATTATTTTTGTTTATCCATTAATAAGTAAGATTTCGGAGCGCGCATAATCGTTAAACATAATAAGAGGAACCATTTTGCTGAGTACCAGACATCGCCAATAATACTTATGGAAAACTACACAACTTGGTCCATCTTTTACAGAAACTCGAACATCTTTTGCTTGTTAAACATTGCGTACATCGCTTGTTAATAAAAAATCCCGTTAAGAGAGCAAACTTTACAAAGTTGCTCTTTACATAAGCTCACACAACCTCCTTATTGAGAAAGGCCGACACACCAAACCTAAAATCCCTCTTAACAACAGACTATGTCATATTTGTAAAGATCAAAAAATTGATGACAAAAAGCATTTAATTCTTGAATGTAACTATTATAATGATTTAAGATAAAGCCTGTTTTCTCATGTCAATGAAATTTTCCCAAACTTTTTTAATCTTGCGGTCCAGGAAAACTTTATGTTTCTGATGAATGGAAATGAAAGCGAACTTGCCAATTTAATTTGAAACTATTTTTAAACAGACTGTTTTAAAATAAGAAAATAATATCTTAGTCGCAGAAAATCGTCTACTGACATTTTGAGTAACATCAGATAAGCAAAACAAAACGTATCAATGCTTGTATTACATGACCTTACCTCAGCTTTTGACATCATTATCTTAACTCCAATTTTAAGATTAATTGTACAGTCTTACAACGGATAGCTTTGTACATATCTTGATTATTATGGCAAACGATTATTTGCCACTTAGGCTTTCATTAAACTAAGGCTGCCTACAAGGAAATTGTCTGGGTCCCCTTTGTTACTCCATATTTGTTAGTTCACTGTTTGGTGTAATTAGAAAACACTGTCATGTGCTGATAGATCGCTAGCTAATATTTCCATTTTCTTTGTATTTTTGCGTAACCTATGACGTTGCTGTTGAAATAAGGAATAAACTGAATCTGGTCTTTTATATTGTAACTTTAGTCTGTAACTAACAAACATAATTCAAATAAAAAATTGATTGCGAATGTGAACTGGAGTAACAAAACCAAAAGCGAAGTAAATAAAAGCGAGTGATTATCCCTAACAACGCCTTTTCTCGCATTTCAAAACACTCTTCCTACACGCACGCTGTTCAAACATTAGGTTACCGTGTTGGGCGTGTGTTAATCGTGCATCTGTCCCTGTCAAATTTTGATTTCCTCTACCATTTGTCTCAAACGTCCAAGGAGAATATTTCTATTACATCCCAATTAGTTGGTCAAACACGTGTAAAAACTTGTATATATGTGGCTTACATGTATGGGTGGAAAACAGTCGTCATCAGGGCCTATTTCGGGGGGGGCGGAGTGGGGGTATTTCCCCGGGGCCTCACCCTCCAAGGGTGCCTCGCGCCGAGGTAACATTTTTTTTGCTTTCGCGAACATGCTGTATAACTCCATATTGTCTCTTCGAAAACCCTTGAACAAAGGGGACCTCACACGCCCAACTTCCCCCGGGCCTAGCTTAGGCTGAAATAGGCCCTAGTCGTAATGTGAATGTGTTGATGTCCAAACAGAAGAGCACGTTTGAATCACTTGCCCGAAAACCGAAATCTTAGAAATGAGGTCTCGAACGTAATTTTTTCTAATATTGTAGATGTATTTGAAAACGAACCCACGTTTACATTTGTTATGATGTAATGAAATCATTTACGGATTGAGCAATGTTACTTTGAGTCTAGACCACTGTCTGTCGTCAAGCGATACTTGATCACTCATAAAGTTTCTACCAAAATATGATTAGAGTTTTTTTCGCAGACTGTTATCTATAGTATTGTATTTTTTTATGACATAGTAATACATAGGCATAGAATTGGTGTACTTAACTAAAGAGCACATTGCATTTATTTTGTCTTTGTTGTTCTTGATGTGTCATTTTGGTAACGTCTTTTTGGATTATAGTTTTTTATGTCACCCAATATTATAGTGTATGTGTCTCGAATTATGTAGAATTATGTATCAATAAACTAATAAACTAATAAACTAGCTACGTATATATATATATATTATGTAATTATATTATATTGTATTGTATTGTATTGTATTGTATTGTATTGTATTGTATTGTATTGTATTGTATTGTATTGTACTGTACTGTACTGTACTGTACTGTACTGCACTGCACTGTACTGTACTGCACTGCACTGCACTGCACTGCACTGCACTGCACTGCACTGCACTGCACTGCACTGCACTGCACTGCACTGCACTGCACTGCACTGCACTACACTACACTACACTACACTACACTACACTACACTACATTACATTACATTACATTACATTACATTACATTACATTACATTACATTACATTATATTATATTATATTATGTTATATTATATTATACTATATGTATATTATATATACATACATATATATATACATAATATAATAGTCTTGGGTAACGGTTTATAAAATCGACAAAACGACAGGATTTCGAATAGAAAATGGAAGATGTCAGACATTTTTTACTTTCTTGTACATTGCGTAAATTTTTTACATTTTATTCGTGTTTCAAATGCCCCACCCATCACAGGGATGTACAACTCGACTCCTCTTCTGACAATATTTCACGTGTAGCAGCCCTACGGTTAGCAATAGAAGGCGCATTTCGTGTAGAACTCCAAAGCTCTTATTTCATTGGTGTAAGTAATACAAGAATGATATCCCATCTTACCAAAACCGGGCGTTAATTTTTCAACAAGGAGATTCGACTACGACCGGCTGTGAACGGGCCACACACACTGACAATATCAATTACATCGCTAGAGATTTGAGCTTGGAGAAACGTATCAACCGACTTATTGGTTATTGTTCATAAACGCGTGCAATAGGAAAATGAAATTTTCTAAAAAATATTATTAACTAGTCCCAAAAAACTAACCACCTGATCCTTTTCATATTTTAATTTTGCAGCGTCGTTAAAAAAAGTGCTGTGATTGCTTAAAGGACAAGAAAAGGGGTACCAGAAGTAGGTTTCAGAAAAATAGTGTAGGTTGTAATTACAGCTAGGCTTAAAGGACAAGAAAAGGGGTACCAGAAGTAGGTTTCAGAAAAATAGTGTAGGTTGTAATTACAGCAAGGGTTAAAGGGCAAATAAAGGGGTACCTGAAGTAGGTTTCAGAAAAATAGTGCAGGTTGTAATTACAGCAAGGGTTAAAGGGCAAGAAAAGGGGTACCTGAAGTAGGTTTCAGGAAAATAGTGCAGGTTGTAATTACAGCAAGGGTTAAAGGGCAAGAAAAGGGGTACCTGAAGTAGGTTTCAGAAAAATAGTGCAGGTTGTAATTACAGCAAGGGTTAAAGGGCAAGAAAAGGGGTACCTGAAGTAGGTTTCAGAAAAATAGTGCAGGTTGTAATTACAGCTAGGCTTAAAGGACAAGAAAAGGGGTACCGGAAGTAGTTTTCAGAAAAATAGTGTAGGTTGTAATTACAGCTAGGCTTAAAGGACAAGAAAAGGGGTACCGTAAGTAGGTTTCAGAAAAATCGCCTTGAAAATTTAATTTACTTTATAGCAATTTTATGCGCATATCTTACTCGCACTGAAAGGAATCTTAGTTTGTTTTCATTTTAAATCTCCCGCAATACTGTTCCGACGGCGCCATTACATGACGTCACTGCATGAAATCAGGGGAAGAAAAGGCAATGTTAAATCATGTCCCTAAAAATTTCCATGCAAAATTATATTACTTACATTTTCGGTTACCTGCTGGAAAGACTTATGTAGCTAGAAAAGAAAATTATTAATTATTTAAAATGTTTTCACCAATTGGTAAAATGACTCACCCTCCAGGATGCACCACTCACTAACCAAAAACGTATTTTTAATCTTATTGACAAGATGCAGTAATTTTAAATCTTATTTAGTTAGTGACTTGTGCACTACGAATGCTCTGATTATTTTTTCAAACTTTACACAATGTTATCTAAACTTGTTTCAAATGACCTGTCGTCAAAATGGCTGCGTCTAATCACGGGAGTTTAAATTTACAAGTTTTATACAGCGTTACGGCTGACTGAAGTCCTGCACGCAAAAAGGCAGTATGTAAGTGATATAAAATTTCAAAACGAGTTTTTTTAAGTTTTATATGTGGAGGGTTTTCTTGCGTTTTAAATTCACAAATTTATATTATTATGAATTATAAAGTCATATGATTGTAAAATCATTAGAATATTATAAATTTATATGCTAATTTAAAATTAATTTACAAACTTAATAAAGTAACGTGAGAAGATAAACATTCAGCAAAAATTTACGTATTTAAAAATAGTTAAAAACCAATGTGAAATGTATCAAACTCTAAACTAATCATTAAAATAGACAGTTATCTCAAATAAACCAATATTAAGATAATCATTAAAGATGAAATTACAAGAGTTATGCTGCCATAAAACGGACGTTTGTCTTGTACTATCAACAACAAAGAATATTTTTTCTTAATGAAAAATATATTAACAAAAACTTGACTAACACGCACATAATTAAAAAAGTAATTGCGCTTTTAGTAGTAGAGTAATATTTGCTTCCAAATCGAAGTGAATATAAAAAATATTCATCAATGGTTTATTGCCGTGATTGTCGACTTGACGCTTGACGTAGGCCTACTGTGCAATGCTTAATTACGAACAATACGCTATTAATGGCTTCGTATTCGATTCGTATTCGAGATGTACGGGTCTTTAGAAAGAGGAAGAATAGGGCTACAGGATGATGTGGGCTATATGTTAGGACAGGTCCACCGAGAGGAGTACCGACGAGTTAATTAGATGTTCTATTTTTGGCAATTATCGCTCGGAAAACTGCTGACGCAAAGCCATTGTTCTGACGTCATCCATTATACTGTCTATAACCTTATAACTTTAATTCAGTAAAAGCTGCTGCTGACTTTGCGTTGTAAATGAGGACTGTGTAGGATGTTCGCGTATTATTGATTATAAGTGTATTTATACGCAAAATTTTTGCGGGGCCTTTGCTAGTTTCTATTACTGTCTGCGTTGAAGTATCTTTTAGTTTCTCCAATTATTTAAACTTGCCATGTACATCCGCTCACGTTTCCGTGATAGCTCGGTTATTAATATGCAATTACACATTTGTCCTTACACGTGCCAGAAACGAAGACTTCCCATATTGCGCAACACCGTGTACACGAAGCCCGCCATCAATTTACATTCTGAATGAGTTTGTCTCATGTTAAAGTGTCTACAATTAGTATGAGCTTGTACTACTGACAAGTTTTGTACACGCGTCCTCACTCATCGAAGACTTCCCATATTGCGCAACACTGTGTACACGAAGCCCGCCATCAATTTACATTGTGAATGAGTTTGTCTCGTGTTAAAGTGTCTACAATTAGTATGAGCTTGTACTACTGACAAGTTTTGTACACGCGTCCTCACTCATCGAAGACTTCCCATATTGCGCAACACTGTGTACACGAAGCCCGCCATCAATTTACATTGTGAATGAGTTTGTCTCGTGTTAAAGTGTCTACAATTAGCATGAGCTTGTACTACTGACAAGTTTTGTACACGCGTCCTCACTCATCATCCTGGCGGCCATAAACTTGCCGATTTGTTTATCTTATGAGAATGTTACACGGTGTAGATTACCACTCTTGTAGATTTATATTCTGTCTACTTGCAGCGCTGATAGCCGATGGGCAAAAGAACGAAACAGCAGCTGCATGAAGGCAATCTTTGTTCTTACTTTGGTGTTTGTTACAAGAAAGTTACAGCAAACCGGCTGTTTTATGAATCTAAGTCAGGGGTGTGCAAATTTGTGCGGCCCGCGAAGAGTTTTATCAACCTAATGAAAGCACGGCCCGGGCGATTAATTGAGTGTATCCAGCTGAAGTCCGCGCCACGATCCCAAAGATAATGCAGGTAGTTTTTTCTACTAGATCGGATGCCATTAACCCTTACAAGACGGTTGTAGGTTAATGTCACTGTACTACACAGACTGTGTGATACACATTACTAATATGCATTGTAATGAAATTACCACTATCTGTCCTGAAAGTAGAAATATAAGGTTTGTAATATAAATTTTAATAACTTCCAAAATAGTTTCTTGAGCATAGTAGTAATGATGTACGCGGGTCGGATGCAAAAAAATCGTTATTAGGCCTTTCTGTACTTGGCTCCTTGATCAAACTGCCTGTGGACCGCAGGAATTGCGGGAAAGTTTAATGTGGCCCGGCTAGTCAGATAATTTGCACACCCCTGGTATAAAGAAAGTTAGTGAGCTTGTCAACAAAAGATTTTCCTCAACGCTCCAACAAACCCAGAATTTGGTTTTTAATAATAATCTTCATTTAAGTCGGCATTTGGATGAACAAATAACATGAGCTTAAAGAACTATTATTGCCGACTGTAAATAACATTAATTAACAACTGTAATAACTCCAAACTACAACTACATAACAGAGACTATTATTACCCCACTTTTACCCTAAACACCACCCACCAAGCAGGGCAACAGCAGGTACCATTTTTAAAGTCTTTGGTATGACCCGGCAGCTGGTTCGAACTCACGACCTCCCAGACGGAAATCGCACACGTTACCACTGGACTTAACCGTCTGTTTTTTATAAATGTATGCGTCTTACATATTTGTTATAAATGCCATTACAATGAGCACATCACTTAATTTAGCCAGAATGATTCTGCTGCACAGATTAAATTAATTGGCAAAGATTTCCACGTTTGTTATACCATAAGAAATTCACGCCAATTTTAGAAAATCACCGAAATTTATAGAAACTTTGCTTTTCCATTAGACGAGTGTCTTACTTGAGCTTTGAGCATTATCTAAACTGTACAGAGATGCTGGCAAGCGTTTCTGAGGCATGATGCATAAAATGCCACGTAACGATCATATTACAGGTTTTACACGTCAAATGTATACACAGGAAAGTTCAAATGTGACTTAGGTAAGTCAAGTGTAGATGCATTACTTTGAATAAATCGGTAATTAACTCATTTAAGTGCAAATTATAAACAGATAAACCAAAGATAGTCATCACCTCTTTCATAACTTTGAAAAATGCGTTGTTTATCCTCAAACTAAATCCTTTGATAAACCATAATGTTTGTAGAAAAGAATAAATCGGTTCCCACTTCCCAATGAACAGTGAATCACTAATTAGTTTTTTAAGTAATGCATTAGCACTGCATTAATGAATTAGTTTCTCTCAAGAAACATTGTTTATTTTAAGAATGTATTGTTTTCTCTAACAGTTCCAATGGTATGTAAAGTTTACAGAATATTAGTGAACTACTAGTAGACCTATAAAGTTATTACTTTCACAGCAATTATTAAATTAAGATTAAAGGAGATTAAATTTAACATCCTTAAGCTTTACTACCTATCCACGTTTGAGATACCAATGTCACATTTGACTTGACATGTGTCTACATTTGACTTACCAAAAACGCTTAAGATTTCTTGAAAACAATTGCTAACACATTTGAACTACCTTAGTCTACATTTGAGTTCCAAAGACACATTTGAATTACCTAAATCTACATTTGACTTAACGTAGGTCTACATTTGACATGTAAAACCTATATTGCAAATGAGGTCAGGTGAGTGACAATTTATTTTAAAGGCTAATCACCAAACTCACTTCATTCAAATAACTAAATAACTGATAGGAACGATTTTATAATGAATTTGTTTTAACATTAATTGTTTGTTTATTTACTTGAATTGAATTGTCGACGTTTTTCAATATTGAACTTGTTTGTCTGTTTCGTTTCTGATTTTCTACTTGGCGCTAATAAATAAATAAATGGGCACCTCGACCAGTAAAAGAAGAAAAACTGAGTTAAGAGGAAAAGATCCATTTTCAACACGACCAGCAATTTTTTGCTATTTCATATTTTTAAGGTGACATTGAATTTTGATTTTAAAACTTTTTCTTTATGCAAATCAAACCTGGGCTACCATAACGCGTTAATTTTTCGCTATAACATTTTTCGCTACCATAACACCTATTTCGCCTAACACAAACGAATGCAAATTAAAAAAACGTAACAAAATAAAAATGAATAGATTTCACTTTTACATTTGTACGTATGTAATGAACATTAAGAACATCAGTTACCTTGGGTTATTCATCTAATGTCAATTTCGTTGTTTTTACGGAAGAAGCTCTCAATCTTTCTGCACTCATTTCTAAATACCGATAATTTTTTACGGTATTCTTTTTATGATGTTTCTCGCAAGTATATCGTAAATATTCCTAGATGTAAAATAGCTACTTATAAATTCAACTTTTTCACCCGGACTTCTTATCTGTGGAATTCGCTATTCGAAAATTGTTTTTCAGACAACTATGACCTCACTCGATTCAACAAAATTACCTGAACATATGTTCTAGACCTATCATTAACAAATAAGTTAATATATGAATTCCATTTTCATGTTCGTATTCGATATTTGTATTCACTTCCTCACCTTTTCACCATAGCCACTTATTTTGAGTGGTCGGTCGGCTTGTTTGGAGCAATTTGTTTAATCAAAAAGAAGTCGCTTCGTAAGAGTTGAAAAAAATTGATTATCGAACAAAAGACAATTAATCGATGGTCAATAAAACGTGCAAAAAAAAGTTTGTACAAAGAATGTCAGACACCTAAAATGTTAAATTGTCTTTGGTTTAGGGTTCCAAATTTGGTTTTAATTCCAAAATTTTAGTTTACTTATTTGTCTTTTACACTTACGCAGACCTACAGATTTAAAGCACAAGAAAACCCTTCATAAACATAAAGCTTAAAAAATTCGTTTTAAAATTTTATATCACTTACATACTGCCTTTTTACATACAGGACTTCAATCGGCAGTCACGCTGTATAAAACATGTAAATTTAAACTCCCGTGATGACCGTTAGGTGCAGCCATTTTCACGACAGGTCATTTGAAACAAGTTTAGATAACATTTTGTAAAGTTTGAAAAAATTGTCAGAGCAATCGTAGCGCAAAAGTCACTAACTATATAAATTTAAAATTACTGTATCTTGTCAATAAGTTTAAAATACGTTTTTTGGTTACTGAGTGGTGCACCCTGGAGGGTGAGTCAGCGGTGATAACATTTTAAAGCACTAATAATTTTCTTTTCTAGTTACATAAGTCTTTCTAGCAGGTAAGCGAAAATCTAAGTAATATAGGTTTGCAAGGAAAGTCTTTTGAGACATAATTTAACATTGCCTTTTCTTCCCTTGATTTACGTTTGGTACATGACGTCATGTAATGGCGACTTCGGAACAGTATTGCGGGAGATTTAAAATGAAAACAAACTAAAATTCTTTCAGTGCGAGTAAGATATACGCATAAAATTGCTATAAAGTAACATAATTTTTTAAGGCGATTTTTCTGAAACCACTTCAGGTGCCTCTTTTCTTGTCCTTTAATACGAATTTTATTTTTGATTAAAAAGTATTTAATTTTCGCTATGAGTTTATAACTCGACTCTATTTAACTTATAAGACACGTTTTTGTCAAAATAAAAGCAAAACGATAAAAATGTTGTGTACCAGTCTATAGATTAAAGTCTTATAGTCTTGTGATGATATATTTTGGAGATGTTCATTCATTTATCAAGAGGTTTATACAGAAACGCGCTATTAACTAACTAAATATCCGCATATTTGTACTAGCAAATGGCCAGCGTCTCCTAAAATATTTTATTTGGCTGTAAACGAAAATACACATTGGTGCAACATTAGCATTGAAACCACACGTGGGTTCCTCCCAATGAAGCCACTTTGTGCTGTTTCCAAATCACAAAAGTAGGGCTTCAGTATTGTCGTTCTCTCTGGGACGTGTTGTTCCTACATACATTGGAACTCCAATCAAACACAGTCCCATTCCACACTTCTTCGCTCAGCTTGTCAACAACATGGCTCTATTACAGGGTTCCAAGTGACTGTGACAACATGTCTGTTATTACTGGACTGATCCAGCATGGGAAGTCGGGTAAACAGAAAGCTGTGTAAACAATGCTGGCGGATGTGGTTGAGAAGGAAAATAACAATGTGGACCAACACTTGTCATTCGTCCATTTGTACAACTTTATTCCTTCGATATTTATGCAATTTTGTTTGTCTTTTTCCTAATGGTCATGTCCCATTCTCTTATTCTCATTTTTTAAAGGAAGACAGGATGATTTTTCATATACTACCCCATTTTCATTTCCGGTAAAAAGTATACATTTTAACACCATTGATAAAGCAAAAGCGTTTCTGTTACTTAAATAGTCGATTGAAAATTTAATTAACGGCGGTCGAGCCCAACTATTGATAACATCACAAATTAACATAATTCTCAACAGCAAAAATACTCCACGAGCGTGTTCCAGGTGTTTACGAAAGCAAAATTGAAGTACAGTGCTACTGTAAGCGATTCAGTTTGTTGTACTGAAACTTGGCAAGTTTTAAGATAAAAATGCAAATTTCAAAGTTAGCGCTGTACTCATGCTTGAGCTGTCGAACGTGTGTAGTTCGTCACAAACTAACACATCTGAACTGAGAGGTACAGTACCTGTTTTTTTGTGCAATGCGGTTCTGAAATGCAGGCGCCAGTGAATGGCGAAATGCATGTAAGAGCGAGGAACTAGTGGCACGAACCTGAAATTGTGTTTGTGTGGTAACAATTCTGTCAGTGTCACGTAGGTCATTTTTGAAAAAAAATTGTATGTTTCCTTTTAATGTTTTAAATAGCAGATTGTTTTGACCTACAGTTTAAGATTGGTTCAGATTTTGCTTTAAGTACTGTACTAGAACAAGTTCTTCGGTACGTTACCCAAATAAATACAACGTTCTACAAAGCCGTCCGCACAGATTTTGAAAGCAATTTCAATCAGCTACCCCTTAGTAACTTTATAGATGGTTTAATTACTTGGCATGCGCAAGCATAATATAACTGGCAATTTTTGACAGTTCTGACGATTTTGATATCTTTAATACGATGTATTATTAATAAATTATTTCTGTAGGTCAAAAAATTGATCATACATTCATAATAAAACAAATCCCATCAAGGTGTAAACTCAAGTAGTTGGTATAATAATATTCTCTTTTACGAAGCACATGCAGAGTTCCCAGGGGGTTCATCTTGGGACCCCTGTTGTTTTAAATACATATTAATGACGAATGAAGGTTTGTCACTATTAGGGAAAAACTTGCACCTTGCAGGTGATACAAGCAATCTCTTTAAATTTACCAGCAAACCAACACGTAACACGGTTTATGCTTGCATATCCTTTGAGAACTGATGAAATTCCTTCAAGCCCAACAACTTTACCTAAGTGCAGCATGTCCGGCATGCACGTCTGCACGTATGTCGCTAGGAATCTCTCTTTCAAAAAGAATCTCATTACCTTTTCAAACAACAAAGTGTAAACCGTGTTGTCTGAATGTCCTGCTTACTAAGAAACACTTCTTGGCTTTTGTAATCTGTCATAACATGCCAAATTATCCAGCACTGCCACAATTTTAAACAAACTTTCAAGTAAGACTGACAGTACGATACGGTACGGTACAAAATCACGGTATGGTACGTATGTGTTACAACATGCCAAATTCTCCTTCACTGCCACAATTCTAAATAAACTTTCAAGTAAGACTGACAGTACGATACGGTACGAAATTACGGTATGGTACGTAATGTGTCATAACATGCCAAATTATCATAGCACTGCCACAATTTTAAATGAAGTGGCAAGTGAAAGATTCCAAGTAAACAGAAGACTATAAAAAATATAAATTTTTCGGCTATGTCGAATTTTCCATACAAAATAATTTGATCAATTTTTTTATATACAAGCAGCCTTCCATCTTGTAATCTTGCAGAGATGATCTTGTAAATGGGACACTCAATCCATAAACGCAGTAGGTCCTTGTCACAATCAGCCATACTGAGAAAAGTCCTGATGGAAATTAACAGATTTCTTGACGGGCATATATCCACTTACAAGCCAGGTTTGGTGTTCTTTAATTTCCTATCGGGACAACTCAACCGATACCCTCGTATAAAAGAAATACTTCTTATTCCGTAAGTGCCTCCTTTCTGCAAAGCAGAGGGCTTCCCCCCAAGTAACTCCTACTCCGCTGCGGGGGTTGACCAATCAGAATTTGACTGCACCGAGTAGCAGATGCCAGCTAAGATAACTTGGAATAGCTTCTCGTGTCTATTACATGAAGAAATGTTATCAGTTGCTGAGGGCGTGTCTCAGACAAGACGAATCTGACGGAAGGAAATCCTCGGCGGCAGCGACAGTGAGGAGGAGCAAGAGAAGCAATAAAATGGTTCAGTTACCATTGCGTCAGTTTGTGCTTTTTTGCAGTCTGTGACAGTAATACTAAATTCTGTGGTAGATTTGCTGCATTTTGTGCAATTACGCTGCATTCTTGCTGCACGTGAAAATGTAAAGAACGTTGTGCAATCTTCATTGTGACGAGTCGTTTCTTGAGCTTGTTTTTAAACATTGTTTGTTTCTAAGAATGACGCTGCATTTTAATTAGTAATGGTGACACGCTAGATAATCTGAATATCCTGTTGGTGCTACTAGAGAAAAATTGCAAAACGACACAGTAAGTTGCACATTCTAAATTTAACTACTGTAACTAAATTCTAAGTACAAACTTTGTGAGAAAAATTGTAAACTCTTGCACATTGAGAATTCCAAAGCTATGCCACTATGTAAATAACAGTCAAGAAAATTTAAGATTTAAATATGGTTGTACTGTAGATCTAAACGAAAATGTAAAATTAAAGGTTAAGAACTCATTTAAAGATTATGTTTTAAGATATCTATTATAGCTCCTTACAACACTGTATAATATAATATAATTACAAGGGAACTACAATGTGTGGTTATTATAAAGTTGAATGTCTGTAGATATGTTACTTTATTAACATCGCATTACCTGTTTTACTAACATCTTTATCTTTGTAAACTGTATGTTTTTATACGAAATAAACCCATAATAAAAAATGTAACGAAATGTTTGCCATTTACGCTAATTTTTTATTCATTAGTCAAGTTCGATAAGTTATCAACGAAGCAAACTTGGAAAACTTAACATTTAAACTTTATTTATATTAACAACGGTAAGACTACGTATATGTAATGATTATTAAAGGATAATATACGTCCGTTTAATTTGATAAGCTGACAAATGTTACAAAAAAGACTAAAAAAAATTTATAAGATATCTGTGAATTCGTTTACGAATTGTAAATACAGTAGCTGATTACAGCTAGTAAAATAGTACGCGTGAGTTAGTTAAATAATTCATTTCGCCTTTAGCCTATTTATAAACCATCCCACAAATATAATTTACTTGTCTGTTAAAACTCTTAAAGTGAAAGAAATATATGACATGTATTGTCTTCATTTCATGTATTAGTATCATAATTCACTACTTCCACCAGCTTTTCAGTCGTACTTTAGTGCAGTTTCAAATCAACATGATCATTACACAAGTTATTCAGTCGGAAACTATGTACTCCCTCTTCTGAAAACAAATATAATGAAACAGTCATCAAAATATAATGCTATTAAAATATGGTCATCAATTCCGCGTGAACTGAAAACTCTTAATCTTTATCAATTTAAAAAAGCATCAAAGAATTACCTACTGCAACGGTATAATTAACTCATAATTTTACTCATCCTGATCTTAAGTTACTAACAAAACTTATTTTGTTCTAATGTACGTTATAACTGATGAAAATGTAAAGTTAATTGTCAATTGTTTCACTTATATGGAGGAGGACTCGAACGCTCAATGCTCCTTCCCCCTCCTCACAGTAACTCGCATAGTTTATTTTTTTTTCAATGTTATATCAATTTATATGTATGTTTGAGTTGCTGTGGAATAAATTCATAATTCATATTTAACTACCACGTAATAGGTACAATTGTCATTAATGTATGTATCAAACACAGCACAATTTATCAATTTACATCAAACTAATTAGGCGAATTAGTGAAAGAAAAATGTCACCAAAGAAACTGGTAAAAATATTAACGAAAATAACGAGTAAAGAATTTATTCCAAATTTAAAAATGAATTCATAGAAGAAAGATGGTTATTGCTAATAAAAAAGTCCCGTTCATAAAGTTGCGTATTAGCTCTCACAACCTCCGTAGATCAAACCTAAAATTACACTTAACGATAGACTAGACCATTTTTGTAAAAATTCAATAAGAAATGCACTAAATTCTTCAATGTAACTATTATAATGATTTAAGTCGTAGCTTGTTCAGTTATGTCAATGAAATTTTCCCAAACTTTATGAATCTCTGCAGGAAAAGTTGATATTTCTGACGAACGCGATCGATTGTGAATTTGCACATTCATATTGTATATTTCAGACTGTTTTGGAAAAAGAAAATTAACGCTTAATCATCAAATTCAATCGATTGATCATTATTGTAATTATATTGTTTTTGTAGATGTGTAAATATTGTGAATTGTTTAGCCTTTATAACCTCGGTTACCAACCTGGGGTACTAGTAACCCTTGGGGGTACCAGCGAACACCACAAGGGGTACCTGAGAAGCCTCTTAGACAATTTTAAAAAAGTTGTGTTATATAATAATCAGACATCTCTGTCAATATAAAATTTTTGAACTGCTA